>OX104062.1:162922-187930 GCA_944474145.2 Dicrocoelium dendriticum
TCCAGATGGACATTAGTGTAGGAATGGCATGATACTGTGCAAAGTAACGGTATATGACATTTGTAGTACAGCCGGGCAGCAGGCTTGACGACTAGTCTAGACCGGCACGTGCACACAACCCAATCATACACACAGAAGTGCATATTTCTCTGCTTTCCTATTGGTTCACCCTTCTCCGTGCGACACCTTAATGTACTCACATAGTTAGACACTTCGCAGTTTACAGTGGTTTGTATACCGGAGCGAGCTTCTTATTTCCGTCTATGCATTTGACTTTTCGTACACAATACTAGCGTCTCGGCTTACGAACCTACGCCATGGAATTTCATCCCCCTACAATTTACTGGTCTGATCCGACCTCAAGATACCTTAACCAAAGCACTAGATGTGCTGGACCAATCATGGGACCAGCGTACAAACCTCGTCATGCCTCGCCTCAAATTCGGCCGACTTACACAGGAACCATTGGAAACTCTGGACTGTTTTCTTGATCGCCTCATTCGCGGCATACTACCTTGCGAGTATCCAACCATACCGACAAATAGAATCGAGGGTGTAATGCCAGTGCAGCCGTTGATTAGTGGAACCACCAATAACTGAGTTCGGGAATGCCTACTTACCGAAGGCGCTACCAAACTGACTTGGGATAAGGCTGTCGAATTAGCTCGCCTCAAAACATGTACATCCGAACAGTTGCGATGTTTCGCTACCCACGCAGACATACAGCAGGTTGCCGAGATTCATTGCTCGCCAAACGAATCCCAATCCTCACAGAAATGCTTTTGCTACAGTAGCCTTCAGCATAATGCCAATCGTGCCAGGTGCCTTGTCTTAGAAATAGATTGCAAAAGTGCGGTAAGCGTGGACACTTTTCCCATTGTTATCGCTCAGTACGCATTTCTCATTTGCATCCTACAGATTCCGTTTCTAGTCGACACTTATCACCATCTGAATATGTATTTTCCATTGATAACGGAGTTACTGTTTCTCAGTATCGCTCCACTTGTCCAGAGCCTAAACTCCCTATGTCTGAGATTCGCGTTGTTACAGTTATTGCACGCGAGAGAACAACACATGTTGACATGGAAGTTGGTTCTGCTACCTGCATGGCGTACCTATACATCCTTCAGCTTATCGATTTGACAGTTATGCAACAACCCAGGTAGAAATACGAGGATTTGTGGTGATTGTTTTGCAACTTGGCGCCCTGAAATCATCAGTTGCTGTGTACGTCACCTGCGGAAATAGCCGCCCCACACTCGGGCGTAACGCGGTGGTTACACTAGGAGTCGCGCCGTTCCTACCTAATATGCGTATCATGGCGGTTTACCTATCAGACCTACAGATACAATACCCGAAATTTTTTGAACAAACAATAGGGTGCGCACCCTCCTCCGTTCACCGCATATGTCGGAAGCCGGATTCTAAGCCACTACCCATTGCTCAGCCATGTCCAATTCCATTGGCCAGAAGGAAGGCTGTTTCGTCAGCTTTACGACAAATGATTGCAGATGATCTCATTGTACCCATTAATGGTTCTGAACGGATCCACCCGATGGTTACAGTCATCAAGATATATGGTACAGCGAGAATATGCAATGACCTGCAGGCCCTAAACCGGCAAATCGTGGTAGAAAAACCTGTGCTTCCAACCTCGTATGAACTATTAGTCAAACTAGATGGCGCTCGGTTTTTTGAAAACTGGGCCTTAGGAGGCTTTATTTCACATGCCTCTAATGAAGGAGTCAAGACAGCTGACTGCATTTCTTACAATGGACGGGCTCTATCAATACAAATTCTTGCCAATGGGCTAGACTTCGTCCCCCCACAAGCTTGGAACAACTTTGTGGATCATACATTTCCCAATTTACCTTGTCATATAGTATACCTGGAGGACATCTGTGTACTCGGTCGGACTCCAGAAGAACAAGATTCATGAGTGCATGCTGTGTTACCTCGACTACACGATCTGAACCTTCGGTAAAACCTGGAGAAGTGCACAATTAATGCTAGTGCAGTCGAGTTCCTTGGCCATAATTTGACAAGTGAGTGTATGAAGCCGAGTTGTGCAAGGCGCGTGCCATCGCCGAGACTGCTCGTTCACAGAACTCCACTGAAATGAAATATTTTCTAGGTATGTGTTCTTACAACCTATGTTACCTGCAAGATTTCACAAACTTTGCTGAGCCACTACGTGAATTGACAAATGAAAAAGGTGTATTGGCTTGAGGCCACCGTCAACAAACGACATTTGACGAGATAAAACACCGCATTGTTTCCATATCAATCATGGTGATTTTCGACGGGACGTGTCCAACGATTGTCTCTACTAATGCATCAAATATTTGGTTGGGTGCAGTACTACTCCAAATTCAGAAAGTGCATGAAAGCGTTATTGCATACGCATCCAAAAGATTGTCGGTGGCAGAGCTTTCTTACTCTGCCGGGGAAATAGAAGCCCTTACCGGCATTTTGGCCTGTGAGAAGTGGAATTGGTTTTTGTTCGGAAGACCATTCATTCTTCGTACAGACAACACGGAGCTAACCAGCTTACTTACTCGGGGTAAAAATGGCTCCATGCCACTTCGGATACATTACCGGTGTACCGACGATACGTGGCCTAAACTAATTACGTCATACGAAAGCTAAATTAGCAACTACGAACACATAAATCTAGGCTCAACGCACAGTCTGGGCCGAAGAATAAAACGAAGTATTCTGTAACCGTGGTTCTATAAGGCATAATAAATACAGTACATGACTTATGAATGCGTTTTGCAATCGTAGTGCAACAAGGTAGAAATCGTACAGCGTGCGGCGGAGAGCGATTATTTGTGCTGTCACAGTAACATAATAATATGAATGACCTGGAAACGTCAAGGATATGTCAGTGCTCGAGTGAAATGAATAATTATACGATACGCTAACCGATTGTAGGACACAGTAAGCAATGTAAAATGAGCAAAATAATCAGGGAATAGTGCTACTGCGTCCTCAGGTAATAGATCCAGATTGGGATACATCACAGTTCCTTTTGGACTTTACAGCTTGTATGCCCGCTTGTTAACGTAGGATTTCCAACTTAAATTCCCTCCCGGACTCGAAAAACCAGACCGCGGATAAGCTCTCTCGACGGCCACATAACGAAACTGAAAATATTGTGGGTGACAATGACAGGTTACTGATGTCTTCCCCTAGTAATGAACCAATCTCAGCCCTGACTAAGGAAGAACTCCAAAAAGCGACTCGGGAACACCAAGCACTGCCGCGTTCAGGATTTTCTGCTAAACGGCTGGCCACAAAATAACTAGATCACAGGCGAGTTTAGTCTGTACTACGTGTTGCGTCACAAAGTTTCATTTAGAAATGGATGTTTAATGCGCGGCGAAAAATTTGTGCCTGTTCTGAGGTTGATGCAAAGGATCGTGCTATGTGCTCACGAAAGGCACCCTGGTATCGTTCGCACGAAACGCAAGGTTGACAACTGCTTCTGGTGACCCAGAATGTCACCCGAATCAGCAAAATTTGTTCTTGACTGCTATTCATGTCAAACCGCAGACAATAGTTCAAGGCCGATTTCCTCCCCTATACAACCCATTGACTATCCTATACGAACGTGGGCCAAGATAGCTCTTAATATCATGGGTCCATTCAACTCAGCGCCTCGGCATCAAAGGAACTGTTTGGTGGCGACCTGTTTTTACAGTAACTGATTATATATGCTATGCCGAGTACCCGGAAAAGGAGGAGGATAAAGTGCACACTGTCACGCACTACAATGTGTTGTCTAAGCTTGTTAAGGATACATCGTGGACTTTCTTATTCGAATGCCCCCCAGATTTGGCCTGGGATATGTTTACAAGGCCTTTGAGCACACTGGTAGCGCAAGCATCGGAACAGAAGTCCTTCCAACCCAAAAACCAGAGTACGTCATTTCTGAGGAGCAGAACACGTAAATGTGTGTCCCGGAGGGATTTGGCATGGCGAAATTACCAGGGTTGCCCGAATGCAGAAATCTGGACTGCATACGTGACATATCGTAACTTCTGTGTGAAACTGATCCGCGAAGCCAAGGTCACGCATCAGCAGAAGTTAATGAAGCGATTCTGCACTAACCACAAACTCCTGTATAGGCACATTAACGGCCTTCGAAAGGTAAAGCGAGGGGTTCCGGCGCTAGTCACGGCTGATGGATACACGCGGTCAGCAATGGAAGCAGCTGATCTCCTACGGCTTCATTACTCTTAAACGTTCCAACAAGTGTCGAGCCCAAACATTCACCTCATTTCTAATACTCCACCATCTGGTTTAGAAAACATCACCTTCACTACGGAGGTTATGTTGAAGAAGTTGTTATCCTTGCGTATCCACAGTTCTCCCGGAGCTGATAACATCCGACCAAAGGCTCTACAGGCAGTAGCTAGTGATCCAGCAGAACCACTGGCTGTTTTCTATCAGCGATGTCTAGAGGAAAACCTTATTCCACCAGTGTGGAAGCAAGGGGTCATCACTCCTATCCATAAAGGAGGTAGCCACACTGATCCTGCAAACTACCGTCCAATAACATTACTTACCGTACTATCCAAAGTGATGGAATCAGTCGTCGCAGACGCGCTGATGCAATATTTGGAAAGCCACAATTTAATAGCCCCAGAGCAACATGGCTTTCGTCATAAGCATTCGTGTAATACTAACCTATTAAGTGCACGTAATAGCTGGACTGAAGCTGTTGATGATGGAGTTGGAGTCGATGTCATCTACCTGGACTTTTCAAAAGCGTTTGATCGTTTAGACCATCGAGTTCTCCTTCAGAAGCTTCGGAACTACGGCATTGGCGATCCAATCCTGAGTTGGATTAGCAATTTTCTACAAGAACGACGGCTAGTGGTGAGAGTCCGAGAATCATTTTCTCATGCAATCGAGGTGACGTGTGGAGTACCACAAGGCTCGGATCTTGGACCTCGTCTATTCTTGGTGTACATTAACGATTTGGCGAGATCAATTACTTCCGATTTCTTATTTTTCGCTGATGATATCAAGATATGGCGAAGGATCAGAGGACCGGATGACCATGAACGGCTCCAGCACGAACTTAACACAGTGTCGAACTGGTCAGTTCAAAACGCTCTACGGTTCAACGTAGACAAATGTCGCGTAGTACAATTACGCCATAGACATAACTACACCTACATATTTGGGACAAACGAATTGCAGAATAGCTCCCAGGAACGTGATCTTGGTGTGATCGTACAGAGCGAACTCAACTGTTCAAAACAGGCTGAGGTAGCTGCCAAAAGAGGCAACCAGCACGTCGGCATGCTGCGAATCGCATTCGGGAGATTTGACCCATCAATCTCCCCAATGATGCTCAATTCTTACGTGCGCCCGCAAGTTGAGTACGCAATCCAAGCTTGGCAACCTTGGTTGAAACGCGACCTAGAAGCGATAGAGGCACCACTACGGAGAGCAACAAAGAACGTGATGGGCCTGCGGTATCACTCTTACCACCGAAGGCTGAAGTTGCTGGGAATTTTCAGCGGACGTTATCGAAGGCTGCGGGGCGATCTCATATTAGCGTATCAGATATTGAGTGACCCCAACCACGTATGCCGCCATTTGCTGAAACTTAGCCACAACACGCAGCTCAGGAGTAACTGCTTAAAGCTGAAGGAACAATATAGCCGTCTAGAGTGTCGACGGAATTACTTTTCCCTTCGAGTTTGCAAATCATGGAACGCACTCTCAGACTCAGTAGTATCCTCTCCTATCCTGGATGTTTTCAAAAAACGATTAGATGTTGCTCTCAGCTCCCAACATTTTGTTACCTAAGCTCCTCTGTTGTAGATTACGCCAAGCATGTTTTCAACAGGACTAATGTATCAAATGGACCTAAGTGAGCGACCATATTTTATTTTCTCACTCCTTACCTCAACTATCACTGCGCCCCAGTGTCTTTCTGAATGTTTACGAGCGATATTTCTTTTTCATTTCACACTGATGTTAATTATCAAAGTATTCATCTCGACAGACGTTCGATAGATGACCCACACATATTTTAATTGCATCATATCCACCGCTACCATCCTACGGGACGTGTCAAGCACTTGCTTTTATCTCGTGATAAATCATTGTTCATTGTTCATTGAAGTCCATTTGGGTGGGGAAATGGCTACTGCAAGCACTATTCAATGGTTGAACTGCATGTTTTTCCGTTTCGGATTACTTGAGGAGATGGTGACGGACAACGGCCCGCAGTTTACAAGTCACGATTTTCTTTGGTTCCTTCAACTTCATGCTATCCGACATTTACGTAGAACTCCGTCTAATCCAGTGGAAAACGGCATGGTAGAGCGGTTCAAGCGTCCTTGCCAGCGAATGTCCAAACTATTCGCTTATCTGGTACAGGTTAAGAGGATGCAGTTCTACATGCAATATTTTCTTACAGAACCGCACTGGACCGAGTCACAGACAAAACGCCAGTTGAACTCATGCTTGGGCGTGCCCTGCGGACCAAGTTGAATGCCGCACTTTCGATTCCTGTAACCAATAATTTCGATGAGTTAGATAGTCGCCATCGAAATCAGACGACTTACCGGAAGCTTACAACTCCGCTCCAGCCCGGAACATTTGTGCGCGTGAAGCTAAACGCTGCATCAAAAGAATAGCCCACAATATCAGATCCGATAAGAATAACGTGCGCATCTGTGCCAGTCACTTAGCGGATAGAAGATGGTCGCACACTCAAGGCACGGACGTTATTCACAAGTAGCTGGCAAACGAAGCATGTGCCACCAACTTTCAGTGACGAAACTACGCAAAGTACGCAGCTCCGCAGGACGGGCCGAGAACTAAGACCACCGTATCGATTTGGTTTCGACGCATTAAATGTTTAAACATGCTTGACGGCTAGTCTAGCAGACACGTGCACACAACCCAATCATACACACAGAAATGCATTTTTCTCTGCTTCCCTATCGGCTCATCCTTCTCCTTGCGACACCTTTATGTACTCAGGTAGTTAGACACTTCGCAACTTACCGTGGTTTGTATACCGAAGCGCGCTACTTACTTCGGTGCATGCACTTGACTTTTTGTACACAACGACATTGTATTTTCTGTTATGGCTAAAGATAGATGGGATTGCTCACTCGCTTTCGGCAAGTTGCATCATCACTGTGGATCCTAATTCCAAAGCCGTTTGCTCACATAAATACATTGCAGAGTAACCGTTCAGATAAATGAAATTAGGGAGCTGAGTTCAATATCCCGACGCGTTTTGATAGTAAATGAGGTAGATGCAGAAAGGACTGAATTTGGAAGGGCTTTTCAGGGCTAGCTAGTTCGGAGGCAGGAGTAAGATCGCGGACAGTCTAAACGACTGTAATATTGGGTTAATTTTAAGCTGTTTCAAGATGGTGCTCCGGTTGAGCTTCTTATCGTGTCGGCAAACATGACTGCGGTCACGCGGTATTTGGTATACCATTATGGGGTCTCCGCGTAGCATCCACTGAGCAATCCCGATCTCTGCAGTCGTTCGGATACGGAAGGTGCCGCAAGCCCTTAGCAATCTTAGCTGCCCGGCGTCTTACAAACGCAGCGAGGTCGCCCTTTAACCAGGGTTGCTAAGTCTGGATAGGTTATTCGACTTGGGACGTACGTAGGCGTTCAGAACCAGAGAGATGGTAGCTGAACCTAATCTGTCGAGTATCCTTTGCAAGAGACCAACATAACGGTTAAATCAGACTCGGGCCATCTGGAACTACAACGTATGGTTAAAACGCGATAGTAGGTTTTCTATTCTCTTAATATCTAGTTAATTAGGCTTAACATTGGTTTTCTACAGGCCTGGTTAAGTGCGACTTTCCAAATGAACGTTCTAAACCACAAAACAATGGCTTCTGATGCTGAAAAGTCCGTTGTAAATAAATAGCTTGATGTGCGTGAACCATTTCACCAAGTTGCAAACGTTCGATTGCGAAACGTGTTGCAATTTGTTGGCATGTTGTAATTGGTTGTAGCTATCGACCTCCCCGAGCAACCCACCGTGAAACCTAGCAGCTAATGGGTGCTATCGACATAGTTTCTAGCATTACCTACAAGTCCAAACTTATGTGCAAAGATTTCAATACGCCACAAGTTAACTGCTTACTGGCTGAACCTACCGTCTAAACGCGACTAGACGAGATGGTTTACTCTATCGACTTCAATGACTGCATCACATATGTCAGAGGGTTCACCGGAAATGCCCTTACCCTAGATTCGGTATTCACCATGAGGATCCATTCCACTTGTGCACTCATTGACAGTCCACTACCAGGCTGCAACAACAACACGGTGTTTTGTATGGTGCACATCGAACGAACTAAGCCACTTCAGTACAGACTTGCAACCCACTCATAACACTCACCGAATGGACTGGATGCATGTAAGGAACTTATCTGCACTATGAATTGGGAGCCATCATTCTGAACCAACAACCCGACTGTGACTGCCGGTGAATTTGCCAACAACGTTGCTGCGTGTACTGATGTACTGGCACCTGGGGTAGAGAGCCCCACTCATAGGCAATACGACAAACATACACAACTGAACAAGGCCGAAGGCAAAGGGAAGAAACTTAGGGCACCTTATCACAGGACCAACATTTTCGCTATGCTACCACATATAAATTAGGCCATATGAAAGTAGGGGAACTGTTTCCCAACATATGAATGAAAACGCTGCGCAAGAGATACTCGTGATTCGAAACCGGCATTAGAAAAATGCGCGCAATCACGGCCGATGCCAACGCCACGAACTTGATTTAATTTAAGATTTCACGAACTTAGGTGGGACATGGTAAAGAGTCACTTCGCTTGCTAATTCCACTGAACGATCCACCAGTGTTTTGGCACGCGGAGTAATCGAGTATGTGGCGTGCAATCGAACTGGTGGGTGGCTTGGGAGCCTTTGCAACCTTGTTAGGAGTAAGGTACTCTGTGATGCTGGCTGACAGCCTACTCTCAGTACGGCCACTGTACTTGTTACCGCAAGTACAGTAAAAGTGAGCATTGCGTATACGAGGCCGCAACGTGGTAGCTTCCAGGTGACCCACAAACATATGAACAACGAGCATACATCGAAGGAGAGCAGATTTCCCGCCAAAGTTTAAATTCCATATTCTATCAACAAATGTGTCTTTAACGCTATAATCGACTAGTTCACTTAGGATAGGCTCGATTACATTGGTCAGGCATTTGACCAACTTCTGATACGGTACGCCTACCATTAAAATAATTGGTGGTAAGGGGATGCCTTCGTTGTGGGTTTTCTGCAGTTCTTAAAAATAAGGAAGCCTAGATGCTCGAGTGATAGGGTGTAGCAAAGATTTTTGCGTGATTCCATCCCACGGTTTATAGGGTCTTTAGTTCATGAACTTTTGATTTCATAACCTGTTCGGTTTTGTCGCCGCCAATCACATCACGAACGTAACGACTAGTCTGCGAGGCATTTTGCATTTGCTGGATGTAGCCCTGTTCTTATGACGACACCTGATCCCATATCTTCTCTCAGTATTACAACCTGTTCATTGCGTAGCTATTGCGTTAAGGACTCGCAATGATCCTTCGTCATGGCACGTCACTTCTCGGTGTCACTAGCGCAGAACTATTTGGCAACGTCTACCCTCGTAGTTGTCAAACAACTGCTTGTCTCTTCATTGGTCTGTGTTCAACTGGGCAGATGTTCGTTTAAAGGTGCAAACTAAGCCTCTGCTGCTATTCTACAGCAAGGATTTTGTGGAATAGAGAAACTGAACCCTAGGGACCTGGTTTCAAGTTGGGCGCAACCTACGTGAGAACGGATATCTGGAGCTATTATAACACGACACGAGCATGCAAAACCTTAAGGGAAACAATTAACTGAAATTCCTAAGAAAAAGGGAGCATTAGCCAGCGCACGAAGTCAGCCGGTAAAGCATTGCATGATACATACATGTACAGATTATCAATGTAATGCTCAGATTTGTCAACGAAGTTGAGGTTCTAACTACCCATCGGCTTTTTGCGTACGGTGCAGCATTCACACTTTATCCAAAGTACCAACTGTGATTCCGAGACTTTCGTGCGAAAAGCTCTGCTTTAATTCTTCAAGGGACTTTGGCTTCGTTTCGTAAACCCGCTGTTTCAAATAACCTCAGAGGATGAAGTTCAATGGATTCAAATCGGATAAACCAGCATGCCACTTTATTGGTTCTCCCGCGCGATCTAACGGCAAGGGAAGGTCTGGTTGAGAAAAGTCCGCACCGATTGTGCGCAGCGTGCAGCTGCGCCGTCTTGTTGCAACCAAACGGTACTTAATAATCCAGTGGCTTCTAGTTCCTGAAGGACACAATTTTGTAGTAATTTCTTTTACGAGGATGCTAGAACATCTAAGGCACTAGTACTGCGAAACAATAACCGACCGGTCAAATTACCGGGAAAGAAATGTGGTCCCATAATTCTTTGTCCAGTTAACCCAGCCCATATTATGAGATTGAGTCATGTTGCATAGATAAAGCGCCGCATCGGCGTGGATTGCACGTTGCCATAAGTGTTGCTTCGCCGTACCGTGTAAATGGAAAACAGCCTCATCGGTAAACAGAATTGAACTGATGTCCAAGGCATTAAAAACCTGCGTGCCGACTCAATAGGTTCAGTGTAGAGAGAACGAGTCAGGTTTCCTTCTGGCGCTCATTGATGCAACAAACGGGTATGCCGCTGGACCTATGTTCGCAGACTACCTGCAGAGCCGGATAAGCGCTCAAAAATTAACGTGGGCGCAAACGACAAACTCGCTACAAACCATGGTGCCAATAAACTGGTGCATAGCTCTGGTGGTAAATCAAAGTGTTAACAGTCACTGAAACTCTTAATTTTGATGAATAGACACTTGATTTTAGGGGGAGGCGATGACTATCCGGTGGAGAGGTGAGGGTGGTTGAACATAACTTGTTCAATAGAAAATCCCGAAAGTCTGGTGCCGCTACTCTGTTAATAGGGGACAAAGGACCCTTCCTTCGAGTGTGAGACAGTGGGCACAAAATTACCAACTGTCCAATGGTGGATGATGGTCTATCTCAAAATGTCTCACCCGGTCACATGGGCGTGGAGCGACCGTATGCTTGCATGAGAGTATATGTGTACTTGCCAGTCTCGTCCATCGTGAAAACGCCGGATGGCGCAGATGGTTGAATTGGAGTCAACCTACGACATGCCACCAGGAAAGTTCACCGATCGATACGTACACTGCGTAGAGCTAGTTGGAACGGATACAGATGTGCAAAATAACAACAGCACTGTCTCATTACCCTGCTAGTGCGGTAGAATTGTGGTGGCACTTCGACAGGCCCAACTGGTCTGAGCAAGGTACGTGCAATGGGTGCTTCGTGTTATCCCAGCTAATGACAAAAGCATTATTGGCAACGCTCTTGTGAACTGAAAGTTGTCTTCTAACTACCCACCTTAGTAAAATAGGCATTAGTTGCAATTAGACCTTGCAACTATGAAATGTGACGTTTTGAGGAGTCTTGAACCGCTATACCGCCTAAAGACTACTCGCTGCCCCATTGCCTATTCTCATGTCGCAGTATTGATCGTCGTTGCAGGAAACAAGTGTGGTTTTGCTGCCTAATTTGTTTCAGGCTGGACCATGAGCGTTCATTCCAACATATTCATTGATGGCGCAATATTCCATTTGCACGGAACTGAGAAGCTGCATTTCTAGGCAATATCTAATCCTCGCGGATACTGAGAATCACATATTGAACCAAATCGCGGAGCTCATTGGCTAGAAAATTGAATAACAAGTTATAGAACCACAGCACACTCATGTTGGTGTTTACGCCAACTGGGTACCCCATGATAGTTATCCCTGTGAGAACTTTTCTGACTTTGTGCTGCAAACCCTGCAATTCAAATTCAGATTGATCGATAAGCTAGCCTTTCGTGGTCTGTACCCTTATTAGAAATTTGTTGGGCTTTCTTTCTTCCCCTTTGTGTGATCGGTAAGTTATTGTTTAGAAACACTCATCCCATGCCACAGTCTGTACGTCAAGGAACGGGATACAAATGCGAAGCCGCGTAGCCTGTTCTCACTTCACCACCTCGTTTACATCCTTCCCGTATTCCTAAGATATAATCATGAAAATCAAGTATTACCAATGTGAAACAAGTTGCATAGAAGAGGTCAGTTTAAGAGCTGCCGAATCAGCTTTGCTCGTGGATTGCCTTCTGGCCCATCGCACCTATGGCACCATTTGCTCGTGTACCAATGTAGTCCAGAAACCAGTGATAACGGTGAATACCTATATTAACACAAACAGCATAACATGGTGATATGTCCGTCAACCAAGTAGATGCTCAACGGGCCCTCCGACGTTCTGCTTTCACTGCGGAAATCGCCTGTGACAATAGGCTATAACCTTTTGCAACATTTCTTTGTGATGGCGCGAAATTCGTGGACAATACTGCCTTCCATTTGTTTCAGTGAAAGAGGTGCTATTTTATAAACTCTTCTTCTCAAATAACCCTATAGGAAGAAATGTAAGGGATTCAAATCTGGTTACGGGTAGGCCAATCCTTTGGTCCTCTGTGATCGATCCACCAGTGCCCGAACGCCTCCATAAAATAATGCCGCACCATTTGTGCGTAATGGGCAGGTGCGTCACGTTGAATCTATAAAGGCTGAAGCGAAATGCTGAAGTAGCCAACGATAATCGGTGATGAAAACATCACTATCTTGTGGCTCTTACTTAATTTGTCAGCGACAATTCCGTCACCACTACAGAAGCATGATAGACAAAAGAATGGCGGTATTCATAACTGAGTTACTTGGCAAACAAGAGGTTAACATCATCTGGACAACGGAAGTACGTGACTCTGGTTTGTCAGAAGCGCATAACGCAGCCTACTGAGCTTCAACAGTTTTGTCCATTGCCGTCAAGTTTACAGTAAACATTAACTGCGCCTCCAGCACCCTGTCGGACATTTGAGCGATCGCGCGTTTCTCAAGTACGCATCTTGTTCAATTTCCGTACCCTACATTCAACCCCGGCAAAGTATGCACATCATTATCCATCGCAACAATGTAATAGTGAAATCAATCGCTGCGAATTATCCACGTATTCACATGAAGTATGTTACAAGAGCATAAAAATCAACGAAGTAGATGTTCAAAATGACCACCGTCCCTTCGCTTGCAGAGAAGTATTCGCCTGATGCTATTGGCTAGCACATTTTGCAAAATGTCCATCGACATCCAGCGACATTCCTTGAAGATGCTCAGTTTCACTTCCCTCGGCCAGCAGCTGTGTAATGACATAGGTCCTCAACATCTCTTGATAGGAGGATGCTAACAACCACGAAACGTTACTTCTGTTAATAAATCAATGTGCCGGTCATAAAAATCAACGAAGTAGATGGTCAAAATAACCACCGTCGTTTAGCTTGCATAGCCGTATTTGCCCGATTCTATTGCCTAGCACTTTCTGTAACGTGTCCACCGACATACCACGGCATTCGTTCACGATGTTCCTTTTCAGTTTCTCCAGACAGGTTGGCCTGGGTTCATACACTCGGCGTTTCAGGTACATCCGTAGGAAGTAATCCAGTGTGTTTTAAATCAGGAGACCTTACAGGTCAATCAACAGGTCCCACACCACCGATCCAGTGATTACCGAAAGTTGCGTTAAGGTAATCACGTACCGTTTGAGCAGAATGGGCAGGCGCACCATCCTGCTGCCGCCAAACGGTACTCAGTAAGTCTTGGGCCTGCAGCAATGGAAGGACCCTGGAATGCAACATTTCTTTGTACGGGATGCTAAGAGCAGTGAAGCCTTAATTCTGTTACAAAAATAAACGTGCCCGTCACATTCTTGGATAAGAATAATTGTCCGAGAATTTTTTCCCTGTCAACCCACCCCATGCCACGAGCTGTGCACCATGTTGCACGCGCGAAGCGATACATTGTCGTGGGATATTGGTAGGTCAAACATGCCGCTTATCGGTGGCATGCAGATCGAAAAGTGCCTCATCCGTAAACATGTTCGAATGCATGTCCATGATATCTAGATACCATCGGGAAAATTCTATTCGGTTCTCACAATCGCATGGCTTAGGAATTGAACCTGCAGTGCACGATACCTCAGGAATTGCCGTTACTTCAATATACGATACAAAGAAGATCGTGTGGTGACATACCACTGCGCAATTCTCCGAATGCTTACATTACCAGTTCGGCCTATCCCACCAATAATAGCGCAAGCGGACACGTCATCCGTGGCGGTACGAGGCCTGTAGGTTCACTTTGTGTCGCACACGCTCTCAGTGTAGTCAAATTTCTCAACTCGTCGACGTACGAACCGCGCGTTAACCGACCTCATGGTGCAGTTGGTAGCGTTGTAGCGATCAGCCGTTTCCACAGCTCTCGATTGACACTCACCAAACAGCGGCCTAACGATCAGGCGCTGGTCCAAGGCCACAATAAGAGACTGCGGTTGAACAGGGTGGTCATACTGCATTGCTAACGCAGCAAATTAACAGCGTGACTGCGGGTAGCTTCATTAACCTTCGTCGTATCCATTGCTCGTACCACGACCAACCAGTGCGGAGAATGATTTCGGCAGTGACCTCACTACCGGCGGTGCTGTCTTTCCATCCAGCATGGTGCACCGTGACAACGAGACGTTTTGTGATAGACCGACATCTACTATTGTATAGTTGGCAATTTGTGCGGTATACCTCACACTCGAAGGAGAGACCCTTTGTCCCGCAGTAACAGAGTAGAGGGACCAGCATTTTGGAACAGACAGTAGGTCATTCCGTTGGAGTGGATCTGTGGGGACCCACATTTTTCTTGGTATTACGCTTGCGCGTAAACGCTGACGGCCTGAACAAACGCGCATGTACACACACAGAACACGCCGTATCCTCACTGATTTAGGGGTCAGGACTCCACAAATTTCAGCCCGCTGCACACCGTGTTATCGGAACAAACGAGCCATGCGGGAACTAAAGGATGGTAAATCAACAAATAGTCCAATTATGGAGGTTGTATTATTACTGAATGTCAGCCTAATTGGTCAACATACAAAGTACGGAGGTGGTCAACATACTGAGATCTGGTTCCATAGGGTTTACTTAGTGACATTTCCATCTATGAAAATATGGTCAACATAGAGATGTAGTCAATATATGGTGGTGGTCAAAGTTGGAGATTCTACTGTGTTGACATGTAACCGGATAAGGGCTCTGGAGTGGTTGGTATGAACAAGGCCGAATACCCTCAGGAAAAGCCTAGCATACTCAACGACACGAGCAATTTTGAACGACTTAATAAGCTGGAGAAAGTAGCCGACATGGAAGCTCTCATAGTTTTTCACCTTGAAATGCTTCCTCTTCATCGTCGGATTGATAGTGACATCTACAACCGGTTGAAGTCAAGTGACAGCACCACTCCAATGCTGTTAGCGTCACCGAAAACGCACAAGAGCGGAGTGCCACTTAGACCAATTCTATCAATGATAATTCTGCCGCAGCACAAATTAGCTGGCTGACTAGGGAAGATCTTTTCACTGATGTGACAACTGGCCAATTCCTACAGCCTTAAGGATTCCTTATAAATTATCGATGACTTGAATAACATCAATCTGTCCGATAAGGCTATGTGTGCATTGGATGTGGAATCGCTGTTCATTGACGTTCCGCTACATCAGACAGTCAATTACAACTGCGAACTAGCTGAGCACTCCGGTTATTCGTTTTCAATTCCAGTCGAACTTCTAAAGGCGTCATTGCTGTTGTGTGCTGAAAAGGTTGGCTTCCACTTTCAGAATACGTCATACCGGCAGATTGATGGAGTGGCAACGGGTAGCCCACTAGGGCCTATACTCGTTTGATTTCTCTCTGTTCATGATGGAAAGAGACTTGTCCAGACAAATAGATAAGCAGCCATACTGGCCTTTTGTTTATCGGAGCAGTAGATCGTGCGGTCAGTGGCGCAGCCTAATGGCGCACTTGCCAACTTGGGGGTCACCTGTGAGGTAGAGAAGAAGAACTGTCTGCCATTCTTGGACATCCTTATCAATCGCAGTGATGACAACTAATTAAGGGGTTCATCCACAGAAAAGCTACTTGGTCCTGCCAATACTTGCATTTTACCAGTTTCAGACCAGTGCGCTACAAAAGGCCACTTGTGAAAAGTTTAGTTAGTCGCGTTAGACCAATTTAGTCTGCGGATTGTCTGACCGACGATCTAGAGTTAATTACAACCCCGCTCATGACGAATGGTTATTTTCCCAGGTTCATAGAGGAACTCAGTAAACAGCGATGCTCAAAGAACTTAGTGCATATAGCACGCAGACCCCTGCCGGATTCCGTCCCAATGACTTCCGGATGTCAACAGCTAGTGTCATAGCCATGGGCGACGACTGCGGATCTGCATGACTGACAGTTGGCTAGGATATGGCCCGGCTCATTCTCCAATGTTATGCCAGTTACGAATTGTGCAGAGGACAGTAATTGAACCTACGGAGTTAGGAGTTTCCGCACAGCCTTTAGAAGCTATACGGACGAATTATAATAAAAAGATTTCTAAGTGCTATATCATACACAGTCTCTACGCGGAAAGTCCTAGTTCCTTGCGGCCAACTACTGTCCTCTGTACAATTCGTAACTGGCATAGCAGTAGAGAATTAGCCAGGCTATATCATAGTCAACAGGTGGGCGGCCGTCGCCCATGGATTAGTGCCAATACCTGTTGGCATCCGGAAGTCGTAGGGTCAGAACCCGGCAGGGGTTCGAGCAAGACGCACCACTGTCGAGACCCAGGAAGGGGAAACAGCGCAATTTGGTGCTTTTCCACACGTGGCAAAGCCTGCTGACTGAGATCAGACTGCGATGAATTACCTCTGAACTTGTAAAAAGAAATCGCCACTACGCTTTAGCAGTTTCTTCATGCCTCGATACCACGTCATGCATTGGCCACCTCGCAGTTTCGTCCAACTTGGTGTAGCCACGGTGCATAATGTACGCTGAGGAAGCCGATCAACGGGCATACGGAGGGCAAGGCCTAACCAATGCAAGCGACTAGGATTTAGCCAACACTCGAGAGAGACACCAGAAGGTTTCTTGCCAGAAACCAACTGGCGGACCTCAGCATTGCTAACCCGGTGTTCCCACTTGATGTGAGGAATACTTCGCAAGCACTGTGGGTCAAATAAGGTCAATCGTTTAGTGTTTCACTGCAAACTGGGTAGGTTTCCAATGCATACAGTAATACCAGCCTAATCGCAGAATTATACACCCTACCTTTCACTGGTAAGCTGATATTCCGCAATCTCCATAGATGGTTGAGTCGCTGGAAAGACACACAGATCTTGCTGATAGGCGAAGTTGCTTCCTCAGCTATGTGACCACCAGAGCCAGCGTAAAGCGTGTGCGCACTAGAGCATAGTCGGAATCCAGGCGTGTGCTCCAAATTGACCGACAGTGTTGGACTGATGGGCATCATCTGTATCTGATGGCAGTACGGTCAATTTGGGCCCAGGTCATTGAGGAATTCGATGGGCCACAGGTGACGTGGTCTGAACATTTGCCGCTAAGCTAAAGATTGCGCTCGGCACACAGTTGCAGGGATCGGTCATCCTTGTCTGTTCGGTGTGCATCGTCTTCTCCCTAGCGCCGTCCCAGGTGTCGTTCGGAATCTGAAAGACGGCAAGCTTGAGCATTCATATCACCAGCAACACGCACGATGTCAGTATTATTCGCCTTGCAGACAAGAGATGAAAGATGGCAGTAGAAACCATCTTTGATACCCTCCGAACTGCAGTCGGTAGGAGCACAAACAGAGGCGATTAAAAAGCATTTTGTCTTCATACTGGGCTTATTAACCCCAATAGTGGTTCGAAGTCGAACCGCACACATACAGCTGTTCACCGCTATTCAGTCGAATAGATTAGCTTCAGTGTGTCTGCTAAGGGTTATACCAACACTGTAAATACCTTGAGCCATTGATTTGGTACCACCAGAGAAGTGAAGAGTGTAGTCATTATCGTTAGATTCAACACCAGGGAATTGCATATTTGCCACAACGCTGTTATTATGTGTGCATGTATTAGAGACACAACACACGTCAATTTCAAGTGAGTGGATAATAAGGGTCAGTGTTGCCTGTCGACCGATCTAACTCGAAGCACGGACGTTATAGGAACTGAGGGGAAATGGGACTCCTGGTTTGATGGACGAGTTACGAGTATTGATGGCAGAAACAGCGAGGACTTCGGCAGCTTCGTGCTCAATAGACAGGGAAGAAGAGAGTTGAGAGGGGAGAGAAAACTAAGAGTGAGTATTCTCGATGGATTCGAGAGGGTAGCTGATACTCTTCGGCTTCTCATTCCGAGGAGGGTTTCTATTCGAGGTGCTGTACCTCCAGCCTTTGACTCAAATCCCTGACTCAAAAGACAGTGGTGGATTTGGAGATTCGCTTGAAGGACTCCACCCGGAGCGTTTGGTTAAATCACCTAACCTTTGCGGCAGTGGGGCGCAAATTCATCTCGGGAATTTGATTGCAGTGAGTGATTGGAATACGCTGGTGGCCTGTTACACACAAACTTTAAAGCTTTGGGACAATTCACCAGTGTGTTATGACCGTATTACGTTACATGCCTGCGACCACGGCTAGCCGCAGATGGGGCTAGGCAGGTTTGCACCAATTTAACCAGGGGGATGCCTGGCTTGAGGCGGGCGGTAGCAAACCCCTGAGCGCCCGGAGGTGCTCTCCTACCGTCAGGGACAAGGCGTGATGCTCGTGCTCTATGCCAATCAAGCTGTAAGCTGCTAGCCCGTACTTGTTGTCTCCCATGGCTAGATTTTAAAGGGAGAGGACCATCGACCTCTCCCTAATCTGCAAAGAGGATCGAATTAGGAGACCTAGTTAGTTTGGCTCCTAACAATTGATCTCTGTAGTTGGAATGGCTCTGAAGGCACCTGGAAAGTGCCACCCAGCGTAGCTCAGTAGGTCGCTGAATATTAGAGAGTAGTGGAGGGATGTACTGTGTTTTTTATAGTGTTCGTCAAAGTTAGGCTCAGCTATCTAGTGCTTTTTTAGACGTACGGTGGATGTCTGGCTTAGGTGCAAAAACCTTCTCAAAACACACTAAATCCTCTGCTACTCTACGGGTCTTAGATGTCCATTTTAATACATTCTAAAGCTGCTGAAAATGGAGAGCTTGCTGCTTCCGGTTAAAACTGCTAGATCGTGGAGGGCTGGCTTCATGAACTTTTTGGGTATTGCAAGGCGGAATAACTCGGTTTTAAAAACTGAGATATATGACGGATTCACTGTCCAGGGAAGGAAAGGTTAACGGACGCTGCTTTTATCATCCATGGGTTGCAATCCTGAAGGTCTGTATGACCTGGTGCATATCACTAACAATTCAGTCAGTCGCATCAAAACATATTGACAAACTACACTTGTTGGTTCACCTAAGCAGGCGCCTGTAAATCACACGCGTGCTGTTCACATCCAACTTCCACTATCGGATGAGACAACTGGTATTCGTTTGGGCAGCAATATGGGATGTTTGTCAAAAGCGGAAACTAATGGGGAGCACAACGGCCTTTATGGTAAGTCTAAGGAGTCTGAGGTGGATACCAGCACATGTAATCACAGAGGCGCGTAAGAACTTTAACTTACACGTATAGGTTTCACCAGATGGAGAAGATTTCGGGTTCTAAGGTTGTCAAATGCACTGACTAACGTCTGCCTTAGACAACTACTTCTCGCCCCATGTGGCATTGAGTATCCACATCGACCCATTTCATTCACCATACAGTACTTGGTTTCTATTTATCTCATAATCTATCGTGGTCAACACACCCATGGTAGAAGATTCCCCGTGGTGAAAAAATTACAATTTTATGTCTTAAGAATCCAAATGCTTTCAGTACACTGTTTATCAATTCATAAATTCATGGGTGACTGTACTGTCTCTCTCTCTCTCTCTCTCAGTGGCTGTATTGCACACCTAACATGTTTCCTGGTCTTCTAGAAGTAGAGTTCTACCGATTGCGCATTCCAATAAGCTCATCCACAAATGCAGTGGAATGACCAGATTTGCTCTGTTTGACTTCATCTTTACTAAGCACGTTGGTGCATAGGACAACTTTTCGTTAAAGGTTCAAGATGAACAATGAACAATGAATTTATACGGGTTAAGAAGCGTTGCTTTACAAGTCCCGTGGGATAGTTGGTGGGGATATCAACATAACAATAATGATAATAAGGATAGTAACATAGTTAATACTTTAAATTTGAAAATAAGGACTTATCGTTTGCTTCGCTGTAGTCCTGCGATCCTCTTAGATTCACAGCACCCACAGTTAACAACAAATAATTCCATGGTAAACTCCAGGTGTAGGATGGAGACGTAGTGTTAAGTAACAAAGTGTAAGTGGATGAGTGCATCGTCCAACCGTCTTTTAAATACTGTTAGTGTCGGTGCAGAGACGACCGATTCTGGCAGAGCATTCCACGGGTGACAGACACGAATGGAAAAGAAATTTCTGCGGCACTCCAGACGACTGTATTGTTCTGCGAGTTTTAATGAGTGGCCCCTCAGGTTTGTATTGCTACTGAGTTGCAGTAAAGGGCGGCACACATGATGTGGGTCTCGCAGAATCAAGTATGCCATAATCAGGTCGCCTCGTAGTCTGCGATAGCTTCCACTGAACAATCCCAGTCGTCGCAGCCTCTCCTGATAGGAAAGATTGCGCATTCCAATTACGTTCTTAGATGCCCGGCGTTGTGGCTGCTCCAGTGCATTAAGGTCGTGTTTCAGCCATGGATGCCAGGCTTGAATTGCATATTCGACATGGGGGCGAACATACGCACTGAGCATTTGTCGAAATATGCAGCTGTTTATTTGTCCAAATGCCCGCCTCAACAGCCCGACGTGTTGGTTCCCGGTCTTCGAGGCCTTTTCGGATTGCCTGGAGCAACCCAAGTCATCTTGAACCAGGACACCCAAGTCACGTTTGAGAGTTGATTGTTGCAGTACATCCGTTCCGAGTCGGTATGAGTAGCTGCTCTGATGTCGGATGGAAAGCACCTTGCATTTACTGACATTGAAATGCAATAAATTTTGGGTCGACCATTGATATACTGTATCTAAGTCACTCTGAAGCAGATGATGTTCGGCGTTCGCCTAGATCCTGCGCCAGATCTTGATATCGTCGGCAAACATTAGGAAGTTTGAAACGATTCTCTGTGCAAGATCATTAATAAACACAAAAAACAAACGTGGACCTAGAACCAAGCCTTGCGGCACACCACACTCGACTTGTATGGGGTCCGATAAAGAGCTCCGAACTCCGACCACTAATCGCCGCTGAAGTAGAAAGTTGGCGATCCAGCTTAATAGAGGGTCTCCGATCCCGTAATGCTGCAGCTTGGATAGTAGTATCCGATGGTCTAGACGATCGAAAGCCTTGGAAAAATCCAGGTAGATCACATCAACACATTCTCCAGCGTCGGCTGCCTCGGTCCAACTACTGCTTGCAATTAGTAAGTTAGTTGTACATGACCGCTGTCGACGGAAACTGTGCTGCGCAGGAGTGATGATGTTGCAGCTTTCCAGATAGCACACCAGTGCATCGGCAACTATGGATTCCATGACCTTGGAGAGTATAGGAAGAAGGGTTACTGGGCGGTAGTTGGAGGGATCGGTTCTGCTTCCACCTTTGTGAATCGGGCTTATTATTCCAAGCTTCCACATGGCGGGAACTTGGTTCTGGTCTAAGCAGCGCTGGAAAAACTGAGCTAAAAGTCCTG
The DNA here is from genome assembly GCA_944474145.2 of Dicrocoelium dendriticum. Taxonomy (NCBI): domain Eukaryota; kingdom Metazoa; phylum Platyhelminthes; class Trematoda; order Plagiorchiida; family Dicrocoeliidae; genus Dicrocoelium; species Dicrocoelium dendriticum. The sequence goes on from OX104062.1 coordinate 184,769, forward strand.
CCAGTTGGTTTGCTGCTGCTCCCAATGCCTCTGGACGAATGGTGTCGACACCCGGCGAGCTGTGTTTGCGTAGAGAAGTCAACTTTTGCAATACAGCCTCTGCGGTAAAAGTGATGTGGGTTAGTCCTGGCGAGCAGAAGACAAAGCTTGGTAGATCGCTTGGTGGCAAGACTCTTTGAAACGTGGGGGCGTATTGCATCTGCAGCGCGTTTGCTGCTTCCACTGCCGTTCTTGTTGGGCCATCAGCCGTCTTGAGTGGAGGAAATCCTTGCCTCACCTTTCGTAGGCTATTAACGTGCTTGTACAGCAGTTTGTGATTAGCACTGAAGGTTTTTGCGATGTTCTGCTGATAGGCGGCTTTGTCTTCTCTTAGCAGTTGAGTGCAGTGGTTGCGTTGGGCTACGTAGTTGTCCCAAGTTTCTGGTGCTGGAGCTTCTCTGTACACTCGCCATGCTGCGTTGCGTACTGTCATCCATTTTCGAGTTCTGCTCCTAACGAAAGAAACGGATTTGCACTTATTGCAAGCTTTTATCTCTGAAGCCTGTGCAATCAGCTGACTGAATGTGTTGACGAACTCGAGCCAGGCGACTTCCGGGGGTTCTTCTTCGAGGAAAGACCATGTTGTGACTTTGACTAGCTGGGCGAGTCGGTCGTACCTTGTGATGCTTCGCACAGTCTCATCGTTCTCATTCAGATATTCTGCATAGCAGACGAAGTTGAAACTGATGACTGCGTGATCACTGCGACCCAACGGGCAGTCTAAAACCAACGCATCAATCATATGCTCCTCGTTGGTAAGCACAAGATCCAGCACAGATGGCCTGTTACCAGTTCTGAACCGAGTGGGCAAAGTGATGTGATTGTAAAGAGGAACAGTAGTTACTAGATCTTGTAAATCGATTTTTAATTGTTCTCCGATCGTGGCAGGGGTTTCTAAACAATGTAGCTTGAAATCACCCATGATAAGAATGTGAGTGTACTTTTGTTGGAAACTGCATCTTAAAGCAGCTGCTAGGTGGTAGTCGGTTTCGGGAGTTGAGTTAGGGGCGCGGTACACCAAGACAATAAGGCAAGCGTCCCTGCCTTTTAACTGCAATCGGCACCAAAGAGAGTCGGGGAACTGCGAGTCTGAGTCCTCCACGGCTTCGCACTGTAAGTCGTTCCGGTAATACAGGATTACCCCTCCTCCTTTAGTGAGCCTGTCTTTCCGGATCAGCGACATTCCGGGTAGCGAAACTTCAGCGTCCGTCATTCCAATGTGCAACCATGTCTCGGTGATACCAATGACATCATATGAGCCGGAAGCTTGGCGATCTTTCAGTTCATCCAGTTTGTTAGAAAGACCCTGAGCATTTGTATACAAGCAAGCCAGTTTTTTGGTCTCTAGGATCCCGATGATTTTCAAAGGCTATCTCTTGTTCGTCTGCTGGTTCTAAGCTCAAAGTTGCGCTTGCTCGCACAACAAATTATCCTAGCACTATCTTATCTTATCTATCCCGTGCTCTGGTGGAACCCAATAAAACTATCAATACTATGCGTCAACCTTTACTTGGTTGCTGTGTATGCATATTATACCTTCTGTCTATTGAATGTGAATTTATGCCAATTGCATGCCAAATTGCATGCGCAGCATGCAAGCTCATGCGTAAAATATATACCCATTGTTTCTTCGAAACCTTCGACAGGTTTGAGGTTCAAACGGCGTTCGATGGCTTTTTGACATCACTACAGCAGTATTGTATCAAATATGATCGTTGTATCGTCGTGTCGGAAGTTGTTCGGGTCACGTTGGCTTCAAAGCCTCGCATGAAAATGCGATAGCGAGCTAGATCACCAGAAAATGTGATCAGATCTCGCTTGGGGAGACAGGACGTCGAGTTCAGAACGAAACAGTTGGATTTGCGTTCAAGAAAACAGTTAGTGGCACCATATGAATCTAATTGGAAGTCTGCGTCGCGATCCCGAATCTCCGAAGCCGAGGCTGACAACCGATTATCCAAACGCGCCCGCGACAACATGCGCCAAGTATAACTCACCGGCTTTAGAGAAGATGGTCGAAGAGCAACATCAGAGGGAAGACCACAAACATCGTAAGGCAAAGAATCTGTCCGTTTACTAATTGGCTGCTCTGACGTAACATCCTGCCCAAAACAATTGTCATATTTATATTGTTCAGCCCGCGGACGCACCTCAGTCAGTGTCAAATCCAACATTCTAATCCGGGTCTCAGTATACTGTAATTTATCAACAACAGTAATATCAACAGAATGAAAGCAGTCCTTAGCATCAAAATCAGATAGAGACATTAATGCACTATTCAAATGTGTAAAGACCATACGAAGCTTAGACTAAATAGTCGCGCAAGATGGAGCAAGAAACTGTGGTCTTGTAAACCTCTACTATGCGCACGGTCTGAGCTGAGCAATGAAAACGCAAATTCCTGTTACCGTGGTTCTATAATACAAATTAAATACAGTACTCAACTTTCGAATAAGTTTGCAATCGTAATGAGAAATGGCAGAAACTGGAAAACGCGCGGCAGCTTGGCAAAACGGTACAGCGTAGCAGTTTGCTAATCGGCAGACTCAAGGATGAAAGGTTTGACCTTGAGAAGTCAAGAATATGCCAATAATGCGAAATGAAAACGTGAAGTGTTCCATAATGCAAATGTTAGAAGCAAACGTGTATAAATTTCTGTAGGGATACAAGAGAAGGGTTTGGAAAAAAGGGGGATTATGTTCACAAAAGACAAACCAGTTTGAATGAATATTTAAAGTTCTCTTTGGACTTTACAACGCCTCTCGACTACAATCTAATTTTTAATAAGGCTTCCGACTTCAAGCTGAAACAAATGCAGGATTCAAAGAGAAGACAAATTCGTAAGTTCGAGGGTTTAATATCCATGCATCCTAATACTACCGGTCCTACTGACAGATCGGGGTCTATTGTTAGTTGTTGTGAGGTAGTTACTATGTCAGATATTGTTTTGTGTGGGACGGAATTAGATTCTTGGAGACAAGTTTGAGCTGTACCATCAATCAATCTAAGATATTTGCGGAAGAGCTTATTACAAGCCTTGAAAGCGCGGTGACAAAGTTTCCGGCTGCAAAGACAGAGAATATTCGAAAACATTTAGTAAATAGCATTAAGTTTCAGCCACCA
>OX104062.1:188298-206179 GCA_944474145.2 Dicrocoelium dendriticum
CGCTTCTTCCGTCCGCTTCTTGTTGTAGCCCATCGAATACACTCCGCTGTGTCCGACTCCAAGTGCCTTCTGAAATCCGCGCTTAATTCCGAGCATCGTCACGGACTAGTATTAACTAGTCCTACACTTCGTCCCAACCACCACGGTCAATAGTGTAGGTCTTATTCGCACGTTGTAGCACTAGGAAAGGTCGCATTTACTGCGACTGGAGAGGCTGTCGAATTCCGTCTGTGCGAAGGAGGACCTGTGATCATATAGACAGCTTCTCGGGCACTTACAATGGTGTCTTCTGAGATCGAGGAGCGGGTGGATGTAGCTCACGCGTCTGATGAGCCAATAGATCGGTGTAACTTCCGTAGTCAAAAGAGGAAGTAGACTGGGCTGGAGCTACCAGCTTTCCGGGCAACCGCAGCGTGCAGCAGTAGACTAGCTGCGTTGGTGTTGCGTCAAAATCAGTTTTAACAGTGTTTCTTAAGCCCAGGAGGACTTGAGGTAGCGTTTCAGACCATGAAGCATCTGCATGCACAAACACTGCTGGGTTTAACTGGTGGTGAAAGCGCTCCACCATGCCGTGAGCGGCCGGATGACACGCCATCGTCTGAATGTGGCGACAGCCTAAACCCTTAAACAACGTGGCAATATTCGACGAGAAATGTGACCTTCGGTCGGGGGTCATGATGGCAGAATGGCCGTATTGAGCTACCCAGCGCTCCAGAAAAGCTTTCTCTACCATTTCCGAAGAGCAGTTAAGTATGAGAATAATTTCCGATAGCCTAGTTAATCGATGAACACAGTTCAGTAGATATATAGAGCCTTTCGAAGACGGCAGACGACCTACGAGGTCTACGTGCACGTGGGGAAAATGTGCACTTGGCTTGGGAGATGTTCCTATTGGGGTTTTCGTGTGCTTATGCACGTTCGTACGTTGACACGGGAGGCAAGCAGCTGCCCAAGTAAGAACGTCACGATTGACATTACGGAAGACGAACTGTGTGGTTACGAGTTTAACCGATGCACGAACGCCTGCATGAGAGAAGATGTGCAATGTGTCGAACACGGTCTGCAGAAACTCGCGTAGGACTACTAGGAGCGGGGTACCCAGAGATAAACGGCAAAGCATAGTCCAGCCTGATGATGCCAGCTGAACGGATTCTATGTCTAGTGAGGGATGATTGAATTGTGCTGCTGCCAAGGCTATCACACACACACACACACAAACAAACACACACACTATCCATGTTGGCCAGAGATAGGGAAAACCGCAGCTATTGTGTCACAATACCTAAAAGGACAAAGCGAATAAAATGCAATAGGTGCAAGCCAGCTGAGCTAAAGGTAACGGATATGCATCGCTCCGGTAAGCAACCTGCCGGCTACTGTGCAGCAGAAGAATGAATAATTTACTATGCGAAATTATAAAACGCTAAATAAAAAGATCATCGTTGCAGGGGGAGGCCAGGGGGGATGGGGTGGGACAAAGGAACTCACAGTACGAACGCCATTGCGGTCGGCTCCTAGTCATATCAACAAGTGCATCCAGCGAAACATTTGCATGGTCTTTCGGACCCCAACCAAGGAGCCCAGACGCTCCAACTGAGGCCAGCTCAGAAGTGAGGGCCTTCATTCTTCTTGACCAAGTTATCGCTTGGCCACCTCTACTCTTCTTGCATCCACACCCCTGGCGCGCAAATAACGCACGTCGCGCGAGTAAGTAGGCTGGCATGCGTAACACGTGGCCGGGCAATCGGAGCCTGGTGATTGAAATAACGGTGTTGAGCAGTTCGTTTCCTTTTCCTGTGCCATAAACCAGGCGTCGGTGGTCGAAGGTAACTAGCCCCTTTATGTCCGCTGACCTAAGGTGCCAGGTATCACAACCGTTGCATTGTACACTCTACCCTTCAGGACGAGAGTGATTTCGCGCCGGCGTCATAAGTGGCGAAGGTTAGCAGAAGTGCCTCGAGCTTTTGCTATAGGTTCGTGATCCTATCTTAAATCCCATGGGCGCTGATACAAGTTCCCAGGTAATTAAATTTTTGAACGAATTCCAGCTAATCCCACCAAGAGTCAGCGATGGAGGCGGTCCAAGCCAATCTTGAAGGGACGTTTTGCACTTCGATAGTGCAAAGCAAAGCCCGAAGCGACTGACAGCCAGTGCTAATCTGTCCAGTGCCGCTTGGCACGTCTGGGAGCTGTCATAGATTAGAGAAATATCGTCAACATACTCCAAATCAAGAAGTCGTTCTCCTTGGAGCAGACCCACATCTTCTAAGTTGTGTCTTGTGAAGGAGATTTTCATGACTTCCTCAATAGCGAAGTTGAAGAGGAAAGGTCACAGCGGGCATCCTTGTCTCACACCGCTGGTGATTTTAAAGGGCGACAACAGCTTGCTATAAGCCATCACTCTGCCTGAGCTACACGCGTATAACGCTCGGATAGTATTTACATTTTTCTCAGGTACACCATTCCTGAGTAGACAGTCCCAAAATATACGTCTATTCACCGAATCGAATTCACCTTTGATATCGAGGAACATGACAACGGTGGGCCGCCAATTTGTGTGACGGTGCTCCGACAACTGATGCAAAGTGAAGAGGTGGTCAATGCAACCACGACCTCGACGAAACCCGGCTTGCTATTCACGGATCTGGCGTTCACCAGTGACAGTCAGTTTGTGAAGGATGACAGAGGCAAGCAATTTGGAGGCGATGGCGATCAGACTTATTTTGCTATGGTTGCCGCATTCCGATCATGAGCCTCCCTTGGAAAGTTGGAATTTAACGGGGCGATTCCAGTAGTTGGGACAGTTACCTGCTCCCACAGTTGCTCTAGTAACTCGTATATCATTCAACAATTCAACTCCCCCGAGTTTGAAAAGGGCTGGAGGTAGATTATCTGATCCCGCGGCTTTATTTAACTTCAACCATGCGATTTCAAGTTCGACTTCTGAGCGAGAGGGTGGATCCAAAGGGACAGCCCATGGAGCGGAGCGATCAGTGGCCGGCGAGAAATCTAACAATTCCGACCGATTAAATTGCATTTCAAAGTGCCCAGCAGATCGCTCCAAGGGTTTTGACAAGTTATGGATAGGCTGTCTACTATCGTCACGTAAAGTTTCACTAACACCAGGTCTTCTGTTGTTCGTTTCCCGTAGCAACCGGAATAACTTTCGATTTTTCCCGAGAGTAGTGGCCGTTTCCATCTCTGTTGCACGATGAGACCACCAAGATTCGCGGTCTCTCTTCTGGCTAACACCAAGTTTTGTCCGGAGCTCTGTGCGAATTTCATTTGTTCGTTTCTATCCGGGACATGCTGAGGAGGATTGATAACTTCCAGAGACTGCGAAGGGACCCACTGTCCAAGTTGGCCATCAGACTTACCACATGAGGATTTGCCTGCTGCTCTTAAGGACTGGTGAATATGAGACCAGTGAGCTTCAAGCGCATCCAGTGAGCGCTTACTCAGCTCGCATGACAGCGTATTTTGATAGGCATTCCATACTGCTGGTTTCGTCAGCTGGCTAGTGTCAATGCGCTCACAACGTCGTCTTGTGCGTCCGCCAAAGCGCATCCGCAGGTCAGCACACACAAGTGCATAGCGGGTATCCACACATGTGCTCCAAATCGAGCGACAATTCTGGATTCAGCCTCACCAGCGGTAACTTACCGCAATGTGATCGATTTGCGTCCATAGCTGGTTCGAGGCAGATGGGCTCCAAGTCACCCTCCGGCGAGTGCTGTGTCGGAAGATAGTGCTTGTAAGAAATAAGCGAGCATCTTCACACAAATGAAGTAACCGCTCACCGTTATCAGTACAGCATCCTACACCATGTTAACCTTCCAGATGCAGTTCAGCAGTGGATACTTTCCCAAATTGATAGTTCAGATCCCCTGCCAGCACAACTGTGTCCATGCTTCTTCTGAGGTGACGGAACTCGTTCAGTTGGCGATAGAAGTCGTCTTTTTCCGAATGATCACTAGAGTTGGTGGGTGTATAGGCAGCCATGACAAATAGACACCTGGTAGTCCCGCGCAACTTCGAAGTTTTGAACGAGCAAGTCATTTGGACCGCACACAACCGGCTACTGATTGGAATCCAGTCTACTAGAGCAGCTTCAGCCCGGGGGTTCAGGCAATACCAACGCCGGCTTGGCTGGTGCTCGAAGCTGCATTGTCACCGGATAGGCGCACTGAGAAAATACTGCTTGCGTCACCTGAATGGGATCGCAGAGTGAGCAAAAAGCTCGAGTCTTGCAGGCGGGTCTCCGATAAGCAGCAGATATCGATCGAGAGGGTCTCCATTGTTCGGGCAAGTGCAGCCTGTTGACCGATTTGTTGCAGTGTGCGTACATTGAGGCATGCCCATCTGAAGGAGGATGGAGGACTCCAAATGGAAGCCGATGAACTAGAATGGGCCGTTTGGTTGGACATGGGTCTGTTGACAGGACAGGAATGACGCTCCGCATTCACATGTGGTTTGAAACTAGAAGGTAAAAGCCTATCAAAGCAAGGTGGGGGAGGGCCAAGTATTGGTAGGTTGAAAACTGAGGAGATAAGAGTCAGCTGGTACGGGGCGGTAAGCGAAAAAGCGTAAGCGGTTGAATAAAAAGATGGGAACGCTTGAGCAGTAGCATACAAACCCCTAACCATTCTGCTCGGTGGCCTGAGCATCAAGAAACAGTTTGAAGAGAAATTCATTGTATTGCGTGGGCAGCAGACTGTCAGGTTACCCAGGCCTAGACAGGAGAACGATTAGGGTTCCTAACCAAAGTCTTTGGTTCAAAAACCAAACCGTAAGGCAGCGGGTTTGGCGTTGGGCTACAAGGAGTCCGTTTTAAGGAATAAGTAGCCACCCTTATTCGAAACCCCAACATGGAGGACCAGGAGGCTAAGTTTGTCTGGCCTCTAACCATTGACCAATCTGGTATAAGTGGCTCTGAAGGTGCATAAAAGCACTACTCAGCAAAGCTCAATGGATCGCTGAGGCATGCAAACATCGCACCACCATGAAATCCAGCCTCATTGATAGCGGTGCCGGTATCTGCAGAGATCGCTTGAATTGGGGAGATTACCTCGGCGACAGTGTTGTGCACACCTGAGACCTGTCGTATATCGGTCGTAAACTGAGCGATATAATCTAGGTAGCGTGACTCTCTAGGAGACTACCGGTTGGTAATCGAGCTAAGCACGTAAGTCAAGGTTTGTGGCCGCTGAAGACGGCAAAGGAGCGATCTTCTAAGACATGTCGAAAATGGCCTATGGATAAATAAATGACGGATAGTTCTGTACGGAAAGTACTGTAACGAGATTCGGTAGGTTGCAAACGTTTGGAGAAAAATGACAACGGTTGCCAAGCATCATCTAACTTTTGTTGTAAGACCGCCCCAACTGCCACGTCAAAAGCCACGATACTGTGCGACATTGGGGCTGCCGGTCGTGATGCGCTCTAAAAGCCATGTTGGTGATGGCTTGTTTTAAATCCTGGAAGGCGGCGCGTGCAGCAGCAGAAAAATCGAACTTCTTCAGTTTCCGCCGGAGATGGTCTGTGAGGGATCGCATTAGCAAAATGCAACTAGATATGAAACGGTAATAAAAGCTGTTTGAAACAAACAGGCTCGGAGTAGTCTATGATGGCCTTAATTTATCGTGCAGTGGCCCGACGCCTGCAATGGAGGTGTGGTGGCCGAGAAAACTGACCGACTTGACACCAAACGAACACTTTTCTGCGTTGATCGTCAACCCGTGTTTAGATAAGCGATCAAAAAACTTTCGAATTTGGCCTAAGTGCTCCATGCATGAGCAGCTCGCTATTAGGAGGTCATCGATGTAGGTGTAAGCGAAGTCTAGGTCGAGACACACTTGATCGATGAAGCGCCGACAAATCTACGCGGCATTCTCTAGGCCAAAGAGAATGCACAGAAACTCAAACAAACCAAATGGCGTCGCCACGGCAGTTTTAGCGATGTGCACTTCAACTACCGGAATTTGATTGTAAGCACGCACCAATTCGATTTTACTGAAAACGGTTTTAGCTGCAAGACTAAAGGTGAGGTCCACGATGTGTGGGATAGGATAGCGATCAGGCGTGATTAGGTTGTTTAGAGAGCGATAATCGCCACAAGGACGCTTGTCCCCCATAGTCCTTTTCGGAACCACGTGGAGAGTTGACGCCCATGGGCTGTTGGATGGTCTTATGATACCAAACTGAAGCATGTGACTGAATTCAGCACTTGCGGCACGTACTTTGTCAGAAGCGAATAGTCTGGGTCGGGCACTCGTTGGCGGACAGCGCGTGACAATGTGATGGGCGACCTCTGTGGTGACTGGGGGAAGATCTGCAGCTGGTCGTATCAGTCGCAGGTCTTCGGATAGTGAAACACAGCGTTGCAAAGAGATCTCTTTCCGACGGTTCACATCAGGAAATTACAGCTACAGGAATGATAAATGTAACAGTAAACTGCTGAAGGCGACAATGAGGACGGATAAGTTTGCATAATCTGAAGGTACTTAGGCGATTCGGAAAACGAGACTGATTATCGAGGCGTCCGTAAGAACGCCTTCAACTCCTAGTTCAGTACGCTAGTCTAAAAGTCTGTGGAGACCAACATCAACAAGCAATCCAAAATGTCGGAGGAACTCGATACTGATAATTGCCAGCGGTACAGACGCAACCACGAAAACCTACTGAAGACCTCGACGAAGATTGAAGTCCACACTTTGACCGAATGAAGCTATCGCAGTACCGTTGGTCGCACGCTGGTTGTACGTAGGTTTTGAGTGCTTGTCATTCACCTTCGTATGGATGACGCTGACTTCCGCTCCCGTGTCGATAAGGAAGCTGATGAAAGAACGTGGATCCTTAACGTTAAACCGGCGATTTGTTTGGTTATTGAGGATAGGTTGGTCTTACTAGTATACGTGTTAATCACTTTCCCTGAAGCGGCTGAGTCGTGCCTAATGCAGGGAGCCCAACAACCCCTAGCTCTTCCACCAGCTTGGCGATTATACCAAAATTATTCTTTGGCGGATCTGGTATTATCGGACTGGAAACGTGCAGAGAACATGCTGTGTTTTTCGTCGAAGGAGACGTACTCGGTGCAGGCACAGACGAGCTGCAATGAACGATACCAAAAACGTGCTCCGCATCTGACCATGGCATACGCTGCTTTGAGGCCTTCATTGCTGTTGGCCTGCTGCAAATTAACGCAATTGCCTCCTCTTTAGGGTCAGATAGGCCTTACGACTTAGAGCAAATATGAGACTTGGTTTTCATCGGTGCGAATACGTAACCGTAGTTACTGATAGTCTGCTGAGGAAGATGTTTGAACGCAGCATCTGCCTTGGTAGCTAGTGCTTTCGGAGGCCTATCCAGAAACATGGACAGTATTATCGGCAACAGCTCTGATAGACTTGCAAACCACAGCTCCTTTATACCTTCTTCGCTCGAGAAAAAAGGACTAGCGATGTGCTGTAGCTCGCGGATCAACATCGACGGCTTGCGAGCTTCAAGATGAGACTATTGAGTTGTACAAATCAAGCTCATGCGCTGGGCTGTAACGCTTTCAGAATCGCTTGCTCCGCCATTTCATTCTTTGTCTCATTCGATCGGCAGAGTAGAATGTCCTCAACCAGTGTCATAACCGATGAAGGAAGGCGTGGGACGAGCTGATCGTACATCGGACGGTCCATTTTAGTGCACATATTTTGTTAGTTCGTTCTCCAACAACGTAAACCAAACCTCTGGGCTGTGTTTCATGAAAGTTGAAACAGCCAAATTAAGCATGTTTACGCTGCGAAACGACTCAGATGCTAATTTGGAAACGGGAATTGAGAAGATAGAGGATAAGCAAAACACGAGGAAAGCACTACGAGTACGCAAGAAACAAATGAATACACGTATACAATCGAGAAAAAGGAACGAACTCACCAAAATCTACAAACGACGAAGAAAGTTTAAATTCCGGCTTAGGAATCGGGGTCACCAATTTTTAGGACTAGTAAATACTAGTCCGGGACGGTGGGCGAAATTAAGCGCGGATATCAGAAGGCTATTGGAGTCGGACACAGCAGACTGTATTCGCTGGGCTATAAGAAGACGCGGACGGATGAAGCGAGGAGAGCATACGTCAGTGTCGGAACTCACCGTGGACACAAGTGATGAGCCGGAGGTAGGTAAAAATGGCCGTAGCGTCGGCGTTAAGAGAAAAATAAGTAACGTACGATTGAGTAACAAATTTGTCCATAAGATAAGAAATATCTTGTGGGTTGCTACAGGATCTGCAATTTGCAGACGTGTGGTTGGCTTTGAGGCACAATCCGCATAAACCTTTCTCAGAAACGGCGAGCAAGCGCTCAGTACTGTCCACAGTTTGGAATCGAGGACATTGATTGAGGTAACGATGTCCTGTGCACGTTACACGCGATGGTGCGAGTCTCTGGGTCTGCGGTACTATTGTTTCAGTTACCAAAGCGGTTACATGATTAACACGATTTTAGAGTCTTTCTGCCCTTCAGGTCTTCTAGCGCTTTCATTCAAGTACATAGCCTGCGTTACCGCGGTTTCTGCGGCAGCACAGACAAATTGGTACAGGTCTCTGATGGCTGCTTCTCCGTAAATGCCCAGGATGCTGGTAGCTTTCTTGGACCAATCGAGCTGCAGAGCATAAGACAACTGTTTGATCACTGAAGACACCGTCACAGTCGCATTCAGGTTGGCCTCGTAGTTAAACTGTTGTAGCGTAGTCAAGCAAGTTTTCATCTCCCCAGCCAATTTAAGCAGCGCTTCAGAATTGTTCGCCTTGATTGATGGTCCCTTGACTAAGTTGTCGATGTAAGCCATGGCTATAAGATGAGGGTGGCCGAATCTAGATTTTACCGTCTCCACGGCATCACGAAAACCTTCTGGTTCCTATGTGACGCAAGTCTCGATCGCCTCCAAAGCCTGGCCTTCACAATAATTAATCAGCTAGGAGAGTCTGATCCCAGGATTATGGGTAACACCCATGACGTTTACTTGAAAAGTGCGCATACATAGGCATTACTGCATCGGATCACCGTTAAAGCGGCCAAACTCCCTCTTCTGCAAGCCGGCGAGATCTTCAAGTGCACTCTAGGCGTTTCCAGGAAAACTTTCGGGCAAGACTTAATCCCGGGAAAACCGCGACGTTGGCAATCATGTATCCTTGTAAACCAAAGTGAAATGCACCACGCCATTGCAATGTAGTCTTCATCCAAACCAGCAGGCTTCGAAAATTCTGGTGCCTCCCTTAGGACAAATTTACATTAATTATCCAGCTTAACGGCTCCTGAGGAAACCGATACGGCATCCTTAAAAGTAAAAGCTTCCAACCGGCTTTCTAGTTCTGTACTACTAAGCAATGCCGCACACAGTTGATCAGCGGTGGACATACATGTACTAGCGTCTGCATGCTGCGAACGCGGTGACAACGAACGCATTCCAGATTCATCCATCTGGGAGCGAGTCAGCACTATTCAACTTGTGTTACTGCAGAAATGGCTGTTTGCACGCGAGCTGACGACACCTCTCTAAACGCACGCCGTCTGGGCTGTGAGAATGAAGGGCGGTGGGCAGAATAAATTGTACTGAAGCAACCGCGGTTCTACATAAACCATAATGAAGTAAATAGAAACGTATAAGTTACGAATAGGTGAACGGATTCGTAATTAGGTACAGATATCATTCCACGCGGTCAGTTCGGGCAGTCCGCGCTCATACGAGGACGTAATAAAATGGTGCATTAAAACAGTGTTCGGATGTCTGAGCTTTGCACATCGTTGTCAGTGAACAAGGAAAAGTTATATAATAAAGACGGAAATGTAACAGGCAGCACAGTTACTTCAGATTCTGAATGTGATCAATGGTGGTAATCTGTCCAATCATTGTGGATAAAATGTGAATGATAACTGTACTACTTGTAAAAGAAAGTAGTATGGTTACACAAACGAATCAGAATTGTACAGCATCAGTGAGGTCGGTGAATTAGGAATTAACACTTAACGATTAATTGTAAATACACATAGTTAACATGCAAAATAATCGAAAGTAGTATTAAAACTTTCCTAGCAATAATTTTACAGGCGGCTCTGTGAGGTGACCCCTCGCAGCAGTAGTACTTGCTAGAGCGTGACAAGCTTCGCAATGGACTTCAGTAGTATTGTAAAGTACGGGAAGAAGACGAAGGCTGGTAGTTGCATGCAATTCGCATTGCTTCAGTACCATTAACAGTAACCGATATGCATAGATATAGATAACAATGGGTGCAACCAGACAAGGTTAAGGTGCAGAACGTACGACGGAAGTTCATACCTACGTCCAAGTCAGCTTTAGACTGGATGAACTCAACCTGTCAGACGAAGTCATACGTTCCTTGGATGTAGAATCCTTATTTACCAACGTGCCGCTACATTAGATGGTTGATTACGTGTGCGAATTAGCTGAAAGCGGTGGCTGTTCGCTACCAATTCCGACTGAATTGCTAAGAGAATCTCTGCTAATGTTCACGGAGAATGTGGGTTTTCATTTCCGGTATACACCATACCGTCAAATTGACGGCGTAGCAATGGGTAGCCCATTAGATCCTGTGCTCGCTGATTTCTTCATGCTGATGGTAAAAAGAAGCATTTCTACGGAACCAGTCCAGGTGCCCTACTACAACCGATATGTCGATGATATCTTGGCTTTCTGTTCGTCGGCGCAGCAGCTCACACATTTGGTCGAACGGCTCAATTGTGCTCATGCTTACTTACGGTTTACATGCGAAATATAACAGAACAATTGTGTGCCGTACCTGGACATACTCATAAGTCGCAAGGATGAAGGATTGATTAAGAGGTCCATTTACCGAAAATCAACTTGGTCCGGTCAGTACCTGCACTTCACCAGCTTGACACCAGTGCGGTACAAACGGACACTTGTGAAGCCTTTAGTTAGTCGCGCCAGACGAATTTCTTCGGCCGACTGTCTGGACGAAATCTATACGGACGAGTAGGATTATGCACAACCAATCCAAAGGGTGTGGTGGAAGCCGTCTATATTGGGAATCGTACAAGCTCCAATGCCATCTCATTGTATCCCTAGATGGAATAAATAAATGTGCCATCACAGCTCGACATTTTCAGGCTTTATGTGAACTACGAGCTAAGGATGTAGTCATAATGAAATCAGATAAAGGTTCAGAAGTGGTAATCATGAGTAAAACCGAATACAATGAGATGTGCGCCATACGCCTCCCACGAAAGTGGGGGACATAACCAATGTCGAAACACGCATAATTCGTCACATGGAATTGCTTCTCCTCCACCGCGTGATAGACTTTGATACAGTTAATAGTTTGAAGCCGAGTGGTAGCACTATTCCACAGTTGTATGGGTCCCCAAAGAAACATAAGAGTGAAGTGCCACTTAGGCCAATCGTTTCAATGATGAGCGCGCCCCAGCATAAACTCGCTCGTTGATTAGTGAAGTTGCTAGTTCCGCTGAAACAACAGTTCAATCCGTACAGTCTTAAAGACTAGTTTCAATTCATCGATGACCTGGATAAACTCAACCTGTCGGAAAAAGACATATGTTTCCTGGATGTAGAATCCTTAATTACCAACGTGTCGCTATATCAGACGGTTGATTACGTGTGCGAATTAGCTGAAAACGGTGGCTGTTCGCTACCAATTCCGACTGAGTTACTAAGAGAATCTCAACTATTGTGCACGGAGAATGTGGATTTTCACTTCCGGAATACACCATACTGTCAGATTGATAGCGTAGCAACGGGTAGCCCATTAGGTCCTTTGCTCGCTGATGTTTTCATGCTGATGGTAGAAAGAAACAGTTCTATGGAAATAGCCCAGGTGCCATTCTACAGAAGATATGTCGATGATATCTTGGCCTTCTGTTCGTCGGAGCAGCGGCTCACTCATTTGGTCTAACGGCTCAAAGGTGCTCATGCTAACTTACGGGTTACATGTGAAATAGAACAAAACAATCGTCTACCATACCTGGACATACTGATAACTCGCAGGGAGGATGGATTGATTAAGAGGTCCAGTTGCCGAAAATCAACTTGGTCCGGTCAGTACCAGCACTTCACCAGCTTCACACCAGTGCGGTACAAACGGACACTTGTGAAGACTCTAGTTAGTCGTGCCAGGCGAATTTGTTCGGCCGACTGTCTGGACGATGAGCTAGGGTAAATGACAGCAACACTAATGGAGAAAGTCAAATCCCATGGTGCCTTCTAAACAACCTAAATTGCCAGCAAAAAGTATAAAGCCAACACTCGTTAGATAAAACCACGCTGCGTTAGCTCTCGTGTGCACCAATGTTCCCGAATCGAAATCCGGCAGAAGAAAAAGCAAGTTGCAAGACGATCACAACCAGTGGGGTTCCATCTGCGAGGCGATTGGCATTCGGGTTGAGCCTGCATTGCTGCAACGCGTAGCGCGTCACCCGACCTCAGTGCACTCTGTGGACTTCGAATTATTCGAGGAACACTTGATTCAGCTGATGAGACTGAGGCTCTCCTGCTCTCAGTAGTTCGTCTTCGCAACTCACCGAGTGGAGTGCGCATATTTCCTTGGAAAGAGCGTCCAAAGAAGCAGTTGACCAACGCGGCATTCTTAAGAGTGATAGCAAGAAAACAACATTCCTTCATGGGGTTCCCGAGCTTCTGCATTCTTCTGATCACGATGCGCAAACACATGACCGAGAGCAGTGGTGCTACATCCGCAAAGCACTCTCTGTTGACAATATTATTGCCAAATCCTTGACAAGAGTTCCGTCATCACCTAATTACAAGGGCTGGATCCATGACTAATGAAAGTAATATTACCCTCCGAGGGAGTGACGCAAGTTCTGTTGGATAGCTGGTTAAAGTTTTGAGCCAGGTTACCAACAGAGATCCTGCTAAAGGCAGCAGGCGAACGACCGAAGGTCGTAAGCAATTCGATGGAACTTGCAAACACTGCAAATTTCTTATCTGCACAGTCCTGCGGAGAGACGGACGCAACAGTACCCACACAAGCAACAGCACAGAGCACAGCGCGAGTGAAACGTCTGTTCAGGAACGCACAATAATGCTATGCAACTTGACCGAAATTCATAAACCAAAAAAGATTAATGGCCGGCCACCTAACGGCCGCCTTAGAAACTAACACAAAGTTGACATCCATCAAAGCACTCCTAACAACAAAAGCCCGATCTTGCAAGTACACAAACACCAAAAGCCTTATAAGTAATTTAGCCGAATTTAGGGAAATTCATGCCTCACAACTGCCGGACCTCGCCATGACTACAGAGACATGGTTAAACCTTGACATAACCGATTCTGAAATCAATTAACCTGCTTTATCGCTGCTTCGGACCGATAGAATCTGAAGGGGTTGCGTTGGGATTCTTTACTAGAATACAAACCTCCGATGTGAAGTCATCGACCAGCCGGAAATCTGCGCTCCTGATTCGCTTTGGTGCCTCCTATGGTTGGGAAATAAGGACACATGTCTACTAGATGTGATTTACTGCCCACCAAAATCAACGTGGGAAATGAACTCCTAACTGAAACATGTCTTTCAATTTGCTTTGAACAAGTCCTACCCACACATTCTTATCGCTGGAGAGTTTAATGTGAACGACGTAGAAATGCCAGCAATCGACGGTACGCAGTTTAAAGCCAGCTTGCAAGAACTAACTGCTAGCCACTCACTGTACAATCACGAAACCTCTCCCGCGAGATTTCGGACTGCTAACTGGCCATCGATACTGGATCTGGTGTTCACTAACGAAGAACTCATGGTTGACGGGATAGTTACAAACACACCACCGGGTCGTAGTGATCACGTTACTCTACTCTTTGACTACATATGCTGTGCAGAGTATCTTGAAAATGAGGTTGATTAAGTGCATACTATCATGGACTATAATGTTTTATCTACGCTTGTTAAAGATCCATCTTGGAGTTTCTTAACCGAATGCTCCCCAAATGTTGCCTGGGGAATCTTTACTAGGGCGTTTAGCAGAATGGTAGTGCACATATCAGAACAGAAGTCTTTCCAACACTAATACAAGCATAAGTCATTTCTGCGGAGCAGAACACGTAAATGTATGTCCCGGAGGGATTTGGCATGGCGAGATCACCAGGACTGCTCGAATGCCGAAACCTGGACTGCATACATGACACATGGTAACTTCTGTGTGAAACTGATCCGCGATGACAAGGTCACGCATCAGCAGGAGTTAATGAAGCGATTCTGCACGAACCGCAAACTTCTGTACAGGCACGTTAACGGCCTTCGAAAGGTGAAGCGGGGGGCTTCCAGCACTAGTCACGGCTGATTGATGCAGATGATCAGCGATGGCAGCAGCTGATCTCCTACGGCTTCATTACTCCGAAACATTCCAGCAGGCCACGAGCCCAAATATTCTCTTTGCTTCTATTACTCCATCATCGGGTTTAGACAACATCACCTTCACTGCGGAAGTTGTGTTGAAGAACTTGTTATCCTTGCGTATCCACAGTTCTCCTGGAGTCGACAACATCCGATCAAAGGCTCTGCAGGCGGCAGTTAGTGATCTAGCAGAACCACTGACTGTTTTCTATCAGCGATGTCTCGAAGAGAACCATATTCAAACAGTGTGGCAGCGAGGGGTCATCACTCCTCTCCATAAAGGAGGTAGCCGCACTGACCCTACCAACTACCGTCCAATAACGCTACTTCCCGTACCATCCAAATTGATGGAAGCAGTCATCGCAGATTCACTGATGCAGTATCTGGAAAACCACAACTTAATAGCCCCAGAGCAACATGGCTTTTGTCAAGAGCATTCATGCAATACTAACCTGATAATTGCACGTGATAGCTGGATTGAAGCTGTTGATGATGGAGAAGAAGTCGATGTCACCTGCCGGGATTTCTCAACAGCGTTTGATCGCTTAGCCCATGAAATTCTTTTTCAGAATCTTGGGAATTACGGCATTAGCGACCCAATCCTGAGTTGGATTAGCAATTTTCTACACGAACGACGGCTAGAGGTGAGAGTCCGAGAATCATTGTCCGATGCAATCGATGTGGTGTGTGGTGTACCACAAGGCTCGGTGCTTGGACCTCGTCTATTCTTGATGTTCATTAACGATTTGGCGAGATCAGTTGCTTCCAATTTCATATTTTCGTTGATGATATCAAGATATGGCGAAGGATCAGAGGACCGGACGACCACGAACGGCTCCAGTGCGATCTTAACACAGTGTCGAACTGGTCAGTTCGGAACACCCTACCATTCAACGTAGACAAATGTCGCATTGTGCACTTGCGCCATAGAAAAACTTCTCCTGCTTGCTTGGGACATACGAATTGTAGACCAGCTCTCAGGAACGTGACCTTGTTGTGCTCGTACATAGCGACCTCAACTGTTCAAATCTGTCTGAGGTAGCTGCGAAAAGAGGCAACTAGCAAGTCGGCATGCTGCGAAGGGCATTCGGGAGATTTGCTTCATCTATCTTCCCAATGATGCACATTTCCTGCGTGCCCCCGCATGTTGAATACGCCATCCAAGCTTGGCAACCTTGGTTGAAGCGCGATGTAGAGGCGTTAGAGGCACCACAACGAACAGCAACAAAGAATGTAAAGGGCCTGCGCGATCACTCTTACTACCGAAGTCTGAAGTTGCTGGGCATTTTCAGTGGACGCAATCGAAGATTGCGCGGCGATCTCATATTAGCGTATCAGATATTGAGTGACCCCAACCACGTCGGCCGCCATTCACTGAAGCTTAGCCACAACACGCAGCCCAAGGGTAACTGCTTAAAATTGAAGGAACAATATAGCCGTCTAGAGTGTCGACGGAATTAGTTTTCCCTTCGGGTTTGCCAACCCTGGAACACACTCCCAGACTCAGTTGTATCCTCCCCGTAGATTAAAGATTTTCAAAAACTATTAGATATTCTTAGCTCCCAACACTTTGTTATCTAACCTCCTCTATTTTGGATTACGCCAATCATGTTTTTCAAGAGGATTTAGGTATCAAATGGACCAAAGTGAGCGACCATATTTTCCTTTTCTCACGCCTTATATCAACGACCACCGCACCCTAGTGTATTTCTGAACATTTACGCACGATATTTTTAATTTTACATTGATGTTGTGTATCAAAGTATTCATCTCCGCAGACTTTTGCTAGATGACCCAGCTATATTTTGATTTCATCGTATTCACTCCCACCATCCTACGGGACGTGAAAAGCACCTGCTTTTATAACGTGATAAAGCATTGCTCATTGTTTATTTTTATCATAGTTAATGCAAAATAAGCAATAGTAAGTTGCATAATATCTACAATCACTACGTCCAACGCAGCTCGATTGAAACTCGGGATTCCTATAATTCTACTGCGGCTTATCTTGGAGTCGTCTTGAACTTTTCAGTCGACTCCCATCTTCAGGAATCTGGAAAAGCTACATTAGTATCGATCTCAGAAGTGTTGGAATTTTCTGTCGACTGATCTGAGTCTTTGTACTGTATCTGGCCACATGACAATTGCGTATGGACAAGGCAACCAGGTCCAGTATCGGCATCATGCATCTTCCGAGGTTACTCACAACAATACCAGAACTGGGTCGGAATGCATTGCCCCTGAAATGGCATACCTAGGCAGTGCGCAAACCAAGCGTTTTAGAACGAAGTAGTCGGGATTTGCACATTTTAGCGGTTGCCTCTTAGTGGTAGAATGGACACCATTACGATAGGAATCGATCGAGTTCACCAAATATTGATAGAGCACATGGACTAATTGAACGTTTCAAAGTATCATAAGTGCTTTTAACTAATCCCCTGGAGCAAGGAGGTCTGAGGCAGTAAACAAATTACGGCAATCAAGGTATATATATATATATATATATATATATATATATATATACATATATATATATATATATGCTTGGCGGCATCCGGTTTCGGATTTGATTCTTACTGTGGCCAGCCGGAGGACGCCTGCGCCTACAGAGGGACCATGGGTAGCTTGCACTGCATCAATCACAGCTCTAACCACACACCCCATATCCAGTGTAAACCCGAAGGAATAAGACCGGGAGGCATGTAGATGGGAGCCAGTTTCAGCAACGGAGCCAGCCCATACTTCTTCACAGGCAAATACAAGCACGCTGTATTTGGGGAATCAAGTGCACACAAAACGGTGGCTAGACCGTAGTCCGCTTCACACTGAGTGCATACAACCACTGTTCGAGCCTAACACGGCCACAACAACCGTGCCCCCGTCCTCTGCAGCAACGACCAAATGTCTCCTAGAGCCAGTATGAAGGACGCAGCGGGTAATAGACAGTTAGGCACCTTGTCAACATACACATCAACCGCAGCCACACCGGGGATATCAAACAACAGCCAAACACTGCAGAGAAAGAAAAAGTAACATAAATCGAATAATGCATAAAGCAGCGAGGACATAACTCTTAAATTGTTGAACATTTGAAATAAATTGTTTGCAAACGAATCCGAGATAAGTTCAAGAGGTCAGAAATTATATTTTACAGAAATGCCACAAACATGAAAATGTTATCGAAATTAACTACAATTGAATTAAGCGACGTATGCAAGTTTATAGAAGCGAGTATAGATAGACATTTATATGAGAAAGAAAAGCATTAAGACCAATTTACAAACCCATCATCTGAAATAACGAGACCTAGCAAGCAAGAACGCGGTTAGTAAATCGAGTGCAGCGTACCTGCAAACGGTGCGTCGGTTCTGCCTACGGTCTCTGCAGCACCCGTCGTCGCTTTGGTAGTGGTCCCGAAAGGTCTCGCTCATGGCTCACTAGGACTGCTTGACTCAGGCACTCGCGACCATATGTGCTATAGCACCATGC
>OX104062.1:206679-237069 GCA_944474145.2 Dicrocoelium dendriticum
CAAGTGAAAAGCACGGAGAGAAGACGAAGTCTGGTAGATGCATGCATGTCGTATTGTCCCCTCAGTACCATTAACAATAACCGATATGCATAGATATAGCTAACAGTGGTGCAACCAGACAAGCTTAAGGTGCAAAACGAATGACGGAAGTTCACACCTACGTCCAAGGCAGCTTTAGGCTGACAAATAATTGTTTCTGAACACACAAGGCTAGCTTAAGCCGGCTTATAGCGACAGCCTCAGCAAACCGAAGGAAACGCGGATTAGTGTGACGTAACATAACTTTAAACAATGAGCCCAGCTCTATCTGGTGACCCGAGTCTAATTGGTGTTTGCCTATCGAGGAAGCCGGCGGTCTGCGTGAACATGGAATCTAATGAGGGTAAGCAATCTGAGCAAGTTCACCTTGAACCCATCTTTGTACATGTTTCTTTATTCGGGAAGTCAGTGTTCTATTAGTTCTGCCTATGTAACTGTTCCTGCAGTCACATACAAGTTGGTATACACAATGTGAGTTGGCCCCAGTAGGCTGTGCTTCCTTCGTTGGAGGTATGGGCAAATTTCCGCTTCGGTTAATGACGATAACTTATGCAGCACAGTAACTTGCTTGTATAGCCGAAATTATGCGCTTAGTTGTCTTCAGCTTGGCTAAGTCAGCTTTGAGAGGTAACTCCATATACACTTTCTTCTTGACTGCCGTGTGCACCAAGTTCTTTGGCCCTCGCGGTTGGCTGTGTTTCTCGATAAAATTCGTTCGCCATTGGTGTGTTCTGTAATCAACCCTAGCTCATTGTCCAGACAGTCGGCCGAACAAATTCGTCTGGCGCGACTAACTAGAGTCCTCACAAGTGTCCGTTTGTACCACACTGGTGTCAAGCTGGTGAAGTGCATGTACTGACCAGACCAAGTTGATTTTCCGTAAATGAACCTCTTAATCAATCCATCATCCCTGCGACTTATGAGTACGTCCAGGTATGGCACACAATTGTTCTGTTATATTTCGCATGTAACCCGTAAGTAAGCATGAGCACAATTGAGCCGTTCGACCAAATGTGTGAGCTGCTGCTCCGACGAACAGAAAGCCAAGATATCATCGCCATATCGGTTGTAGTAGGGCACCTGGGCTGGTTCCGTAGAAATGCTTCTTTTTACCATCAGCATGAAGAAATCAGCGAGCACAGGATCTAATGGTCTACCCATTGCTACGCCGTCAATTTGACAGTATGGTGTATACCGGAAATGAAAACCCACATTGTCCGTGCACAATAGTAGAGATTCTCTTAGTAATTCAGTCGGAATTGATGGCGAACAGCCACGCTTTCAGCTAATTCGCACACGTAATCAACCGTCTGATGGAGCGGCACGTTGGTAAATAAGGATTCTACATCCAAGGAACATATGACTTTGTCTGACAGGTTGAGTTCATCCAGTCTAAAGCTGACTTGGACGTAGGTGTGAACTTCCGTCATTCGTTCTGCAAATTAAGCTTGTCTGGTTGCACCCACTGTTATCTATATCTATACATCTCGGTTATTGTTAATGGTACTGAGGCAATACGAATTGCATGCATCTGCCAGCCTTCGTCTTCTTTCCGTACTTTTCAGTACTATTGAAGTCCATTACGAAGCTGGTCATGCTCTAGCAAGCGCTACTGCTGCGTGGAGTCACCACACACAGCCGCTTGTAAAATTATTGCTAGGAAAGTTTTAACACTACCTTCGATTATTTTGCATGTTAAGAATGTGTATTTACAACTAGTCGTTAACTGTGAATTCCTACTTCACCGACCTAACTGATGCTGTACAATCTTGATTCGTTTGTGTAACTATACTACTTTCTTTTACAAGTAGTACATTTATTCTTCACATTTTATCCACGATGATTGGACAGATTATCACCATTGATCACATACAGCATTTGAAGTAACTGTGCTGTCTACGTTACATTTCCGTCTTTATTATATAACTTTTCATTGTTCACTGACAACGATGTGCAAAGCTCAGACATCCGAACATTGTTTTAATGCACCATTTTATTACGTCCTCGTATGAGCGCGGACTGCCCGAACTGACCGCCTGGAATGATATCTGTACCTAATTACGAATCCGTTCACCTATTCGTAACTTATACGTTTCTATTTACTTCATTATGGTTTATGTAGCACCGCGGTTGCTTCAGTACAATTTATTCTGCCTCCCGCCCTTCACTCTTACAGCCCAGACGGCGTGCGTTTAGAGAGGTGTCGTCAGCTCGCGTGCAAACAGCCAGTTCTGCAGTAACACAAGTTGAATAGTGCTGACTCGCTCCCAGATGGATGAATCTAGAATGCGTTCGTTGTCACCGCGTTCGCAGCATGCAGACGCTAGTACATGTATGTCCACCGCTGATCAACTGTGTGCGGCATTGCTTAGTAGTACAGAACTAGAAAGTGGGTTGGAAGCTTCTATTTCTAAGGATGCTGTATTGCTATCCTCAGGATCAGTTGATATAGATCATGAATGCAAAACTGTCCTACGGGAGGCACCAGAATTTTCGAAGCCTGCTGGTTTGCGTGAAGAGTGCATCGCACTGGGCGTTGTGCACTTCTCTTTGATTTACGAGGATATATGAATGCCAACGTCGCGGTTTTCCAGGGATTAAGTCTTACCCGAAAAGTTACCTGGAAACGCCTCGAGGGCACTTGAAGATCTCGCTGGCTTTCAGAAGAAAGAGTTTGACCGCTTTAACGATGATCCGATGCAGTAGTTGCTATTTATGCGCAGTTTTCAAGTAGACGTCATGGGTGTTACCCATAATCCCGGAATCAGACTCTCCTAGCTGATTAATTATTGTGAAGGCCAGGCTTGGGAGGCGATCGCGACTTGCGTCATATTGGAAACGTAAGGTTTCCGTGATGTCGTGGAGACGGTAAAATCTAGATTCGGTTACTCTCAACTTATAGCCATGGCTTACCTCGAAAAAGTAGTCAAAGGACAATCAATCAGGGCAAACAATTCTGAAGCGCTGCTTATATGGGCTGGAGAGATGACAAGTTGCTTGACTACGCTACAACAGTTTAACTACGAGGTCAACCTGAATGCGGCTGTGACAGTGTCTTCAGTGATCAGACAGTTGTCTTATGCTCTGAAACTCTATTGGTGCAAGAATGCTACCAGCATCCTGTGCATTTACGGAGAAGCAGCCATCAGAGACCTGTACCAATTTGTCTGTGCCGCCGCAGAAACCGCGGTAACGCAGGCTAGGTACTTGAATGAAAGCGCTAGCAGAGACCTGAAGGGCAGGGAACTCTAAAGTCGTGTTAATCATATAACCGATTTGGTAACTGAAAGAATATTACCGCAGATCCAGAGACTTTCACCATCGCGTGTAACGTGCACAGGACATCGTTACCTCGATCAATGTCCTCTATCTCAGACTGGGGATAGTACTGAGCGCTTGTTCGCCATTTCTGAGTTAGGTTTATGCGGATTGTGTCTCAAAGCCGACCACACGTTTGCAAATTCCAGATGCCATAGCGACCCACGAGGAGCCGCAGGACATAAGCCAACAGCACAACGGTAGCAGCAGTAGGTAGACAATTTGTCAGGATCTAGCCACCACCAGACTCAGCGAACCATAGGCTCTCCCGCCGATATATATATATATATATATGTATGGTTGGAGACTTCCGGTTTCGGATTATCCTGTGACTGTGGACAGCCATAGGACGTTGGAGCATACAAAGAGACCATGGGTGGCTTGCGTTGCACCACCCACAGCTGCATCCACACACCCCATATGGGGTGTAAATGCGAATGAATAAGATTGGGGAGATGTGGATGGGAGCCACGTTTCCTCAACGGCACCGGCCCACACTCCTTCACAGGCAAAAACAAGCACGATGTAGTTGGCAATCAAGCGCACACAAGGCAGCGACTGAACCGTAGTCCATTTCACACTAAGTGCATGGAATTGCTCTTCGAGAGGTATGCAGAGCAAACTAAATAAACTGGAATGAAATTTATTCAGCTTAAAAAGACCTAGTTTAAGTTGGTTTAGGAAAACTGCGGTGAAGAAGCATCAGGAATGCAACATTAGCCTCAGCATGGGGTATATACATATATATTCAACCCTATACCAAGTAGAATATAATTGGCTGGATGCCACAATTCATAAGAAGAAAACAGATTGCATATAAAGGAAAGCGTCTGTTAGGGTAACAGAGTCGCACAGCAAGTGTGCCCTTCGCAAATCACAACAATGTCATCGGTGTACTCTAAATCCCGAAAATCACCAGGGAGCAGTTCAACACCGTAGGACTCAGGGTTATCCAGGGCAGTATCCAGGTTCTCGACCATGACGGATTTGAACAAGAATGGAGAGGCTGGGCAACCCTATCTAACACCGCTAGTGTCACTGATAAGGGGCGAAGTTTTCCGTATGCTTGTACGCGGCCCGATGTTTGATGGTAAATAGCACGGAGAATATTGCTGTACTTCACAGGTACTCCCTCTTCAGTAAGCAGTCCCAAAGAGCCATTTTATCAACAGAGTCATAAACTTTATAGAAGGCAGAAGTCACGATTAAACTCTACACGAAATTCTGCCTCGACGGGGAATCGAACTTCGGTCCACGAATTTCCGTGTGACTTCTACCCCGGTCCTAGGACGATTGCTGCCGTTCATCTCATGGCATTTCACTGATTGGGAACACCTTTGGGACTGTATAAGCTAATTACTAGTTATTGTATTGGTACTGATGAGACAATATAAAATGCATGCATTTATCAGTGATCGTCTTCTCATTGTGTTATTCAAACTATTGGAGGGAACTAACTGTTATAAAAAACAGTTTATTTCTCGGCAGTGCGAGAGACTGTGACGGCATAGGGACAAATCAATGCTGACATGAATTCCCTGAGGCCGGTCACACATGCAATTGTAGTGTCCCACTGACGCAAACCGAACCTTGGCGAAGTATGTGAATGGATGGTGTGTATCCGTCCACAGGTGAGTTATACTGTGCGGCCAAATACAGCAACACGTAATGCCCCAGTTAAAACGCTCGCATGTGTTCACTTGTGACCACGCTTCGCTATGCTACCTAAGGACAGGCTCTCAGGGCTTGTAGCAAGTGTCCATTCAGTTGCACACGTGGCCACTCGCTCTTTTCGCTACTTAGCCCCTGCTTCAGTCGAGTGGTGGATCAGGTGTCTGTCGTCACCGTAACTGTGCGGCCAACCATTGCTGACCCCGCACGTACGTCCGGTCTGTGGCTACGGAGTACGAGACTTGCATGCATGACTTGCCGTCCGGTTAGATCAACCCTCCTCAGCTTCGATAGCTACACCTTATCCAGTCTGTTCATATAACCATTGGCTTTTGCGATGCACACTGGATCAGCGATCAAAACTCCGAGGGTTGACCGTAACTCCCGCCTAATTTCCACGACAATTTCCGGGTAAATAACATGCACTCGAAGTAAACCTACATCCCAATTTAGGCGAAATAGCCCTGCATTTATAGTTGCTGTCCCGCTTTCTTAAAAATGCTGGGTGGGATGTACTAATGTACCGATTTGAGGACGTACACCTCAGAGTATCCCGCTTTGAGCATGTATAATGTAGGTGGAATAGCCAGAACCAAACAGTGACGGTGCAGGCACACCAAAAGGTAGGGAAGCAGAAAGCAGTGATTGCCCCGAAGACAAAAAGACCAGTAAAATTGGGGCGGACGGAAACGGGAACTGGCACAATCAGGGAGAGCAGGCGGAGCAACATTGGCTTAACGGAACGAGAGGAGAAGGGGCATGAGTGGCGTCCGTTATTGTAACATCAAGGACCAACAACAATATGTCTTTGAAAATCTCTACCCTGAGCTGTGACCCTTCTTTCTACACAACATCTGTCATTCTCCATGCTACTGTACTTTTGAGGAACAAAATATTTCAGCACTGGGAGTATCGTCTGCAATGCCCTAACTTCTGCAGAATTGCAGGGACAATAGCAGAAACAGGGTTGTTCCAAACGAGGTAAATATCCGAATTGGCCAACTCGAACAAGCGGGTCTTGTCATCAAAAAGTTTGAGGAATAGTATCACCAGTTTCGACAACAATTGCGTCGATTATCTATGGGGAAGAATGAACCGATTTGAATAACTGAATGGCTTTAGTTATATGGCATTGAACCAACCACGGTACTGGGAGAAAGTTGAAGCAAGCGTCAGTCTTTTTGGATTTACACACCCAGCACAAGAAATCAAAGACAACTAGCTGGTTGATGAAAACATATGTAGGTTTGCATCGACCGACAACAGTTTCGATTAGAACTGTAAACAAACATAGGTTGATGTGCTGTAGGTAGAAGTATTTTTTCCCATTTCCAGACCAACTCGGTCCCATAGGAAGAAGTACGAAAAGTATCTAATTTGTTTTCCGCCTCCCTGGGACTAATGCACTTACTGAATGAATCATCTCACAAATTCTCCCTGGGTGGCTAATGGACCAGTGTTTCTGTACGGATAAAATACTAGTGCTTAACAGGTCCCGTACGAAGGTAATAGTGAAAATTCGAAACATAAAAGAATGTTAGCAAAAGAGGGTTTACACAGTGAACTCATTCCTGTATACCTAGTATAGACTGTAAATCCAATGTAAATCCATGCGGAACGACGGCAAATTGGATATTAAATAAATAAATAAATAAATACTTTATTCTCGACTATGCGAGGCACGCTCATGGAGGCATGATCAGATATGTACAACTGTACAAACATTTTATGGCAACTGTGACAGTAATAGTAAAAAATTGGTCGTATGTCCATGATAAAATAAATAAATAGATAGTTTATTCTCAGTTTCATAGAGACGCACCAACTTAGGCATGATCAAGGTTTAAAAACTGTTGTGTATCATGATGATACTCCGGGTTCAATCGTGTGTAGTTGAAACGGTGTCAAGAAGAGTTGATATGTGTATCTGGTCGACTTGCCAGTATGTAGTTGTGGGCTGTGAGTTTATTCAGTGGCGAGTCACATCCGCCACGTCGCAGTGTTGTTAAACAGACACTTGTGGCTTTTTATAGGGAGAACGCTTGCCACGCGAAAACCCACCACGTCCTGCAACACTGCCGTAAAGCATTTTGAACATTAAGGATGGACTGACAAAGCCGCTTGACGGCTGGTTTCACCTTCGGTTTTTCGCGGGGTAAGGGCTTCTAATTTCCTCTGTTAGTTGGACGGGTATTTTGATTTGGGTCGCCATGATTTTTGAGGTGATGGCGGAGAGGGACATCGCGATTTTTCTTCTTGTTGTATGTCCAGGTGAGCAAAAGTTTCAATTTTTCCGCTGTCCAGATTTTTCAGATGTATAATGTATGGGAGTATGAAGATATGTCCAGTTCTCCATACTGGACAAGGGTTATGGTGATTGTAGGTCGGTCCTTGCGGAGTTTTACCATCCTCCATGTCAGTCCAATTAAATTGTTACGTCCGTCTTGGGCCAAAACTGTTCCTCAGTCCAATCCCAGATCTCCAAGATGTCCCGGACCTCAGAGAAATGGGAAAGTGAGAGACAACATCGTGTCTCCTTCTGATGTACACATGCAGCAGTTGAAAAACTTGAACGAAATGGAGGCTTTGAACGCCAGTGAAAACTGTTACAGACATTTGTGTTTATCCATGGGTAATGGGTCATGTAAGATGGTGCAGCAAAATGACCGCAAGATCAACCCTAGATTTGAACTCTGCCAGCGTGGGAGTACATATGACAGATTCCAGTAGGGCATTCCACGTTCTGCAAACTCGTACGGAAAAGCAATTCGGACGGTATTCTAAACGAGTTTGCTACTGTGCCAGCTTGATATAGTGGCCTCTCAAATTGCGCTTAGTGAATGAGCACTACCAAATGGCGGCACCTGTGGTTGGGAGCTCTCAAAGTATGGTAAGCCAAAATGAGATTTCCGCATAATCGCCGATATTGTCCACTCGAATCCTTCGTGCATACGGCAAATTATACAGACCCTTGACGTCTCTGGTTGCATGGCGTTGAGATATCTCCACCACGGTGATATCTCTCCTCATCCATGGCTGCCGAAACTGTACTACGTATTCCACAGGTGGTGGTATGTATGAGCCGAGAAATTGTGGAAAAATCGAAGGGTCGATTCGTCCGAGCGCATGGTTCAGGAGGCCCACGTGTTGGACTCCCCTTCTTTAGGCCGCCTCAGTCTGATTCGAACATCCAAGGTCAACCTGGATAAAACTCCCACATCCTTCTTCCCAGAAGACGTTTGCAGCTTTGGTTGCCGATTTTGTGAGAATGAACCAACTTGTGCCTCAGACGCAGCACTATACATTTTTCCAAACTGAATCGAAGTAGATTCTGGACAACGCAGTTTAGCGGTTAAACACTGAAAACAATACTTATGGTAAAATGCAGTTCTGAAGAAAAGAGTGCCGTGTATCCTTGCGAACAACTTCACGACAAGCTAATGCAGCGCCCAGACCTATGCTCATGAAATCATGGATTACAACATGACGAAATCATGCCGACCGTTGGCTATTGCCACCATAGTAATAAACTTAATTTTTCACAAACCAGCGCCATAATGTTCTGGGATCCCACTAGTAATCCACGAACTTCTTAAGTGAGTAAACGACGAAAATTTTGGTTGTATTTTATTCTAACCATACCTTTTACTGCTCCAAAGCAGCCATGTTTGTAGGTATATTTAGTCGTGCCTTCACTTGTATGCCTCTTTCTACCGGGAATATGCCATTTATTTATTTATTTAAAACTTCAGTAGCGTAACCATTGTGCTGACTCATAAGGCAAGTGCTTTTTATAATTGCATTGAAGCAAGAAATGTAGATATGTATCTTTTCAATGTATTGTACGATCAACATATGCAGAAACAAACGGGGGTAGGTTAAATGTCTCGGTTTGCCGTGCAAGAAATCTGGAAGCGTCTCGGTTCGGCTCATCAATAATCTGGCCACCTTACATGCACCGTACATAACAGGTGCGTCACCACCGCTGAATCTCACAGTAGAGCATTAGACGTCGCCGTGAAATGCGCCTCAGGTGTTCCAGCAGCGTTGTGTGCAGTTCGCTCGCGGTATCTCATATACACACATATTCACAGTTATTGTGAATACATTTGTGAACACCGTTAGTCATCTTATCTACGAAAAGTGTGTATTTCAGATACACCATTGTTGAACAGATCCCGAGTTTTATTCCTTGGTTAGTGCCGTCGGAAAGGAAAAGGTAGTTCCTTCTACCTATAATATTCTTATCGTCCCAATCCACTCTGCTGTAAATCTTCAGTGTGATTTCAGCATATTGTGAAACGTGGCTTTCACTACCGGTTTCGGGTGTCTACTATCCAGGAATTACCTTACTGTCTACTTCCTTCTCTGTGCACATGGCCTTATCTGTGAAATACAGAGATCGGAATTGTAGTACTGTGTCCCATCTGTGTCCGTCGGTTGACGATATATCGGTTCGGAAGCTAATCATTCTTGCAAACTGAGCAGTCAAGGAATGGCGATGTGCTACTCTATGGTGGGCGATTTCCGATTCCTCACAAACTAGCTTTTCTTATCCACTTTTGTGTTCAAAATCTGCCATCCACTTGATATCAACAACTTTTGGCCATTTACTGGAGTTTGCCAGTACTATGTACAACATAGTGGACATTGGCGATCTAATGATAACATCATGTTCTCCAGTGCCTACTTCCGACTGAAACCCGAGCTAGAACAACATACCGCGCAATGTCACTGTTGGTTGTTTCAACCAACTTAATTTTCGGCCACTCCCTAGGTTAATCTCTTCAGTCAAACGGTGTTTCACCCTACCCAGTGCAATCGATACTGTCTCATTGTATAGTAGATTTCATGTCTGGTCGTCTGCGCGTAACAGTGAGCACTATGAACGCGGATGGCCGCCCACTTCTGCGTTGTGTGTCTCGATGCCGCGTAAGTGAGTGGGTGAAAGTTACAGTACTTCCTCAACCGTCCATAGATGCCGCGTGCTAGTCCGCACCCATCCTACAGTGATAGAGCTCACGCGTTGTTTTCACGTCCACTGTGCATCACGTGTTTTGTTGGCTGAGCGCTGCACCAACCGATGCAGACGTTCTGAGTACACTTGTACTGATTTGCACTTGGTCAAGACGATGGATTCAACTTGATGTGGTTATGAATTGGGTTGAATATTCTTAAGGAGGAGCTTGATTCCGTTAAGGACTGGCTTGATTCCGAAAAGTTATAGAACTAAATAACTTTTCTTAACGCTGGTGCGCTTGGCACGCCATTGTTGACGAATCTGTAATGTCGGTAAATAACACAATAACCAATTTTTCCGGAATTCGTCTGTCAGCTGCAGCACCTGACTTCACCGTCTTGCCAGTCGTTTGGGGAAGCAGTGTCTGCTCGTGGTCCAGGCCCTTGTTAGATGTTAAAGCCAACAATTGACTAGTTGATATAGTGTCGAATTCGTCGGGATGGCCAGGATTGGGTATCAAGTGTCTGTGGTTAAGTATACTTCTATCTCAACGCCCGCTGTCTGAAGAAATTCGTCGTTGACAAGCTGCTTACCAAGTAGCACTCTATCATACGTGTTGATCGGATCATGCGTTCCCATGTACCGCTACGAGGTCTGAAATCAGGAGGACTGAAGATGTAATCGTAATTCCTATCGTTCAAAGTCTGGTGCTGCTGATCTTGGTTATAAGACCGAATAACAACTTTCAATTCACCCTCAGCACCTCGGAAATTCTATGCGTTATCGTTATACACTCTCAGTGGTATTCCATGTCTCGATACAAATATTGGAAAGGCGCACAAGAAGGAGTCTGTATCCATAGCGTACGATATTTCGATACGTACAGCTCTAACTAAGAGACAGGTGAAGAAAATACAGCCGTACCGCTTCCCCGTTTTTCGTTTTTCCTTTACCAATAATGGTCCGAAATAGTCAACGCCGACCGCGGTAAAGGCTGGTTGATATGCCATGCAACGGTCCTCCATGAAAGGGACCATCTGTTGTTCGCAGGGCCGAACCTTCCTTATCTTATATAGTACGCAATCCTTCAGCGCTTTGCGAATTGCGGAAACACCGCGTAGGATCCAGTAGCGCTGACGCAATACGGAAAGAACGTGGGATGTTTCGACATGTCCATTTCTTTCATGATAATCTAAATCAGCCTGGTCGCGAACTGTTGGGAGGGAAGCAGGATAAGATATCTAGCAAAATACGGCAGTGATGCAAAATTCAATCTACCCCGCACTCGCAGAATACTATCATGCAAGCATAGACACAGTCTTTTAAAGAGCAACTCGAAGGTTTAAAGCACCTGACTGTTTCGTTTGATCGATTGCTTTTTAGTACCTTAACCTCATGCGCAAACAAGTTGTCGTACATTTCGCACCACTTCCGTTTCCGCTTCGCCAAGTTCGGACAACGTCAAATGGCCCTCGGTTGGGTAACTCGGACATCTTCCGCAGCTTTTCATCAAATGCCGCTTAAACTTGAGCAGGACAGCCACACGTCGTTTCAACTTGACCCAGCTATCGCAACTTGTGTACCTAGCTAGCTAAGTGTTGGCCAACATTGTACCGTTGACGGTATTTTCTTTCTTCAGCCACTCGTTCGGAATTTCGCACAAACTTTCCGGAGCCCTGGGATAATGGACCACTTCGAGACGTACGAAACCAGGCCCCTTCGAAGCACTTTGTCATCAGGAGTTCATCTTTCACTCGCAATCCACGAGAGACTGTCTGCACGGTTCAGCAATGTTTCTACTTACCTCCACTGCTTTGGGGTGTAAAACTGAGGTATCTCGGATAGTCTGTTCGCAACGAAAGTTCTGAAGCTTTTGGTTTTATTACGAATCAGCTGTTGAAAGACCATTGTGTCTGTTCAAAAGGTCGGCGATCTCTCTAACTGTAACTCTTGAACCGCTTGAATAGTCAATCGGAGGGCAAGCACTGCCGCTGTTAATTCTAATCTTGGTACTGAAACTGCTCATATCGGTGAAATGTGCGACTTTCCCATAATGAGAGTCGACCAAATCAGATATTTTCGGTCGACCATCCTAACGTAAATGGCTGCTCCGTACCCATCTTCCGAAGCGTCTGAGAAACAACGCAGCTGTACATCGTCCTCAGTGCATGACTTTGGTAAGATACACCGGGGAATCCACAACCATAAAAGATGCTTGGTGTCTTTCGAGAAACGATACCATTCTTCTCTTTCTGATCCGTCTAACTGAGTATCCCAACTAAGTGCTATTCGTACAAATGATTGCAATAGTTGTTTAGCACTCGACAGTACTGGGGCTACTAAACGTAATGGGTTATAAATCGAAGCGATAAAACATAAACTTGATCTTCGGTTGCTCTCCCCTTCAAGCTTTCTTAGACTAAAGGTTCTACAACCAGCTAACAAATTCCAATTCAATCTCAGCGTAGATTGTACATTCTTGTATAGCAGAGTTAAGTGAACTGATTCGTTGGATGTCGGATTCCTCGTGATTTTACGCAGAATTTGGCAGCCGTTACATTTCCATTTCCCTAAGCCGAATCCACCATTTTGGATGCAATTGCTTCAAAATTCATACTAAGACAAAGAAATTTTTCCCGGCTACGGCAGTTGAACAGACAGTCGTCAACGTAAAAGCATCGCTGCATCAGCGCCAATGTCGACTCGGGACACTCGGTCTTGCAGTCTTCGATTGTGCTTATGATTGCGGATGATGCGCAACATGGTGACGATGTCGCACCGAATGGATGGACCGTCATACGGATCACTTTATATGATTCATGTAACTGACCCTTTGCCCACCCTAGAAATCTCTATCGTTCGGAGTCACCATTATCTGGTGAAACATAGCTTCAATATATGCAAACACTGCCACCGTGTTCATATTCTGAACCTCAGAAAAACGCCGAATAAAGTGTTCATCAGTTCCTGCCCTCTCAACGATTTTTGGTTTAACGAAGTACTATGGTAGGTGCCAGCACGGTCAAAAACTACGCGAACTTTACCAGGTTTATTACGATGTTTTACTGCGTAATGGGGTAGGTGCCAAGCGCGTCCTTTTTACCAAATGATCCTGTGTCAATCATTTCTGCAAACCCTTTTGGAGTGTACTCCTCGACCGCATCAGTGTATATCTGATGTAATTTTGGGTTGCCAGTGTGTTGTCTGCGCAAGGACATCAACCTTCGGGAAGCCACCGGATACTTGATAGGTAGATTTGGGCATCCATCTTTCCATGCTAAACTAAATTGGTAATGCGAAGCATATTTAACAGCGGACGACTCCAACTGTTCTAGAGCACTCTTGTCGTCGACAGAAATTCCGGAGCTCAAGATATTTGACTCAGTAAAGTCCAACTCGTACATTCTCTCGAGAAAGCTCGATCTATAATCTCCGTTCATAGCGTTGATACAAATGTTCGATGCGCATGCTCCTCCAACTGGCCCAAGCAGTAGCCAACCCAATTAAGTTCGTATAGCGAAAGGGTCCGAAGACTTTCGATATCGGCTCTCAATCCTCAGTGGGCTTCCAAATCATCCATACCAATTAATGCTCCATCACCTGGATCACAACTGTCGAAGAACTGCAGGTCCAATAAATGCTCTCAATTAGGTACTTGTTCCGGTTCCGGTATTTTCCTTCATATATTAGGCATACTTTTCACGGACCACGCTTGATTTACGTACCGAGATTTACCCCAATCCAAGGGTTGCAGCTCTAGTCGTACCATCTGCGAGCACCCCCATGAGGCACTGGTGACCGATGCTAACTGCACAACTGACAGCTTAGTTGGTAAATTAAGTTCCCGTAGTAGCTGTTCGTCAAAAAACGATGAATCGGATCCAGGGTGTGGTAAAGCATTGGTCACCAGTGTCTTGTTCTTCCTACGCAATACAACTGAAATAATTCCTAGAGCCAAGCGGCTCCGAGATGCACTCGTTTCGTTGACCACTGCCACTGGTGATGTCAGTTGCTTCAACATAGCTTCGTGCAACAAAGGGTGTTAGTACGACTGGCAACCGTTGAGTCCGTAAGTGTATGGGGATTGTAGGACCAGTAAATTCTAGTCCAAGACGGTGCAGGAAATTAAGCCCGGATAGCAGAATGCAATTGGAGTCGGACACAGCAGACTGTATTCGCTGGGTCATAAGAAGACGCGGACGGATGAAGTGATGAGAGCATACGTCAGTGTCGGAACTCACCGCGGCGCAAGTGATGAGCCGGACGTAGGTAAAACTGGTCATAGGGTCAGCGTGAAAACAAAATCCAATAACGCACGATTGACCAAACTTTGTCTATAAGATAAGAAATATCTTTTGATTTGCTACAGAGCTCTCCTCCTAGAAGGCTGAATCAGGAAGTCATTGAACTCAAAATAGGTTGCAGATCCAAGATCGTAAAAGGTATCTGTGTGCAAAGTAGTACCTGTTCGTGTTCGGATTTGCATGTAGCCGACAATTAGAATCCGCTGTGCCGTTTGTGATTTATTATTTATTGATTGCAGGGCGGGGCAGGGTTCAATTCGGCGAGCCGTTGGAGCAGAATTGTCGGACTACAAAAGCTGGCTAGCCCAGAAAATGGCCTACTGGACCTCAACCTCAGATGATGCCAAACGGTGCGCTTGAGAGTGGTCTCTTCCCTCGCCGCACCTTGCCCAGCGCCAAAGCTACCTTCGTAACACTGAGAAAAGACCATCGTCCCACAAAGAAACGACCTTAGTCCAACGAAGAAGCGTCCTGAGGAGAAATGACCAGCCAAAACGCATCCGCAGGTCAGCACATACAAGTGCATGGACGGTATCCACACATGTGCTGCAAATCGAGCGAAGGTTCTGGATGCAGCGTCTCCGGCGGTAACTTATCGCAATGTGATCGATTTGCGTCCATAGCTGGTTCGAGGCAGATGGGCGTTAAGTCACCCTTCGACGAGTGCTTTGTCGGAAGTTAGTACTCGTAAGAAATAAGCGAGCATCTTCACTTAAATGAAGGAACCGCTCACCGCTATCAGTACAGGGTCCTACACCATGTTAACTGGCCAGATACAGTTCAGCAGTGGATAATTTGCAAATTGGTCGTTCAGATCCCCAGCCAGCACAACAGTGCCCACGCTTCTGCTGAGGTGAAGGAACTCGTTCAGTTGGCGATAGAAGTCGTCTTTTACCGAATGACCGCTAGAGTTGGTGGGTGCATAGGCAGCCATGACAAATAGACACCTGTTAGGCCCAAGCGACCTCGAAGCTTTGAACATGCAAGTCATTCGGATCGCACGCTACCGGCTACTGACTGGAATCCAGTCAACCAGAGCAGCTTCAACCGAGGGACTCAGAGCAATACCAACACCGGCTTGACCGGTGCTCGAAGCTGCATCGTCACCGGATAGGCGCAATGAGAAAGTGCTGCTGGTGTCACCTGAAGGGGGTCGCAAAGTAAGCACAGAGCTCGAGTCTTGCAGGCGGCTCTCCGATAAGCAGCAGATATTAATCCAGAAGGTCTCCACTGTTCGGGCAAGTGCTGCCTGTTGACCGATCTGTAGCAGTGTGCGTACATTGAGGCATGCCAATCTGAAGGATGATCGAGGGTTCCAAATAGAAGTCAATGAACTGGGCTGGGCCGCTTGGTTGGACATAGGCTTGTCGACAGGACAGGGATGACGCTCCGCCTACACATGTTGGTTGAAACTAGGAGGTAAAAGCCTATCAAAGCAAGGTGGCGGAGGGACAATAATTGATAGGTTGAAAAATGAGGAGATAAGAGTGAGCTGGTACGGGGCAGTAAGAGAAAAAAGCGTAAGCTGGGGAAAAAAACGATGGGAAGGCTTGAGCAGCATCATCCAAATCCCTAACCATAGTGCTCGGTGGCCAGAGCATCAAGGAACTGTTTGAAGAGAAGTTCATTGTATTGCGTGGGCAGCAGACTGTCAGGGTTCCCAACAGAAGTCCTTGGTTCAAAAATCAGACCGCAAGGCAGCGGGTTTGGCGTTGG
The DNA here is from genome assembly GCA_944474145.2 of Dicrocoelium dendriticum. NCBI lineage: Eukaryota > Metazoa > Platyhelminthes > Trematoda > Plagiorchiida > Dicrocoeliidae > Dicrocoelium > Dicrocoelium dendriticum. The sequence continues at coordinate 222,688 of OX104062.1, forward strand.
GCTACAAGGAGTCGGTTTTAAGGAATATGGAGCCGCCCTCTTTCCAACCCTCAACCTGGAGCACCAGGGAGCTGAGTTTGTTTGGCCTCTAACCATTGACCATTCTGGTATGAGTGGCTCTGTAGGTGCAAAAAAGCACTATCCAGCAAAGCTCAATGGATCACAGAGGCATGCATACCATCGCAACATCGTAAGATCCAGCCTCATTGCGCTGGCCATGGCGGTCAAGTCGATAGCGGTGCCAGCATCTGCAGACATCGCTTGAATTCGGAAGATTGCCTCGGCAACTGCGTTGTGTACACCTGAGACCTGTCGTACATCGGTCGTAAGCTGAACGGTATAATCTAGGTGGCGTGACCCTCTAGGTGGGTATCGGTTGGTAATCGAGCTAAGCACGTAAGTAGAGGGTTTGTGGTCAGTGAAGACTACAAAGTAGCGGTCTTTTAAGATATATCGGAAATGGCCTACGGATAAATAAATGACGGATAGTTCTGTACCGAAAGTGATGTAACGAGATTCGGCAGGTTGCAAACTTTTGAAGAAAAATGAAAACGGTTGCCAACCATCACCTACATTTTGTTGTAAGACAGCACCAACTGCCACTTCAGAAGCCACGGTACTGAGCGACATTGGGGCTGCCGGGTTGTGATGCGCTATAAAAGCTATGTTGGTGATGGCTGGTTTTAAAGCCTGGGAGGCGGCGCGTGCAGCAGCAGCAGCAGAAAAATCGAACTTCTTCAGCGTCCTCTAGAGAAGGTTTGTGAGGGTTCGCATAAGCAAAAGCCAACTAGGTATGAAACGGAGATAAAAGTTAACGAGGTCAGCAAAGCTTCTTAGCTGTCTGAAACAATAAGGCTCTGAGTAGTCGATGATGGCCTTAACTTATCGTGCAGTGGCCCGGAGCCTGCAGTAGAGGTGTGGTGGCCGAGAAAACTGACAGAATTGACACCAAACGAACTCTTTTCTGCGTTGATGGTCAACCCATGTTTAGATGAACTATCGAAAAGCGTTCGAAGGTGGCCTAAGTGCTTCTCGCATGAGCATCTCGCGATTAGGATGTCTTCGACGTAGGTGTAAGCGAAGTCCAGGCCGCGACAACTTTGATAGATGAAGCGCCGAAAACCTACGCGACATTCTTTAGGCCACAGGGCATGCACAGAAACTCAAACAAAACAAATGGCGTCATCACGGCAGTTTTAGCGATGTGCACTTCTGCTACCGGGATTTGATTATAAGCACGTACCAAGCCGAGTTTACTGAAAATAGTTTTATCTGTAAGACTAATGGTGAGGTCCACGATGTGTGGGATAGGATAGCGATCAGGCGTGATTAGGTTGTTTAGAGATCGATAATCGCCACAAGGATGCTAGTCCCCATAGTCTTTTTCGGAACCACGGGGAGAGTTGACGCCCATTGGCTGTTGGATGGTCGCATGGTACCAAACTGAAGCATGTGATCGAATTCAGCGTTTGCGGCACGTACTTTGTCAGAGGCGAGTCGTCTGGGTCGGGCGCTCGTTGGCGGACTGCGCGTGACAATGTGATGGGCCACCTCCGTGGTGACTGGCGGAAACTCTAATTCTGGTCGTACCAGTCGCGGGTATTCGGATAGTAAACACAGCGTTGCAAAGAGATCTCTTTCCGATGGTTCACATCAGGCAATTACAGTTACGGGAATGATAAATGTAACAGTAAACTGGTGAAGGCAACAATGAGAACGGATGGTTTCGCATAATCTGAAGGCACTTAGGCGACTCGGTAAACGAGACTGATTATCGAGGCGTCCGTAAGAACGCCTTCAACGCCTAGTTTAATACGGTAGTTTAAATGTCTGTGGCCACCAGCATCAACAAGCAGTTCAAAATGTCGGAGGAACTGGATACTGATAATTGCCAACGGTACAGACACAGCCATGAAAATCAACTGAAAACTTCGACGAAGATTGAGGTCCACGCTTTGACCGAATGATGCTATCGGAGTACCTTAAGTCATATGCTGGTTGTAGGTAGAATTTGAGTGCTTGTCATTTGCGTTCGTACAGATGACGCTGATTTCCGCTCCCGCGTTGATAAGGAACATGATGAAAGAACGTGCATCCTTAACGTAAACTAGGCGATTTGTTTGGTTATTGAGAACACGTTAGTCTTGCTAGTATGCGGGCTATTCTCTTTCCCTGAAGCGGCTGAGTCGTGCCTAATGCAGGTAGTGCTACAACCTCTAGTTTATCCACCATCTTAGCGGTTATACCAACATAATTCTTTGGCAGAACTGGTATTGTCGGACTGGAAACGTGCAGAGAAAATGCCGCGCTTTTTCGTCGAACGAGACGTACTCGTTGCAGACACAGACGAGCCGCAATGAACGGTAACGAAAAGGTTCTCAGCATCTGAACATGGCATACGCTGCTTTGAAGCCTTCATTGCTGCTAGCCTGATGCGAATTAGCGCAATTTCCTCCTCTTTAGGGTCAGATCGGCCTGACGACTTAGAGCAAGTATGAGACTTGGTTTTTCGTCGGTGAGAATACGCCACCGGAGTTACTGATCGTCTGCTGAGGAAGACGTTCAAACGCAACGTCTACCTTGGTACCTAGTACTTTCAGAGGCCTATCCAGAAACATAGACAGTGTTATGGGGAACGGCTCTGATAAACGTGCAAACCACAGTTCCTTTATACATTTTTCGCCCGCTAATAAAGGACCAGCGATGCGCTGTAGTTCGCGGAGCAACGTCGACGGTTTTCGATCTCAAAGCTGAGACCATTGAGCTGTACGAAGCAAGCTCGTGCGCTTGGCTGTAAGGCTTTCGGAATCGCTGGCTTCGTCGTTTCATTCTTTGCCTCATTCGATGGGCAGAGTAGAATGTCCTCAACCAGATTCATAACCGATGAAGGAAGGCGTGGTACGAGCTGATTGTACATCGGACGGTCCATTTTAATGCACTTATTTTGTTAATTTGATCTCGAATGGCGTAAACCAAACCTCTGGGCTGTTTTACCTGAAAGTTGGAACAGCCAAATTAAGCATGTTTACGCTGCGAAACGACTCAGATGCTAATTTGGAAACGTGCATCGAGAAGATAAAGGATGAGCAAAAACACGTGGGAAGCACTACAATTACTCAGAAAACAAATGAATACAAGTAGACAATCGAGAGAAAAAAACGAAGTCACCAAAAGCTACAAACGACGAAGAAAGTGTAAATTCCTGCTTGGGAATCAGGATCACCAATTTTTAGGAGTAGTAAATACTAGTCCGAGACGGTGGGCGAAATTAAGCGCGGATATCAGAAGGCCATTGGAGTAGGACACAGCACAGTATTCGCTGGGCTATAAGAAGACGCGGACGGATGAATTGAGGAGAGCATACGTCAGTGTCGGAACTCACCGTGGACACAAGTGATGAGCCGGACGTAGGTAAAAATGACCGTAGCGTCTGCGTTAAAAGAAAAACCAGTAACGTAAGATTGAGTAACAAATTTGTCCATAAGAAAAGAAATATCTTGTGGGTTTCTACAGCATCTGCAATTTGCAAACTTGTGGTTGGCTTTGAGGCACAATCCGCATAAACCTTATTCACAAATAGCGAGCAAGCGCTCAGTACTGTCCACAGTTTGGAATCGAGGACATTGATCGAGATAACCAAGAAGATAAGAAGGCATAGGTTCAGCTTCATTATCTGAAGCCAAAGCGGGTCAAATCATGTTGAGCACTTAGCTATCCGTACGTTAACTTCGAGGAATATTCACAAAACATCTTCGTGAAGATTCTTTGGACCCTCTCAAGAGCATGCTGGTCACATTTCCGCAGATAAGACTGTAAATTAAATACTATGCCATACACGACAATACAAGTGTTTCATAAAGTGATATGCGAGATTCCGTGAGGTAAAAATGATGATGTTCTTCATGGCTTTCGAAGCTTGAAAATCACAATGTTCAGAAAAGTTAAATATGACTGAATATCGCACGAACAATTCGCGAACTGCCCTACATTGCGAGATATGTGCGCCTTGTGGTAATAAACTGTCTGGCGGTACTTGGCATTTGTACGACAAAATATTACAATTGTCCACGGCAAATGACATCTGCCACTGTTGGCACCAGGAGTCAATTTCCTAAATAACCTCTATTCCATAACCTAATTACTATCTAACCCCCTATTAATATTTACTCCCAAAACATACAACCTCCCCCTAACATAACCTAACAATCAAATACCAATCCACACACCTCACCAACAACAATCCCCCTCCTATTCCCCCTTCCTCATCAAACCAACCACCCCACTATCAATCCTAACACATACTTCCCATTACTACACATCCCCACCCCATCTACACCCCCCCCTACCAAATCCTACACACCCTTCTCCCATTAACTTACTATCAAACTCAACCTAAATAAACTACCCCAACATATCTTCCCACACACCCCTCCCCAAAATCCCCCACCTTCCTCTCCAACCTCCACTACACTAATACCCATTCTACCCCCCTATCATATGAAACCCCCACCCTCCCCTACATTCCCCCCTAATCTCTTCACCCTAATCATATAACCCCCCCCCCCAAAAATATAAAATTTTTTATTATACCCCCCCCCCCCCCCCCCCCCCCCCCCCCCCCCCCCCCCCCCCCCCCCCCCCCCCCCCCCCAATTTTTTTTCCCTTTTTTTCCCCCCCCCTTCACCCCCTAAAAATATTTTTCCCCCCCCAACAAAGTTTCCTTTTTTAAAACAACACCCAAAACAAAAAATCCCCCCCCCGGGTTGACCCCCCCCGGGGGGGCCCCAACAACATCGGCCCCGGTTGCGAATTGCTGATGATATTCGCTTTGTTCAAGAATATAAAAAGATCATCTTTCACTATTTTTTTCCATTATTCCAGATACCATGGATAAGTGATTGATAGGACGAAAGATTTTAACCTCGTGGTCAGCGCCAATTCTAAGTCGCAGGATAAAAACAGATATTTTCCATTGAGTAGGGTATACTGCCTTGTTAAATGAGAGTGTGAAGACGTTGAGCAAAAGCAGAAGGTATTCACTACCACTGCCTTTTATGAAACAAAGTGGGATCCCATCAGGGCATGCGAAACTCGAGGATCATAAGCGAGAGACTTGACCAGTGATTTTTGCCATAGTGAATTCCACTGTGCATAGACCTTTATTGTTATGCGGCATAATAAATATTTGTGTGTTTGATAATACATAAGCATTGATTCGGCAAAATAAGTACTGAAAGCTTTGCAGTTATCACCTGGTGCGTCGTACTATTTTCCAACATGCGTAGTGATCAACTTGAAATGGTTGTTTCAACACGAAACCCGGGCACGGAAAAAGTTGGCTGGGTCAGCTGTTTTGCTACGGCCGTTCAGAGCTTTATACTCTTCTAAAATGAGAGTTTTGTCATGTTGATGTCTTTGTTCTTCGACGAGCTTCCACTGAAGTAATATTAAAGTTACCAGTTAACTTGAACTTCTGCCCCAATCTTATGCAGTTTTGTGTTTCCTTCCACGTCTTGCGATCGGATTTATGTTCAGTTTGGCAAGCACATTTTAGTGCTACTGATGAATCAATGCGGATGTCAGTTATACGCTAAAATAGGTCCGTCGCATGTTCAGGACATGAAGAGAGAATTCATCCCAATTCATTGAACGAACCAGATCCTTGAAAAGTCTCGGTTGATAGAACTAAACAAACGATAATGCATTCTTTGCTGTACATCGGCCATGCGTAGTCTTAGGCAGCACTTGAACACGCGATGATCACTCCCCGGAAATTCATCAAGAACCTTGACACATATTGCTGGTATGTAAAAAGAAAAACTGTGATCCAGAGTACTTTCACCTCTGGTAGGTTGGGAGACGTGTTGCTGATAAGCTTTCATTTGGCTACAGGAGATAAGATGTTGGTATTTCAAAGGATCGGTTCCCATGAGCCATTAAATCGAAGGTAGATTGCAATCACCTCCAACAATCTTATGTAAACATGGTGGGTTAGCAGCGCATTCGAATGCAAGCGTCAAATGTTCTAGGTCTTCTTGGCTGCAATTATGCGCGCTGTATATACATCCCATAATCAACTGCTGCTGATTAACAGATATCGTAAGCCAGAGTGATTCCTGAACATTGTTCAGCACTGGGTACTCGAAGTGTTCTGCTGCGAGGGATTATTTCGGATAAACTACACAGCCACGAACTCGGTGAGCAGGCCGATTTATGGTAAACATGTTACGTCCAAAAATAGTTAACTGATTGCCAGACATGCCATCATTGCACCACGATTTAGTTAAAAAAGATACTCTATTAGGATTATTCACCAAAGCAAATGAGCGTAGTGTGTATGTATCTTAGAGTTAAGAGGAGGAAAGTTCATCAAAAATACCGCAATAGATGTGAGGTATGAGGAAGATTATTTAGGTTGTGTTATAAACATTTGAGTTTCAAGCCGGATGCCCGGACCCAAGTTAGAATGTGTTGGCAAAGTGCGTGTATTGCCAACGGTGGCAAGTGTTTCGGAGGTGGCCACATCGGAGTGGCTTGAAACTGGGTATGGCCCTCTAGAAAATGGTTCGAGGCAGAGTCCATGATTGTTGAAATAGCTCGTGGGAGCTGGAGAGTTAAGTTGTGTTCTCTGCATCATGTCACTAATAGGCTGTTGATTACGTAACGCATTGACAGGAGTCAGTGGATTGCTGTCATTTCTATATATGGATAAAACCCGCTTTATTGCGCTCCATATACAAGACTTCGTTATACGCGTTGTCAATCCATGCACATCTTCAGCATGATGCGTGTGATTCGTTGACGGAATCGGAAAGTCATGGTACCGAATTACACCGTTTTTAATTTGCAAAGACGACGGCACTTGTTCCATAACTTTATGGATAATGGATATACGTCTATCCAAACAAAATGACGATACCAAGTCGCCCAGTGATGTTTGCGATAAAACTTGGTCAAGTGTCCTTTTATTATTGACCCATTCGACTGGATCACTCGATATTCTCGATGAGCTTGGACAATGGCCAGAGCAGAATTTAGGCGGGACATGAGAGTTTGTGGCTTTAGATAGCGGTTTGCACGCTATTGGGATTTAGCAGGCAATGCAATTGTACTTCACTGACCCACATTGTTGTCACATCACACACAGGAAAGAACATTAGGAAACAAATTCTCTCACAGCTGTGTTGAGAACCGCCGGATGGGAATAATCTTAGGCACTTCGGACTCCCTCGAGAATTCCATATCAAATGTGGTCCCACAGAAAGACAATCGGCTCAAGCTGATTGAGTTCTCCGTTTACGCTTAATCACAGACGCCAGTGAAAACTGTTAGTGATGGCACAGACTCTACTCGTAGAAGATATTTCCACGTATGCTGGGTCTGTGTGTCGGAATGGTACACCCGGTTCGAATGAGCGTACAGTGACAACGCTGCGAGAACAAGGAGATTGGATAGAAGGGAATAATTCAAATGAATCAGGAGCACGCACCTCACGCGCGTGTGCGAATGACCTTGCGTTTAGGATCCATGCGGATAACTACGTATTTGACCAGTCATCACGGAATCGAACACGACGGAGGTAGCCCGCTCCCTGAAAAGACACAAGCCATGGTGGACTATTCGACGTTCCAAACATTTAGAATTTTACACGTTTTCTTTGATATGGTTAACTATTACAACCGCTTCATTTCAGAACGCTCCAGGCTCATTCAGCCACGGACGGATCTGCTCCAAGTTAAGTTTTGCGAATTCGAACCAACTGCAGAAGCCTTAGCAGCATTCGGCATGAGATACCTTGCCTTATAAAGCGCTACTACGTTTAGTCGCTTGAAAACTAATACTGATATATATTAAATTCGCAAAACTGATGAATCTCAAATTACTGTTGACGGAGTGCTTCAGCAGATCGTAGACGGTCAATGGAAGCCTCTGTCCTTCTTCTCTCCAAGGCCGTAACCTTCTCAGACGGGATAAAGTACACTCGGCTGAGAACTCTTAGCCATTTATCTTACCGTTAAAATCTTTCGCCACGTGCAAGAAGAACGCTGATCAACCATCCTCACGGATCATGTGCCATTCAGTTAGTATTACTGTGATTCCTCTGATCACTTTACATGTAGAGAAAGTCGTCATTAGAAAAACACATCACTGGCATTCGACGGAATGATCTAGCTAACAATATTGCACCCGACGATATGTCTCGCATTGGTCTGCACGAGTTTTGGCGCTGAGCAATCCTCTTAGATAGATTGCTGCCTATCAACCCCCAACCTGGAGGACCAGGAAGCCGCAGTTTGTCTGACCACTAACCATTGACCAGTCTGGTATGAGTGGCTCTGAGGGTGCAAAAAAGCACTACCCAGCAAAGCCCAATGGATCACTGAGGCATGCAAGCCATCGCACCACGGTAAGATCCAGCCTCGTTGCGTTGGCCATGGTGGTCAACTCGGTAGCAGTGCCGGCATCTGCAGAGATCGCTTGAATTCTGGAGATTTCCTCGGCGACAGTGTTGTGCACACTTGAGACCAGTCGGATATCGGTCGTAAACTGAGCTATATAATCTAGGTGGCGTGACCCTCTAGGAGAGTATAGGTTGGTAATCGAGTTAAGCACGTAATTCAAGGGTTTGTGGTCGGTGAAGACGGCAAAAGTGCGGCCTTCTAAGACATGTCGGAAATGGCCTATGGATAAGTAAATGACGGATAGTTCTGTACCGAAATCCGGAAGATTGCAGATGTATGGAGAAAAATGAAAACGGTTGCCAAGCATCACCAACATTTTGTTGTAAGACCGCCCCAACTGCCACTTCAGAAGCCACGGTACTGAGCGACATTGGGGCTGCCGGGTCGTGATGCGCTAGAAAAGCCATGTTGGTGTTGGCTTGTTTTAAAGCCCGGAAGGCGGAGCGTGCTGTAGCAGAAAAATCGCACTTCTTCAGTTTCCGCCGGAGATGGTCTGTGAGGGTTCGCATAAGCAAAAGGCAACTAGGGATGAAACGGAGATAAAAGTTAACGAGGTCATAAAAGCTTCTAAGCTGTCTGAAACAATAAGGCTCGGAGTCGTCGGTGATGGCCCTACTTTATCGTGCAGTGGCCCGACGCCTGCAGTAGAGGTGTGGTGGCCGAGAGAACTGACAGAATTGACACCAAACGAACACTTTTCTGCGTTGATCGTCAACCCACGTTTAGATGAACGATCAAAAAGCGTTCGAACGTGGCCTAAGTGCTTCTCGCATGAGCAACTGGCGATTAGGATGTCTTCGACGTAGGTGTAAGCGAAGTCCAGACCGCGACAAACTTGATCGATGAAGCGCCGAAAAACCTACGCGACATTCTTTAGGCCACAGGGCATGCACAGAAACTCAACCAAACCAAATGGCGTCGTCACGGCAGTTTTAGCGATGTGCACCTTAACTACCGGAATTTGATTGTAAGCAAGCATCAAGTCGATTTTACTGAAGACGGTATTACCCGCAAGACTAACGGTGAGGTCCACGATGTGTGGGATAGGATAGCGATCAGGCGTGATTAGGTTGTTTAGAGATCGATAATCGCCACAAGGATGCTAGTCCCCCATAGTTTTTTTCGCAACCACGGGAAGAATTGATGCCCATATGCTGTTGGATGGTCTTATGATGCCAAGCTGAAGCATGTGACCGAATTCAGCACTTGCGGCACGTACTTTGTCAGAGGCGAGTCGTCTGGGTCGGGCGCTCGTTGGCGGACTGCGCGTGACAATGTGATGAGCGGCCTCTGTGGTGACTGGGTGAAGCTCTGCAGCTGGTCGTATCAGTCGCGGGCATTCGGATAGTAAACACAGCGTTGCAAAGGGACCTCTTTCTGATGATTCACATCAGGAAAGTACAGTTACATGAATGATAAATGTAACAGTAAACTGGTGAAGGCAACAATGAGGACGGATGGGTTCGCATAATCTGAAGGTACTTAGGCGATTCGGAAAACGAGACTGATTATCGAGGCGTCCGTAAGAACGCCTTCAACTCCTAGTTTAGTACGGTAGTCTAAAAGTCTGTGGCGACCAGCATCAATAAGCAATGCAAAATGTCGGAGGAACTCGATACTGATAATTGCCAACGGTACAGACGCAACCATGAAAACCAACTGAAAACTTCGACGAAGATTGAAGTCCACGCTTTACCGAATGAAGCTATCGGAGTACCGCTGGCCGCACGCTGGTTGTACGTAAGTTTTGAGTGCTTGTCATTCGTGTTCGTATGGATGACACTGATTTCCGCTCCCGTGTTGATAAGGAACGTGATGAAAGAACGTGCATCCTTAACGTAAACTAGGCGATTTGTTTGGTTATTGAGAACACGTTAGTCTTGCTAGTATGCGGGCTATTCTCTTTCCCTGAAGCGGCTGAGTCGTGCCTAATGCAGATAGTGCTACAACCTCTAGTTTATCCACCATCTTAGCGGTTATACCAACATAATTCTTTGGCAGAACTGGTATTGTCGGACTGGAAACGTGCAGAGAAAATGCCGCGCTTTTTCGTCGAACGAGACGTACTCGTTGCAGACACAGACGAGCCGCAATGAACGGTAACGAAAAGGTTCTCAGCATCTGAACATGGCATACGCTGCTTTGAAGCCTTCATTGCTGCTAGCCTGATGCGAATTAGCGCAATTTCCTCCTCTTTAGGGTCAGATCGGCCTGACGACTTAGAGCAAGTATGAGACTTGGTTTTTCGTCGGTGAGAATACGCCACCGGAGTTACTGATCGTCTGCTGAGGAAGACGTTCAAACGCAGCGTCTACCTTGGTACCTAGTACTTTCAGAGGCCTATCCAGAAACATAGACAGTGTTATGGGGAACGGCTCTGAGAAATGTGCAAACCGCAGTTCCTTTATACATTTTTCGCTCGCTAATAAATGACTAGCGATGCGCTGTGGTTCGCGGAGCAAAGTCGACGGTTTTCGATCTCAAAGCTGAGACCATTGAGCTGTACAAATCAAGCTCGTGCGCTTGGCTGTAAGGCTTTCGGAATCGCTGGCTTCGTCGTTTCATTCATTGCCTCATTCGATGGGCTGAGTAGAATGTCCTCAACCAGCGTCATAACCGATGAAGGAAGGCGTGGGACGAGCTGATTGTACATCGGACGGTCCAGTTTAGTGCACTTACTATGTTAGTTCGATCTCGAATGGCGTAAACCAAACCTCTGGGCTGTTTTACCTGAAAGTTGGAACAGCCAAATTAAGCATGTTTACGCTGCGAAACGACTCAGATGCTAATTTGGAAACGTGAATCGAGAAGATAAAGGATGAGCAAAAACACGTGGGAAGCACTACAATTACTCAGAAAACAAATGAATACAAGTAGACAATCGAGAGAAAAAAACGAAGTCACCAAAAGCTACAAACGACGAAGAAAGTGTAAATTCCTGCTTGGGAATCAGGATCACCAATTTTTAGGAGTAGTAAATACTAGTCCGAGACGGTGGGCGAAATTAAGCGCGGATATCAGAAGGCCATTGGAGTAGGACACAGCACAGTATTCGCTGGGCTATAAGAAGACGCGGACGGATGAATTGAGGATAGCATACGTCAGTGTCGGAACGCACCGTGGACACAAGTGATGAGCCGGACGTAGGTAAAGATGGCTGTAACGTCTGCGTTAAAAGAAAAACCAGTAACGTACGATTGAGTAACAAATTTGTCCATAAGGTAAGAAATATCTTGTGGGTTGCTGCAGGATTTGCAATTTGCAAACGTGTGGTTGGCTTTGAGGCACAATCGGCATAAATCTTACTCAGAAATGATGAGCAAGCGCTCACTACGGTCCATAGTTAAACTGTTGTAGCGTAGTCAAGCAAGTTTTCACCTCCCCAGCCAATTTAAGCAGCGCTTCAGAATTGTTTGCCTTGATTCATGGTCCCTTGACTAAGTTGTCGTAGTAAGCCATGTCTATAAGTTGAGGGTAACCGAATCTAGATTTTACCGTCTCCAGGGCATCACGAACCTCTTCTGGTTTCAATTTGACGCTGTCTCGATCACCTCCCAAGCCTGGCCTTTACAATAACTAATCAGCTAGGATAGCCTGATCCCAGGATTATGGGTAACACTCTTGAGGTTTGCTTGAAAACTGCGCATAAATAGGCACTACTGCATCGGATCACCGTTAAAGCGGCCAAACTCCCTCTTCTGCAAGCCAGCGAGATCTTCAAGTGCACTCGAGGCGTTTCCGGGTAAGCTTTCGGGCAAGACTTAATCCCGGGATAACCGCGACGTTGGCAATCATGTATCCTGGTAAACCAAAGAGAAATGCACAACGCCCAGTGCAATGCAGTCTTCACGCAAACCAGCAGGCTTCGAAAATTCTGGTGTCTCCCGTAGGACAATTTTACATTGATGATCTAGCTTAATGGCTCCTGAGGATACCAATACGGCATCCTTAGAAATAAAAATTTCCAACGCACTTTCTAGTTCTGTACTACTAAGCAATGCCGCACACAGTTGATCAGCGGTGGACATACATGTACTAGCGTCTGCATGCTGCGAACGCGGTGACAACGAACGCATTCCAGATTCATCCATCTGGGAGCGAGTCAGGACTACTCAACTTGTGTTACTGCAGAACTGCCTGTTTGTAGGCGAGCTGACGACACCTCTATAAACGCACGCCGTCTGGGCTTTAAGAGTGAAGGGCGGGAGGCAGAATAAATAGTACTGAAGCAACCGCGGTGCTACATAAACCATAATGAAGTAAATAGAAACGTATAAGTTACGAATAGGTGAACGGATTCGTAATTAGCTATGTAATATGTTCCGTAGCGCAAGTTCGTGGTACCGACAAGGACTGCGGACGGTAAGCGAATATTAAGCGAAGCTCAACAACCGAACTGTGAACGCATATCCGACGACGATGCTGCGATGAGGCAAATACCAAAACGAGCGAAAGGAGCGGAAACGCGTGTATTCGGCGACACGACAGGAGCAAATGTTTTCGGTACAAGCGTAGATAAAACAAGCAGCTTTGGCAAAGGTAGACGCTGTGATGGTTTTACCGCTTCCTTCGTCATGAATACGATACACACCAAAATAAGAAAGGTATAAAACGAGCACTAAAAATAAAGTATTGTTCAAATGAACCAGTGTGCTTTCATTTGCGTTACAGCTACAGAAATCATTCCAGGCGGTCAGTTCGGGCAGTCCGCGCTCCTTCGAGGACGTAAGAAAATGGTGCATTAAAACAATGTTCGGATGTCTGAGCTTTGCACATCGTTGTCAGTGAACAATGTAAGGTTATATAATAAAGACGGAAATGTAACATAGACAACACAGTTACTTCAGATGCTGAATGGGATCAATGGTGGTAATCTGCCAATCATCGCGGATAAAATGTGATGAATAAATGTACTACTTGTAAAAGAAAGTAGTATAGTTACATAAACGAATCAAGATTGTACAGCATCAGTTAGGTCAGTGAATTAGGAATTCAGTTAACGATTAGTTGTAAACACACATTCTTAACAATCAACATATTCGAAGGTAGTGTTAAAACTTGCCTAGCAATAATTTTACAAGCGGCTCTGTGAGGTGACCCCTCGCAGCAGTAGTACTTGTTAGAGAGTGACCAGCTTCGTAATTTACTTCAATATTATTGAAAATTACGGAAAGAATACGAAGGCTGATGGATGAATATAATTCGTACTGCCTCAGTACCATTAACAATAACCGATATGCTGCATACTGAATACTGAATACTGTATGCAACCAGACAAGCTTACGGTGCAGAAGGAATGACGGAAGTTCACACCTACGTCCATGTCAGCTTTAGAGTGCATGAACTCAACCTGTCAGACAAAGTCATATGTTCCTTGGATGTGGAATCCTTATTTACCAACGTGCCGCTCCATCTGACGGTTGATTACGTGTGCGAATTAGCTGAAAACGTGGTCTTTCGCTACCAATTCCGACTGAATTACTAAGAGAATCTCTGTTATTGTGCACGGACAATGTGGATTTTCATTTCGGGTATACACCATACTGTCAAATTGACGGCGTAGCAATGAGTAGACCATTAGATCCTGTGCTCGCTGATTTCTTCATGCTGATGGTAAAAAGAAGTATTTCTACGGAACCAACCAAGAAGCCCTACTACAACCGATATGGCGATGATATCTTGGCTTTCTGTTCGTCGGAGCAGCAGCTCACACATTTGGTCGAACGGCTCAATGGTGCTCATGCTAACTTACGGGTTACATGCGAAATATAACAGAACAATTGTGTGCCATACCTGGACGTACTCATAAGTCGCAGGGGTGATGGATTGATTAAGAGGTCCAGTTACGGAAAATCAACTTAGTCTGGTCAGTACATGCACTTCACCAGCTTGACACCAGTGTGGTACAAACGGACACTTG
>OX104062.1:237407-330215 GCA_944474145.2 Dicrocoelium dendriticum
AGCAGCTCTAAATGCATGCATAATGTACTAACAGTGAAAAATTCTTACCATAAAGACCCAGTGTGACATGTTGGGAGTATAAGAACAAATCAATAGCATTTAAAATGTTTAGTTCCAATCAGATATAGATATAGCTAACAGTGCATGCAACCAGACAAGCTTAAGGTGCAGAACGAATGACGGAAGTTCACACCTACGTCCAAGGCAGCTTTAGGCTGACAAATAATTGTTTCTGAACAAACAAGGCTAGCTTAATCCGGCTTATAGCGACAGCCTCAGCAAACCGAAGGAAACGCGGATTCGTGTGACGTAACATAACTTTAAACAATGAGCCCAGCTCTATCTGGTGACCCGAGTCTAATAGGTGTTTGCCTATCGAGGAAGCCGGCGGTCTGCGTGAACATGGAAGCTAATGAGGGTAAGCAATCTGAGCAAGTTCACCTTGAACCCATCTTGGTACATGTTCTTTTATTCGGGAAGTCAGTGTTCTATTAGTTCTGCCCATGGAACTGTTCCTGCAGTCACATACAAGTTGATATACACAATGCGAGTTGGCCCCAGTAGGCGGTGCTTTCTTCGTTAGAGGTATGGGCAAATTTCCGGTTCGGTTGATGACGATAACTTGTGCAGCACAGTAACTTGCTGTATAGCAGAAATTATGCGCTTAATTGTCTTCAGCTTGGCTAAGTCAGCTTTGATAGGTAACTCCAAATACACTTTCTTCTTGGCTGCCGTGTGCACCAAGTTCTTTGGCCATCGCGGTTGCCTGTGTTTCTCGATAAAACTTCGTTCGCCATTGGTGTGTTCTGTAATTAACCGTTGCTCATTGTCCAGACAGTCGGCCGAACAAATTCGTATGGCGCGACTAACTAGAGTCTTCACAAGTGTCCGTTTGTACCACACTGGTGTCAAGCTGGTGAAGTGCATGTACTGACCAGACCAAGTTGATTTTCCGTAAATGAACCTCTTAATCAATCCATCATCCCTGCGACTTGTGAGTACGTCCAGGTGTGGCACACAATTGTTCTGTTCTATTTCGCATGTAACCGGTAAAAAGCATGAGCACAATTGAGCCTTTCGACCAAATGTGTAAGCTGCTGCTCCGATGAACAGAAAGCCAAGATATCATCGACATATCGGTTGTAGTAGGGCACCTGGACTGGTTCCGTAGAAATGCTTCTTTTTACCATCAGCATGAAGAAATTAGCGAGCACAGGATCTAATGGTCTACCCATTGCTACGCCGTCTATTTGACGGTATGGTGTATTCCGGAAATGAAAACCCACATTCTCCGTGCACAATAGTAGAGATTCTCTTAGCAATTCAGTCGGAATTGATAGCGAACAGCCACCGTTTTCAGCTAATTCGCACACGTAATCAACCGTGTGATGGAGCGGCACGTTGGTAAATAAGGATTCTAAATCCAAGAAACATATGAGTTTGTCTGCCAGGTTGAGTTCATCCAGTCTAAAGCTGACTTGGACGTAGGTGTGAAATGCCGTCATTCGCTCTGCACCTTGAGCTTGTCTGGTTGCACCCACTGTTATCTACATCTATGCATATCGGTTATTGTTGATGGTACCGAGGCAATACGCATTGCATGCATTTACCAGCCTTCGTCTTCGTTCCGTACTTTGCAATACTATTGAAGTCCATTACGAAGCTGGACACGCTCTAGCAAGTGCTACTGTTGCGAGGGGTCACCTCACACAGCCGCTTGTAAAATTACTGCTGGGAAAGTTTTAACACTACCTTCGATTATTTTGCATGTTAAGAATGTGTATTTAAAACTAGTCGTTAACTGTGAATTCCTACTTCACCGACCTAACTGATGCTGTACGATCCTGATTGGTTTATGTAAGCATACTACTTTCTTTTACAAGTGGTACATTATTCTTCACATTATATCCACGATGGTGGGACAGATTACCACCATTGATCTCATTCAACACCTGAAGTAACTGTACTGCCTATGTGACATTTCCCTCTTTATTATATAACTTCGTCGTTCACTGACAACGATGTGCAAAGCTCAGACATCCGAACATTGTTTTAACACACCGTTTTATTACGTCCTCGTATGAGCGTGGACTGCACGAACTGACGGCGTGGAATGATATCGGTACTTAATTACGAATCCGTTCACCTATTCGCAACTTATACTTTCTATTTACTTCATTATGGTTTATATAGCACCGCGGTTGCTTCAGTACAATTTATTCTGCCCACCGCCGTTCACTCTTACAGCACAGACGGCGTGCATTTAGAGAGGTGTCGTCAGCTTGTGTGCAAACAGCCAGTTCTGCAGTAACACAAGTTGAATAGTGCTGACTCGCTCCCAGATGGATGAAGCTGGAATGCGTTCGTTGTCACTGCGTTCGAAGCATGCAGACGCTAATACAGGTACGTCCACCGCTGATCAACTGTGCGCGGCACTGCTTTGTAGTACAGAACTAGAAATTGTTTTGGAAGCTTTTATTTCTAAGGATGCCATATGGTTATCTTCAGGAACAGTTAAGCTAGATCATGAATGCAAAATTGTCCTTCGGGAGGCACCAGAATTTTCGAAGCCTGCTGGTTTGCGTGAAGAGTGCATTGCACTGGGCTTTGTGTATTTCTCTTTGATTTACGAGGATATATGAATGCCAACGTCGCGGTTTTCCAGGGATTAAGTCTTACCCGAAAAGTTACCTGGAAATGCCTCGAGGGCACTTGAAGATCTCGCTGGCTTTCAGAAGAAAGCGTTTGGCCGATTTAACAATGATCCGATGCAGTAGTGCCTATTTATGCGTAGTTTTCAAGTAGACGTCATGGTTGTTACCCATAATCCTGGAATCAGACTCTCCTAGCTGATTAATTATTGTGAAGGCCAGGCTTGGGAGACGATCGCAACATGCGTCATATTGGAATCAGAGGGTTTTCGTGATGCCGTGGAGACGGTAAAATCTAGATTCGGTTACTCTCAACTTATAGCCATGGCTTATCTCGACAAAGTAGTCAAAGGACCGTCAATCAGGGCAAACAATTCTGAAGGGCTGCTTAAATGGGCTGGGGAGATGAAAAGTTGCTTGACTACGCTACAACAGTTTAACTACGAGGTCAACCTGAATGCGGCTGTGACGGTGTCTTCAGTGATCAGACAGTTGTCTTATGCTCTGAAACTCGATTGGTCCAAGAAAGCTCCCAACATCCTGGGCATATACGGAGAAGCATCCATCAGAGACCTGTACAATTTGTCTGTGCTGCCGCAGAAACCGCGGTAACGCAGGCTAGGTACTTGAGTGAAAGTGCTAGCAGAGACCTGAAGGGCAGGGAAACTCTGAAATCGGGTTAATCATATAACCGATTTGGTAACTGAAAGAAGATTACCGCAGATCCAGAGACTTTCACCATCGCGTGTAACGTGCACAGGACATCATTACCTTAATCAATGTCCTCAATTCCAAACTGTGGACAGTACTGAGCGCTTGCTCGCCATTTCTGCGTTAGGTTTATGCGGATTGTGTCTCAAAGCCGACCACACGTTTGCAAATTCCAGATGCCGTAGCGACCCACAACATATTGCTTAGCTTATGGACAAATATGTTACTCAATCGTACGTTACTGGTTTTTGTTTTAACGCGGACGCTACGGTCATTTTTAACTACGTCAGGCTCATCACTTGGGTCCACGATGAGTTCCGACACTGACGTATACTCTCCTCGCTTCATCCGTCCGCGTCTTCTTATAGCCCAGCGAATACAGTGTGCTGTGTCCGACTCCAATGACCTTCTGATATCCGCGCTTAATTTCGACCACCGTCCCGGACTAGTATTTATTAGTGCTAAAAATTGGTGACTCGATTCCCAAGCACGAATTTAAACTTTCTTCGTCCTTTATAGTTTTTGGTGAGTTCGTTCCTATTTATCGCTTGGCTACGTATATTCATTTGCTTCTTGCTTAATCGTGGTGCTTTCCTCGTGTTTTTGCTCATCCTTTGTCTTCTCGATGCAGGCTTCCAAATTAGCATCTGAGTCGTTACACAGCGTAAACATGCTTAATATGGCTGTTCCAACTTTCATGGAACACAGCCCAGAGGTTTGGTTTACGCTATTCGAGATCGGACTAACAAAATAAATGCACTAAAATGGACCGTCCGATGTACAATCAGCTCGTCCCACGCCTTCCTTCGTCCGCTGTGAAGCTGGTTGAGTACATTCCACTCTGCCCATCAAATAAAGCAAAGAATGAAACGACGAAGCAAGCGATTCTGAAAGAGTTACAGCCCAGCGCACGAGCTTGATTTGTAGGGCTCAATTATCTCAGCTTGGAGATCGCAAGCCGTCGACGTTGCCCCGCGAATTATAGCGCATCGCTGGTCATTTATCATCGAGCGAAGAAGGTATAAGGGAAATGTGGTTTGCATGTCTATCAGATCCGGGCCGATAATACTGTCCATATTTCTGGATACGCCTCTAAAAATACTAGCTACCAAGGCAGACGCTGCGTTCAAACGTCTTCCTCACCAGACGATCAGTAACTCCGGTGACGTATTCTCACCGGTGAAAACCAAGTCTCATTTTTGCTCCAAGTGCTCACACCGATCTTACCCTAAAGAGGGAGAAATAGCGCTAATTCGCAGCAGGCTAGCAGCAATCAAGGCTACATAGCAGCGTATGCCATGGTCAGATGTCGAGCACCTATTCGCTACCGTTCATTGCGGCTTGTCTGTGCTTGCAACGAATACGACTCGTTCGACGAAAAAGCGCAGCATTTGCTCTGCACGTTTCCAGTCCGACAATACCTGTTCCTCCAAAGAATTACGTTGGTATAACTGCCAATATTGTGGATAAGCTAGAGGTTGTGGGGCTCCCTGCATTATGCACGACTCAGCCGCTTCAGGGAAAGAGAATAGCCCACATACTAGCAAGACCAACGTGTCCTCAATAACCAAACAAACCGCCTATTTTACGTTAAGGATCCACGTTATTTCATCACGTTTCTTATCGACACCGGCGCGGAAGTCAGCGTCATACATACGAACGCGAATGACAAGCACTCAAAACCTACGTACAACCAGCGTGCCGCCAACGGTACTCCGATAGCTTCATTCGGTCCAAGTGTGGACTTCAAACTTCGTCGAGCTTTTCAGTTGGTTTTCATGGTTGCGTCTGCACCGTTGGCAATTATCAATATCGAGTTCCTCCGACATTTGGGGTTGCTCGTTGATGCTGGTCACCACAGACATTTAGACGACCGGAGGCCTTGATAATTAGTCTCGTTTTCCGAATCGCCTAAGTACCTTCAGATTATGCGAACCCATCTGACCACATAGTTGCTCTCACCAGGTTAAAGTTAAAGTTAGCATTCCTGTAACTGTAATTGCCTGATGTGAACCATCGGAAAGAGATCTCTTGGCAACGCTGTGTTTCACTATCCGAATACCCGCGACTAGTACGACCAGCTGCAGAGTTTCCGCCAGTCACCAGAGGTCGCCCATCACATTGCCACGCGCGGTCCGCCAACGAGTGCCTGACCCAGACTATTAGCCTCTGATAAAAAACGTGCCGCAAGAGCTGAATTCGCTCACATGCTTCAGCTAGGTATCACAAGATCACCCGACAGCCCATGGGCGTCAACTCTTCCCGTGGTTCCGATAAAGACCATGGGGACTCGCGTCCTTGTGGCGATTAGCGATCTCTAAACAACCTAATCACGTCTGATCGCTATCCTATTCCACACATCGTGGACCTCACCGCTAGTCTTGCAGATAAAACCGTTTTCAGTAAAATCGACTTGGTGCGTGTTTACAATCAAATCCCGGTAGTTGAAGTGCACATGGCTGAAACTGGCGTGACAACGCAATTTGTTTTGTTTGAGTTTCTGTGCATGCCCTTTGGCATAAAGAATGACGCGTAGATTGTTCGGCGCGTCATCGATCAAGTTTGTCGCGGCCTGGACTTCGCTTACATCTACGTCAACGACATCTTAATCGCAAGCTGCTCATGCGAGGAGCACGTTCGAACGCTTTTTGATCGCTCATACAAACATATTTTGACGATCAGCGCAGAAAAGTGATCGTTTGGTGTCAATTCTGTCAGTTTTCTTGGCCACCACACCTCTACTGCAGGCTCCGGGCCACTGCACGATAAGTTATGGCCATCATCGACTACTCCGTTCCTCATTGTTTCAAACAGCTAAGAAGCTTTGATGACCTCGTTAACTTTTATCTCCTTTTCAACCCTAATTGCCTTTTGCTTATGCGAACCCTTACAGACCTTATCCGGCGGAAACTGAAGAAGTGCGATTATTCTGCTGCAGCACGCGCCGCCTTCCAGGCTTTAAAACAAGTTGTCACTAACATAGCTTTATACCACATCACGATCCGGCAGCCCCCATGTCGCTCAGTACCGTGGCTTCTGACGTGGCATTTGGGGCGGTCTTACAACGAAAGATAGGTGATGCTTGGCAACCGTTTTCATTTTTCTCCATAAGTCTGCAACCTGCCGAATCTCGTTACAGTACTTTCGGTACAGAACTATCCGTCATTTATTTATCCATAGGCCATTTCCGACATGTCTTAGAAGGCCGCTCCTTTGCCGTCTTCACCGACCACAACTTGTCAAAACGCTTGGGCTGAGCACTTTGAAAAGCAATTTAATCGGTCGGAATTTTCAGCTTTCTCTCCGTCCAATGATCACCCAGCTTCATGCGCTTTCCAGTTGGATCTACCCTTTCGCTCAGAAGTCGAAGGTGAAACCGCACTGTTGAAGTTAAATAAAGCCGCATGACCAGCGGATCTATCACCAGCCCTCTTCAAATTCGGGAGAGCTGCTTTCTTGCATGATTTATAAGAGTGACTAAAGAAACTGTGGAAGCAGGTAACTGTCCCAACCGACTGCAGCCGCTCCGTCAAAGTCCAAATTTTCAAGGGATGCTCCTGACCGGAATGCGGCAGTCATAGCGGAATCAGTGTGATCTCCACCGCCTCCCAATTGCTTGCCTCTGTCATACTTCATAAACTGACTGTCACTCGTGAACGCCAGATCCGTGAAGAGCAAGTCAGGTTTCGTCGAGGTCGTGGCTGCATTGATCACATCTCCACTTTGCGTCAGTTGTTGGAGCGCCTTCACACATATTGGCGGCCCACCCTTGTCGTGTTCTTCGCTATCAAAGGTGAATTAGATTCGGTGAATAGACGTGCACTTTGGGACTGTTTACTCAGGAATGGTGTACTTGAGAATTATGTAAATACTATCCGAGCACTATGCGCTCGTATCTCAGGCAGAGTAAGGGCTTATAGCAAGCTGTTGTTGCCCTTTAATATCTCCAGTGGTGTGAGACAAGGATGCCCGCTGTCACCTTTCCTCTTCAACATCGCTATTGAGGAAGTCATGAAAAGCCCCTACATAAGACACGACTTAGAAGGGGTAGATCTGCTCCCAGGAGAAAGACCTCTAGATCTGGAGTATCTGACGATGTCGTTCTACTCAACGACAACTCCCAGACGTGCCAAGCGGCACTGGATAGATTAGCGCTGGCTGTCAGTCGCTATGAGCTTTGCTTTGCACCATCGAAGTGCAAAATGTTCGTTCAAGATTGGCTTGGACCGCCTGCCGCGCTGACCCTTGCTGGGGATCAGCTAGAATTCCCTCAAAATTTTAATTACCCGACAACTTGTATCAGCGCCCGTGGGACCGAAGATAGGATCACGAACCTAAAGCAAAAGCTCGAGGCACTTTTGCTAACCTTCGCCACTTATGGCGCTGGCGCGACATCACTCTCGTCCTGAAGGGTAGATTGTACAATGCAACGTTTTGTTCCACCCTACTGTACAATTGTGTTATCTGGCCCCTTAGATCAGCGGACATAAAGGGGCTAGTTACCTTCTACCACCGACGCCTTGTTTATTGCACAGGAAAAGCAAACGAACCGCTGAACACCATTTTTTCAAGCACCAGGCTCCGATTGCTGGGCCACGTGTTATGCATGCTAGCCCATCAACTCGCGCGACGTGTGTTGTTTGCGCGCCAGAGGTGTGGATTACAGAAGAACAGAGGTGGGCAAGTGATAACTTGGTCAAGAGAAATGAAGGCCTTCACTTCGAAGCTGGCCTCAGTTGGAGCGTCTCGACTCCCATGGTGGGATCCGAAAGACGATGAAAATGTTTGGCTGGGCACAATTGTTGATACGACTAGGACCAGACATCAGTGGCGTACATGCTGTGAGTTTCATTGTCCCACCTCATCCTCCTTAGCCTTCCCCACCAAGGACGATCTCATTATTTAGCGTTTTATAATTTTGCATAGTAAATTATTCTTTTTCTTCTGCATAGTAACCGGCAGGTAGCTTACCGGAACGATGCCCATCCGTTACCGGTAGCTCAGCTGGCTTGCACCTGTTGCATTTTATTCGCCTTTTTCTTGTAAGTATTGTGGCAAAATAGCTGAGGTTTTGCGCATCTCTGGCCAACATGTATGGTGCGTGTGTGTGTGTGTGACAGCCATGGCCGCAGCACAATGCAAGCATCCTGTGGTTGATATAATAAGCAGGTCTCCCTCACTAGACATAGGACCCATTCAGCTGGCATCATCAGGCGGGACTCTGCCGCTTATCTCTGGGTACGCCGCTCCTAGTCGTCCCACGCAACTTTCGGCAGAGCGTGTTCGACACTCACATCTTGTCTCATCCAAGCGTTCGCGCATCGGTTAAACTCGTAACCACACAGTTCGTCTGCCGTAATGTCAATCGTGACGTTCTTACTTGGGCAGCTACTTGCTTCTCGTGTCAACGTGCGGAAGTGCTTAAGCACACGAATACCCCAATAGGAACATCTCCCAAGCCAGATGCAAGTTTTCACCACGGGCACGTGGACCTCGTAGGTCCTCTGCCGTCTTCGAATGGCTCTGCATTTCTACTGACCTGTGTCCATCGATTCACTAGGCTATCGGAAGGTATTCCCATACTTAACCGCTCTTCGGAAACGGTAGCGAAAGCTTTTCTGGAACGATGGGTAGCTCAATACGGCCGTTCCGCCATCGTGACCACCGACCTAGGGTCACATTTCTCGTCGAATATTGCCACGTTACTTAAGGATTTAGGCTGTCGCCATGTTTAGACGATGGCGTATCATCCGGCCGCTATCGGCACGGTGGAGCATTTTCACCACCAGTTAAAGCAATGCTGTGTGTGCATGCAGATGCTTCATGGTCTGAAACGCTACCTCAAGTCCTCCTAGGCTTAAGAAACACTGTAAAAACTGATTTTGACACAACACCAGCGCGGCTAGTCTACGGCTGCACGCCGCGGTTGCCCGGACAGCTGGTAGCACCAGTCCCTCTACTTCCTCTTTCGACTACGGAAGTTACACCGATCGAATGGCTCACCAGATGCATGAGCTACATCCACCGGCTACTCGATCTCAGAAGACACCAGTGTAGGTGCCCGAGAAGCCGTCCGCATGTTCACAGGTACTCCTTCGCGGAGCCGGTGTTCGACAACCTCTTCAGTCGCCGTACATAGGACCTTTCAAAGTGCTACACCGTGCGAATAAGACCTACAACATTGACCGCGGTGGTTAACACGAAGTCGTTACCATCGACCGTCTGAAGCCTGCTTTTATGGAAGAAATCACGTCGTCTACTTCATCTAGTAGTGCTTCATGCGACGTCGCAACTCACAGCACCAACTTTCAGCATTCTAGTGTAGTTCAACTAGACCACGGTCTCGGCCTACAAGCATCAGTCGTCCTGACATCTCCCGAATCTAGCCCGCCGCCTCTCACGACCAATCGCCGTGGCCAGGAAGTGCGTATGCCTTTTCGATTTTTTCGACTATGGACAGTGCAAATAAGTTTAGGTTTGTAAATACTATATATAGTTGCCCAATTTTTGGTCGGATGATGTTGTGAAAAAAAATCATCAAAAGCTTTTGAACAGCCTGTTCTGTAAAGGTATACAAATCCAGAAATTAAACACGCAGATCATTCGTTCGTTATTCTTGGCGTTTTCTGCGCGTGGTTTTCTATTTTCTCGTCTCTACATGGCTCAACCCCCCCTCTTCGATCGACTAGCCAACATAATCAATGTTTTCGAGGAGCGGCCCATTCAACGAGAATCCTGACGCGAACGCTGGTCATTTCACCGTGGGACGAGAGTCGCGTCTTCGTGGGACGACGGTCGTTTCTTTGTGGGACGATGGTCGTTTCTCCGTTGGACGAAGGTAGCTTTGGCACTGGGCGAGGTGCGGAGGGGGGAAGAGACCACTCTCAAGCCCAGCGTTTGACGTCACCGGAGGTCGAAGTTCAGTCGGCTATTTTCTGGGCTAGCCAGATTTTGTAGTCTGACAAGTCTGCTCCAAGGGTTCGCTGAATTGCACCCGGCGCTGCCCTGCAAACAATAAATAACAAATCACAAACGGCACAGCAGATCCTAATGGTTGGCTACATGCATATCCGAACACGAACATATACTTATTTGCACACAGGTACCTTTTACGAACTTCGATCCGCAACCAATTTTGAGTTCAAAGACTTCCTGTTTCATACCTCTAGGAGGAGAGCTCTGTAGCAAACCAAAAGATATTTCTTATCTTATGGACAAATTTTAGTCAATTGTGCATTATTGGATTTTGTTTTCACGCGGACCCTATGACCAGTTTTACCTACGTCCGGCTCATCACTTGCCTCCGTGGTGAGTTTCGACACTGACGTATGCTCTCCTCACTTCATCCGTCCGCGTCTTCTTATAGCCCAGCGAATACAGTCTGCTGTGTCCGACTCCAATTGCATTCTGCTGTCCGAGCTTACTTTCACGCACCGTCTTGGACTAGAATTTACTGGTCCCGCCATCCCGATACACTTGCGGACTCAACGGTTGCCAGTTGAAATACCAACCTTTGTTAAACGAAGCTACGTTGAAGCAACTGGCCTCACCAATGGCAGTGGTCAACGAAACGAGTGCTTCTCGCAGCCGAGTGGCTCTAGGAATTATTTCAGTTGTATTGCGTAGGATGAACAAGACACTGGTGACCAATGCTTTACTTCATCATGGATCCGATTCATCGCTTGCTGACGTACAGCTGCTAAGGGAACTTAATTTACCAACTAAGCTGTCAGTGGTGCACTTAGCATCGGTCACCAGTGCCTCATGGATGTGCTCGCAGATGATACGAATAGAGTTACTACCCTTGGATGGGGGTTAATCTCTGTACGTAAATCAAACCTGGTCCGTGAAAAGTATGCCTAATGTATGAAGGAAAATACCGGAACCGGAATAAGTACCTAATTGAGAGCATTTATTGGACCTGCAGTTCTTCGACAGTTGTGATCGAGGTGATGGAGCATTATTTGCTATGGATGATTTGGAAGCCCACTGAGTATTGAGAGCCGATATCGAAAGTCTTCGGACCCTTTTGCTATACGAACTTAATTGGGTTGCCTACTGCTTGGGCCAGTTGGAGGAGCATGCGCATCGAACATTTGTATCAACGCTATTAACGGAGATTATAGATCGAGCTTTCTCGAGAGAATGTACGAGTTGGACTTTACTGAGTCAGGTATCTTGAGCTCCGGAATGTCTGTCGACGACAAGAGTGCTCTAGAACAGTTGGAGTCGTCCGTTGTTAAATATGCTTCGCATTACCAATTTGGTTTAGCATGGAAAGATGGATGCCCAAATCTACCTATCAGGTATCCGGTGGCTTACCGAAGGTTGATGTCCTTGCGCAGAAAACTCACTGGCAACCCAAAATTACATCAGATATACACTGATGCGGTCGAGGAGTACACTTCAAAAGGGTTTGCAGAATTGATTGGCACGGAACCGTTTGGTAATAAAGACGGCGCTTAGTATATACCCCATTACGCAGTAACGCACCCAAATAAACCTGGTAAAGTTCGCGTCGTTTTTGACTCTGCTAGCACCTATCATGTCACTTCCTTAAATCAAAAGTCGTTAAAAGGGCCGGACCTGCTGAACAGTCTAGTCGGCGTTTTGCTGAAGTTCAGAATTAGCATTGTGGCAGTGGTTGCAGATATTAAAACTATGTTTCACCAGGGAATGGTGATTCCGAAAGATAGAGATTTCTAGGGTGGGCAAAGGGTCAGTCACATGAATCATCTAAAGTGTTCCGTATGACGGTCCATCCATTCGGTGCAACATCGTCACCAATTTGCGCATCATCCGCTATTATAAGCACAATCGAAGACTGCAACACCGAGTGTCCCGAGTCGACATTGGCGCTGACGCAGCCATGCTTTTACGTTGACGACTGTCTGTTCAACGGCCGTAGCCGGGAAAAATTTCGTTGTCTTAGTATGAATTTTGAAGCAATTGCATCTAAAATGGTGGATTCCGCTTAGGGAAATGGAAATGTAACGACTGTCAAATTCTGCGTAAAATCACGAGGAATCCGGCATCTAACGAATCAGTTCACTTAACTCTGCTACACAAGAACGTACAATCTACGCTGGGATTGAATTGGAATTTGTCAGATGGTTGTATAACCTTTAGTCTAAGAAAGCTTGAAGGGGACAGCAACCGAAGATCAAGTTTATGTTTTATCGCTTCGATTTATGACCCATTACATTTAGTAGCCCCAGTACTGTCGAGTGCTAAACAACTATTGCAATCATTTGTACGAAAAGCACTTAGTTGGGATACTCAGTTAGACGGATCAGAACGAGAAGAATGGTATCGTTTCTCGAGAGACACCAAGCATCTTGAATGGTTGTGGATTCCCCGGTGTATCAGACCAAAGTCATGCACTGACGACGATGCACAGATGCGTTGTTTCTCAGATGCTTCGGAAGATGGGTACGGAACAGCCGTTTACGTTAGGATCGTCGACCGAAAAAATCTGAATTGGTCGACTCTCATTATGGGAAAGTCGCATGTTTCACCGATACGAGCAGTGTCAGTACCAAGATTAGAATTAACAGCGGCAGTGCTTGCCCTCCGATTGACTATTCAAGCGGTTCAAGAGTTGCAGTTAGAGAGATCATCGACCTTTTGGACAGACACAATGGCTTTTCAACAGCTGATTGGTAATACGAGCAAAAGGTTCAGAACTTTTGTTGCGAACAGGCTATCCGAGGTACATCAGTTTTCCACCCTGAAGCAGTGGAGGTAAGTCGAAACATTGCTGAACCGTACAGACAGTCTCTCGTGGATTGTGAGTGAAAGATGAACTCCTGATGACAAAGTGCTTTGAAGGGGCCTGGTTTCGTACGTCTCGAAGAGGTCCATTATCCCAGGGCACCGGAAAGTTTGTGCGAAATTCCGAACGAGTGGCTGAAGAAAGAAAATATCGTCAACTGTACAATGTTAACCAACACTTAGGCACACAAGTTGCGATAGCTGGGTCAAGTTGAAAGGACGTGTAGCCATTCTGCTCAGGTATAAGCAGCATTTGATGAAAAGCTGCGGAAGATGTCCGAGTTACCCAACCGAGGGCCGTTTGACGATGTCCGAACTTAGCGAAGTAGAAACGGAAGTGGTGCGAAATGTACGACAACTTGTTTGCGCATGAGGTTAAGGTACTAAAAAGGAATCGATCAAACGAAACAGTCAGGTGCTTTAAACCTTGAAGTTACTCGTTAAAAGGACTGTGTCCATGCTTGCATGACAGTATTGTACGAGTGCGTGGTAGATTGCATCACTGCCGTATTGTGCTAGACATCCCCTGCTGCTTCCCTCCCAACATTTCGTGACCAGACTGATTAATTTAGATTTTCATGAAAGAAATGGACATATCGGAGCATCCCACTTTCTTTCCGAATTGCGTCAGCGCTACTGGATCCTGCGCGGTGTTTCCGCAATTCGCAAAGCGCTAAAGGATTGCGTACTATATAAGATATGGAAGGTTCGGCCCTGCGAACAACAGATGGTCCCTCTCATGGAGGACCGTTGCATAGCATATCAACCAGCCTTTACCACGGTCAGCGTTGACTATTTCGGACCATTATTGGTGAAGGAAAAACGAAAAACGGGGAAGCGGTACGGCTGTATTTTCTTCACCTGTCTCTCAGTTAGAGGTGTACATATCGAGATATCGCACGCTATGGATACAGACTCCTTCTTGTGCGCCTTTCCATTATTTGTATCGAGAAGTGGAAGACCACTGAGAATGTATATCAATAACGGATAGAATTTCCGGAGTGCTGAAGGTGAATTGAAAGTTATTATTCGATCTTATCACCAAGATCAGCAACACCAGACTTTGAAGGATAGAAAGTGCGATTGGATCTTCAGTCCTCCTAGTGGGAGTCCTTATAGCGGTACGTGGGAACGCATGATCCGATCAACACATATGATAGTGTGATACTTGGTAAGCAGCTTGTCAACGACGAAATGTTTCAGACAGCGGGCGTTGAAGTAGAAAGTATACTTAACCACAGACCCTTGAAACCCAATCCTGGCCAGCCCGACGAATTCAGCACCATATCACCAAGTCAATTGTTTTCTTTAACATCTGACAGGGTCCTGGACCACGAGCAGATACCGCTTCCCCAACCGACTGGCAAGACAGTGACGTCAGGTGTAGCAGCTGACCGATGAATTTGGGAAAAGATGGTTATTATGTTATTTACCGACACTACAGACTCGTCAGCAATGGCGTGCGAAGCGGCGCAGCGGCAAGACAGGTGATTTAGTTCTATTTTCCGATGTACGCACTCCATGAGGTCTGTAGCCAAAGGGCATAATCAAAGAGGCGAAAACTGGGCGCGACGCACTGGTTCAGCAACTCCTGGTATGTACGAACAACGGAACCTTTCACAGAGACGTCTGGCATGTGCGCTTACTGGAAGAGACTGAAAATGAGGTGGATGATCAGGAATAAAACGATACGTGCATCGCCGTGGGAATGCTAATTCCTTATTCACCGACGTAACTGATCCTGTGCAATTCTGATTCGTTTGTGTAACTTTACTTCGTTCAGTTTACAAGTAGTACATACGTTCGTCACATTTTATCTACGAGGATGACGCAGCTCACTACCCTTGAGCACACTCAGAATCTGAATTAACTGTACTGCCTATTTTACATTTTCCTCTTTGTCTTTATTCTATAACCTTTCATTGTTCACTGACAACAAGGTGCAAAACTCAGATATCCCAACCCCGTTTTAATGCACCATTTTATTACGTCCTCATATGATCTCGTGGTATGAGATCGGTACCTAATTACGAATCCGTTCACCTATCCGTAACTTACATGTTTCTGTTTACCTCATTATCATTCATGTGAAACCACGATTGCTTCAGTACAATTTATTCTGCCCACCTTGCGAGATGGGTCTGCTCGTAGACAAATCTCGTCCAGATATACTTGCTTTCACTGAAACGTGGCTGTCTGAGGAAATCACAGATGGCGAAGTATATCTGCCTGGCTACACACTGTTCCGCGCTGACCGCTCCACTGACCGTCAAGGGGGTGGTGTAGCTCTTTATGTGAGTTATCACATCGACGTATTGAGGACCAGCGTTTTTCAGTCTCTCGACAAATCTGTTGAGGCTCCCGCAGTCTTGATCTGCGCTTCCTCGGTTCAGGTTACGGTTGTGTTAGTGAATAGAAGCTCTATGAGCACCTCCAATGGAATCATTGACTTTATACGCCCTCACTCTGCGAACAAGTGTCTGGTGCTGGGAGACTTCAATCTCCCAGATGTTTGTTGGGATGATCTGACTTGCAGTTCGACGCTGGAATCGTTCGGTACAAAACTGCTGGACTTGACGCTGCAGGTACCACTACACCAGTTCGTGGACCTCCCCACTAGGTACACGAGCAATAAGCAGCCGTCCATTTTAGATCTTGTTTTTGCTAAGTCGCTTGTTTTTGTAAATGACATTAAATGCGACTCGCCACTTGGCGCTAGCGATCACGTTTGCTTGTCTTTCCAGTGTGCTCTTATCAGGTCTTGCCAAGCTACTACCAGTTGGTATCCGAACATTTGGGCAGCGGACTTCCAAGCGATGCGGGATAAAGCTAGGTCATCGCCTTGTGTGATATCTGAGACCGATACTGTTCACATAGCCTGGGAAAAACTTAAGGCTCACCTCGTGGACATTTCTGCACCTCACATCCCACTGGTAAAAAGAAGGGAATCGAGAGCGCAGCCTCCGTGGATAGATTCCGCTGGGAAGGGCCTGCTAAAGAGGCGGTCTAGATGCTGGCGAGCATACCGAACAGCATACCGAACACGTTTGATAAGTATCGGTTGGTTCGAAATGAGCGCAAGCTGCATCTTAGGTTGGCCTGGCTTCAGTATGAAAAGGGTTTAGCTAATACTGCCTCGAAAAATCCCAAGAAATTCTTCGCTTACGTTAAACGACGCTGCGGCGCCAACTCGCCCATACCACCATTGCTTCGAGGAGATGGGACCCATGCCTATAGCGACTATGACAAGGCATGCGTGCTTGGTAAGCAGTACTCAAACGTCTTTGTCCGCGAAACAAATACGCCATGCAAAGAGTTAGCTTCAAGAGTCTCTGAGGACTGTTGTCTGAATGAAATTCCTGTAACTGAGTCCCAAGTTCTCCGGTTGCTAAGAGAGGTAAACCCAACTAAGGCTTCCGGGCAAGCTTCCGTTCATCCAAAATTGTTGCATGAATTGGCAGTGGAACTCAGTGGACTCCTGACTTGTGTGTTTCAGAAGTCACTCAACAGCTGTATCTTGCCTACCGAATGGAAGGAGGCTGTTATCTGCCCGATTTTCAAGTGCGGTGACAAAGACCTACCGGCTAATTACAGGCCTGTCAGCTTGACTAGCGTGGTCGTTAAGTTACTTGAAAAATTAGTACGGGATACAGTGGAGAACCATTAAATAGGTTTAACCTGTTTTGCGTCGAGCAACATGGTTTTCGCAAAGGATTTTCGTGTCAGACGAACTTGCTGGTAGCTCGTGAGAGCTGGGCTGAAGCCGTAGACAGTGGACATGCGGTGGATGTGGTGTTCATTGACTTCGCCAAGGCCTTTGACACTGTCCCCCATTCGCGACTCTCACTGAAGTTGAGGTCGTATGGAATAGCTGGTCGCGCTCTCCAGTGGGTGTCAGCTTTTCTGGATGGACGGGAACAGTGTATTCCTGTGGGAAGCTGTCTTTCGTTTCGACAAGCTGTACTTAGCGGCGTTCCGCAAGGCTCTGTCCTAGGTCCGCTGCTTTTTTCTGTCTACGTGAATGACTTGCCGGAGGAGCTTGAGGTACCATCGCTCTTATTTGCTGATGACCTAAAGCTCTGGAATATTGCTGATATCCCTGGAGGTCCTGTGGCTCTTCAACGGGCTCTGGATAGACTCTGGGAATGGTCTGTCTTGTGGTTGCTGCCCATAAACCGGGCAAAGTGTTCAGTGCTGCGCATCGGAGCGTCTGCTTCCTCCACAAGTTATGTGCTCGATGGGAGTGAACTTCCTCACGTGACTCATCAGGTTGATCTAGGTGTCGTCCACTGTTCCACACTACACTCTGGCGACAACTGGAAGAAGGCGGCTAGTAAAGGGTTCCGGATGTTGTGGTTTATCCGTCGTTCTTTTGGGATCCTAACCGCTGATGTGTTTGTGAAGCTTTTCTCAGCGTTTGTGCGATCCCACCTAGAATATTGCGTCCAGGCCTGTCCACCATGCCTTGTCCGGGACAAAATGGCACTAGAAAGGGTGTTGCGTGTCGGTACTAGGTTGGTCAAGGGATTACGAGGGCAAACGTACCCCGAACGCCTACTTACTCTGGGGATGCAGTCAATGCACTATCGAAGGATTAGAGGGGACCCAATCCTAACCTACCGTATTTTAACTGGGAAGGTTGGCCCTGATTTGTCCATGCTATTTAGTCCTGCTAGATTATCTGGTCTTCGCGGGCATTGTATGAAGTTGGACAAACCGCGGTCCGATGGAATTAGCGCGGAGACACGGTTCTCACGTCGAGTCATTAAGCGCTGGAACCTGCATCAAGAACATGTTGTCAAGGAATCTACAGTTAAGGGGTTTGAGCGTCAACTGGACGCTCTTGGGTGGCAACACGAAACCTTTACTTTTTCCTGACTAATTCCCGTCTTCATATTTCGACTCTATTTTCTTTACTTTTTCTCTTCATTGGTATTATTCTCTTCTTTAAACTGATTTCCCCTACTCTATTACCTTCGCTTTTTCTTCCTCTCTTACTTACTTCACGAAGCTGACATAGCTGGGACAGCTAATGTAAGGAACGTGGGCATTAAATTGGTGGACCAGGGTGTTTTTCGGGTGTTTTCATTTTAGACCCATCAAAAAGTCGGAGCACCTTTATCAACTCCTGGATCGAAGACCCGATCAAGAAGGAACAATTACGGGATTCATCCTATCGTTCCACTCCCACTTGAACTTGAACTTGAAAATGAACTAGGCAGTGATTTTATATGGGTGTTGTCAGCTCGCGTTTAAACAGCCATTTCTGCAGTAACAAACGTGTTATTTAAAGCATGTGTAGTTTACTGACTATCCTGTTAAAAACGTGTGTGAGTCACCGGTGACACGCCGGGCTCTAATTGTGGTGAAACTTTTGTTCAGGCATGCACACAGCACCCAACCCCTTGCACGCACAACAGGTTATTCTTAGACCAGCAATAAGTTTACTTAAAATGGCCTTTACTATTCAATGTTAGACTAAACTAATTTGTGTTTATAGTTGTTACTGCTTATTTAAAAAGAATATTCATTGTTAGGGCAGACTAATTAAAGTTTAGCATTCGTACTGAATAGTGCTTTCCTTTGAAATAATAGTATTCTATTAAGCTACACCAAAATTTGTTCATAATTTTAATAAACAGTACTTCCCTTTAAAAATCAGATTATACACTGATAACCAAACCTAATTTTGGTTTGGAATCGTTACTGAATAGTGTATTTCTTTAAATAATAATATTCGATACTAGGTATGCTATCTATCTAAGAAGCTCCTTTATGTAATTCACATAATGACATCACAGAAAAGATGCACACCTCGTTTCACTTTCCAGCAAGCTATAAGTATTTTGGATAAAATTGATGCAAACGGGACTGATTTAGTCAATAACTCCACAGATGAAGATGTTCTCTTGGAAGCTTGTAATTATGCTTGTAATTACTCCGCCTACCGTGAGATTCTTCGTTGGTGACAAGGGGATAAAGTATCGAAGATTTGTTAGCAGTTCGAAATCCGTTGGGAGAGGTCACGTGCCGGTGGCAAGGGTGGCTGGAAATTACCTCTTGTATACATGCTTTGAACTGCATGCTATTGGTCGACGATCTTTCCACATAGTGCACATTTAAGTTGCTTGCTTTGAGAATGTGACTGCATGTCTTTCTCAAAGCAACGTGAAGAACGTGGTTCAGTTTGGAGTCCATTTCACAAGTGGAGTTTGGTAAACCCTTCACTTAGAGTTTCGTGAATTTGGCACATGTAAATTTGCGGGCGCTTGACAAGTCCCGCAAGGTGGCTTGGGTGAAATCTGCAAAAGGAAGCGCGAAATGTGATTCATCTGTCTAAGCATTTACCGAGTTCAATGTCTTGCAAAATGTACGCAATATAAACTAGGAATTGACTGCTTGCATACAGAGCAACATGAAGGCATTGTGGAGGCATTGTGTAAAATTATGTCGCCCACTCATTTAGCTCCTCCTTGGGTCCATGTGACTAGTAATTCGTTGTAAGGGCATGATGAAGACACTCGGCAGTGATACAGATTAGCTAATGTAGTATATTGTGGTAAGCGCAACATATATACTGGAGGAGACAACTGAGTTTAGAACTGAGTCCGTACGAAATGAATTGGAATATTGGTAGCTCGGGAGGCTTGCTCAGTTGTTGTGGAGTTCTCCGAGCTGGGCAACTTGGTTGCAGACGTTTCGCCGCCATTCGAGGTGACATCTTCAGCGGTTGCAGAGGCGCCAAATCATCCTCCAAATCCAGTCAAGGAGGTGGGGGAGAGTAGTCATCGTCAGGCGAGGGTGGCTGTCGGCGAAGTTTAGGCTGTTAAAACGGTGTTTTGATGCCTAGAAACTCTTTCTCAGTGATGCAGCAATTAAGGATTTACGATATTCTTACATGTTCTACTTTCCATCCCCTTCCATCACTCAGACAACGCCGCTGGACGGCAGCTCTGAGCATGGCATTAGCTTATCCGCCAGCCGCTTAGCCTTTGTATAGGCTGCTAAAGATGAAGGCACAGGTAGAAATGACACACCCCAGTGGACCGGTGCGTTCTTATTAGGAAAAATAATGAACCGGAAGTTAAAGGTAGGTTTTGCAACAAGAGGCTTTTAGGTTGCCTGGAAGACAAGTTGGGCCATCTTACTTTGCCTTCGCTCTCCATCCACGTGGCGTTCGCAAATGCGACACTGCTGTCCATAAACACTCTGACGCGATACATCTGTAATTTAAGGATTGGGTGTATATCTGTGGTCACATATTGCGGAAGAAAGAAAAACAAAATCAAGTAAATTTATGTATTATTGGATAAGACGTCATTAAAAGGAATGGAAAGGCATGTACATTTGCATGCTTGGTTTAAATGCAAAACGACATTTCCAAATAAAATTTCTGTGAAGTAGGCATTGACGAGACGCGCTGCGTATTGTGAGACTCGAGAACCAGTTTCCGAGTTGAACTGACAAAGTCAGCCGCTTCCTCCGAACTAGACTTTGCATTTTTCTCTCCGTGTGCTGCACCATTCTGTCTTGATGGTTTCGTCATTTGCAGTGGAGATCCTGGCGGGGTCGTCAGATTGTAATATCCGAGTCAGGCAGAACACGAGAGACCGGAACCGAGCTTTTATTTGAATGCACGTAAACTATAAATAAATCAGGGTAATAATGAAAGGAAGGAAGAATCGTTACGGGTAAATATCCTCTTCTGCTTCCTGTCCTACCTGTGTGCTTGAACTAGCAGGACGCCCTGAAAAGCAAACGGGATCGTGTCGTCAAGGCTAGGGTTCTAAATTAAACAAGCGCCAGCAACAATATCAACCTTTCGTTACAGGAGTACGAATGATGTGTGTTAAACCATATAACGTCTGGTGTTGAAGTATTTAAACTAGCAGATTCGGCTCCAAAGTATCAGAATTAAATGTGTAACAATTACTACCACTTGTCTAGAAATCTTATTAGATATTGTTGTAGTAATATTTTATACATTAAAATACTAATTACCGACAGTCCTGCGCCACCTTGTTTTCAGAATGTTTAGTGTCCGGTGGTTCCGATATGAGTAGGAGAAATTCTGGGATCGTCGGGTAGTCAGCAGAATCCTCTATTCAGAGATATTGTAAAACCACGAAGGTTGTGTATTGATTGTAAATATTGTACTAATTGATATTTCTTAGGTCGCATTACTTATGATACTGAATAACTTTGACCGCGTTATCCGAAATTAAAATGCTCTTGTGCAACCTCCATTGCGACGCTGGCATCG
The DNA here is from genome assembly GCA_944474145.2 of Dicrocoelium dendriticum. NCBI lineage: Eukaryota > Metazoa > Platyhelminthes > Trematoda > Plagiorchiida > Dicrocoeliidae > Dicrocoelium > Dicrocoelium dendriticum. The sequence continues at coordinate 258,807 of OX104062.1, forward strand.
AGTGGAGCTTTGCGTTATTCCAGATTCTATAAGTACTATAGTTGGCGTCGTAGTCAGTGCTAAGTTCCGATGAATCCATATCTTAAAAGTCTCGAAATGAATTCCTCCCCACGGAAAATTACAGAATACCTCGAGCGGTTTGAGCTTTGGAGACTGATGAGGCCTGAATTAGGAGAAGAATTGAAATCCGCACATTTGCTGACTAATATTGTTTGTAAAGTTTAACTAAGTTTAAAAAAATTGGCACATCCCGCGTTACCGTCGACACTTTCGTATGAGTAGCTGAGGACCCTGTTACTCGAACATTTGTTGCCAACGGTTTTCGTTGTGGCAGGAAAGCCAAGTTTAACCTCCTGCAACATCGACCAATGCAGTTTGTTAGTGATTTTGGGTTGCTGTTGCAAACCCAATCCTCCTGATGTTCTTTCGGTGATAATGTTGATGAATACCTCAGAGATCGCTTAACTGCTGCAATTAATATCTCAACCCAATATCCTCGGCTGCTTTCACTTCCTGAGCCAGCATACAAGAAAGCTGAACTGCATTGTCACAGTTTCCAAGACATTTTCGACATTTATACGTGCGAAACACCTTCTAACCAGCAAATCTTTTTTGGTTCTGCCAAACATAGTCCTTCTGCTAAGTAACAAATCGGTGGCAATACAACTTCTTAAAGTCAGATGGAGCCCGTCGTCCCTACAGGTGAACCCACCAGAACGCTGTGAATTCTGCCAAGCGGTTGGGTCAATGTGCCTCATGTGGAAAGTTGCATTGTGGTCAAGCTTGTCCTCACCGAAATGCAAAGTGTTTCCATTGTGGCAAAGTTGGACACATTCGTAATGCCTGTTGCCATGCGTAACCAGGTCAAGTTGTGAATTTTCCTGTGGACAGCATGATCCAGCTTTGCGATGGTGTCAACTTCCTTATCTTGACTGTTGATGGTAATGGCCATTTGTAAGACAGTCCCCAATTTGAAAACGGCAAATCCTCAGTTCATTGTTGACATAGGTAGTGTGGTATCACTTAATGCTAAATCGTCTTTATCGCATTTATCCGGGTGGGAAGTTACATCCAACCTCTATAACCATCCCAGATATTACTGCTCATACTCTTCTTGCGTTAAGTTACTGTATTTTGCCAGTTTTAGACAAAACAGCAATCTTGTTGCTTGCAATTTTTGTTGTCACAAGTTAAGAACCATCTATCCTGGAGTTGAAAGTTATGCAGGCACTCAACTTAAGTGTTACGTGTTTGTAGAGTGCAGATCCCGAGGCTCAAATTCGTTCTCTGATTCAGGACTGCTCGATACCATGTGGTGGTATGAAAATTCTTCCAATAGACCATGAGGTGATTGGAGATCCTGTATTTCATAAACGTCGAATTTTGACATATGGGTTAAGGAAGATGGTCCGAAAAGTGTTAAACCCTTTGTGTGAGAAAAGAGTAGTTTTATCAGTCCAGAGCTCCTGATTAGCAAGACCTATTTTCATGCCACTAAATGTAGATGGACAGACTCCCAGAGTTTGTGGCCAATATCGGAACACCCTTAACACGAGAAACACTAGCGTAACTGCACTACTGAGGAACCTGAAGCTATTCTTTACCGCTTACACGGTTCTTAGTTTTCCCGAAACTAGACCTAAAAAGGATGCCTATTTACAGCTTCCTATTATTGAATCATCCAGTGAACTAACTATCATTAATACGCCTTCGGTTTGTTGAGTTATCTTTTTCTTCCTTTTGGCCTTAGTGTATCTTCAACCATTTGCAGGATATCATGAATTCATTTGTGAAAGGTTCAGAATGCGTAGAGTTATACCAACCTGATATGATTTACATGCCGCTGACCAATCTAATCATGATTCTACTCTACTAGCATTATTAAATTGCTTCGAAGACGCTAATGTAAATGTAAATCCCAAATGTGTGTAATCTGTGTTAAAATATCCATTGTCTAAGTTACCACGTTACATCCTCTGGATTTATCCCTGATGCCGGTCGTCTTGTACCACCGGTTGATTTGTAATCACCGACAAACGTTCATGAACTAAGATCCTTGAGGGAACATTACGATACCACTCAAATTTTCCATGAAATTTGCTTCTATTGCTGATTCTTTGTTCTGTTTACTGAGCTCTGAGAATTTTGTGTGGTGTGCAGCGCATGAAAGAGTACTGCGCGAGTTAGTAAGCTTACTTCAATCTAACTATTCCTCGAAACCTCGCATGAAATTCCTCCTGTACTTATTATAAATGCTTCTCCAAGCAGTGTTGCTGCTGTGATAGAACAGGAAGAATGTCCAGTTCTGTGCATTTCCCGCAGATTCAGCAAGACTGTGGTTGGATGTGCTCCGACGCACCGTAAAGTCTTGGATGTGTCTTGAGATCTGACGCGGAAACCCAAATATCTCTTCTGTTTGAAGTTCATCACACTAACTGAGCTTGAAGTCCTGAACTATATATACAATCCATCTAAATCGTTGGCGAAATCCGCTGCGGCAATGGTTCATGGATAGGGTATCGTACCACGTATTTATTATTATTTGATAGAACGCAGACGTGCTAAAGACATTCCTCATGCGGATTATCTCGCCCGTCATTCTTGTTCGTTTGTACTTGATTCAGAAATTTCGTGCCAACATGCTCAGCAACTTCATATATATCTCGTGCCGTTCTAATTAATGAAACCAGGAAGGTTTTTGCTCAATACTGTCCGCTTTAAAACCTGGCTGGTCACCTCCGTTGTAGCGGAGGTTGCGCAATTTTACCGACGCGGTGATGAATGATGTGTTATTCCTGATAGTATATTGTGTGTCTATCATCGTATTGTGATTCCTCCGCCTTTGTAAACTGCAGTGCTGATTCCTCTTAATTCTGGACATTTGAGAATATTTAGTCTAAGGCTCGATGTCTGTGTTGGTGGCCTGAGATCGATCCTGTTATTCGACAGACTTCTTCAGGACGTGAAGGCTACCGACGCGAGGTAACAAGTCAGCCATCTAAATGGACGCACTGGCCAGTGGCGTGTGAGGCCTGACAGCCTGACCACCTTGATTACTGTGGTTCATTCCTTCAGAAGTATTATGTGCTTGTAATCATTGATCCTTATTCGAAGTGATCTGAAGTATTCCTGAAGGATAATCCAAATTCCAACTTTACTATTCGTGTCCTACGAGAAGTGTTTAGTTGTGAAGGTGTGCCTTTAGAAATTGTGCGTGGTAGTGGTTCAAATTTCGCTGCATCTTGTGTTATTTATTGGCTACGACACCTCCAACTGACTGCAGCCCGGACGAAGCTAAAGACGATTTCTACCGCCAACTCACCGACCTCCTCCGCACGAAAACCCACACGTACATCGTGATAGTCGCCGGTAGCCTAATTGCGCAGGTTTATGAGCGCGAACTTGCGGGGCAACACAGCCACGGTAGTCGCAGGACGGACAACGGCAATCGACTCCTGCAACTATGTGCCGACCACGGCTTCCCCCTCTCCAGCACCAATTTTCGACGTTCCTGAAGCCAACGATCCACTTGGCGACCTCCGGCGCCTGGTCAATCTTGGACGCAAATTGACCACATCACTGTTACTTACCGTTGGCGAGGCTGGATAACGGACTGCAAATTAATTCGGAACACTTAACTGACTTCGGATCTTGCGCTCATGTGTGCTAAGTTCGTTCTGTGTTTTAGAGGCACCCAACAGCGTCGCCGGAAACTCTTTGACACAGACAAGCTCGCCGTCCCAAATGTTCTCGGCACATTTCAGAACACATTAGCCTCCGACCTACGTTCTCAATCCTCTCATGTTGAGACACACTGGGTACAGATCCAGAGCGCCTTACGAAAGTCGGTTACCCTGGTCTGTGGCCTCACTAGACGAGCTGTTAATCATTGGATCTCCGCACAGTTTCTCCAATTAATTGAAACTCGTCCAACAATTCCCGCCGAAGTTAAGTACAATGCACTACGCAGAAACACAGGAGCTAATCTCAGACACCTCTCCAGGAACGACCACGAGGTTTGTTGGAGGAAGCGCGTAGTTAAGATGGAGAGGACGGCCTCAACAGAAAACTCCCGTAACCTCTTCCAAATTATTCGCTACAGCGGAAGCAAAAGACCAACAAGTTTTGCGCGTAAACGCTGGGGAACTAATTTCAAAGTCATCACCGTCGTCTGGTATGATGGGCAGTGCAATTTTAATATCAGTTCAACTGGCCAGCAGCGCAACTGAGTCTATATTCCGGGGTTCACAGTGCTCCCTGGTTCGCGGATTTTTCTCTACGGAAAAAGTCCGAGGTCTCCAATGAGCTTTGCTTACTAACTCGTTACAAGTCACCTGAGCCAGATGAACTTCCTCGTGCCCCCTTCAAATATGGAGGTCCTGCTTTCAATCGCGAAATGACATCTCTATTCCATCAGATTTAGACTACACAAACCATTCCATCCGACTGGAATTTAGCGGATGTTGTTCCTCTTTACAAAAATGGAGACGGGACCATTTGCTCCAAACATTGGGGCATCAGCCTCATTTGTGTCTCATCCAAAATGCTCGCTGCCCTACTCTTACGGTTGCTCAATTGCGCACGGGAACAGCACCCGTGAGAACAACAAGCTGGATATCGCTCGGGTCGCAGTTGCGTCGATCACATCTTTACGATACGACAGATACTTGAACATCGCCATACGTTCAAAGGACCAACTATGGTCATATTGGAGATTTTGGCCGTTTTTATCTCAGTTGAAATAGTGACTCTTTGGGACTGCTTACTGAAGAGGTAAGTACCTGAGAAGTACATCAGAATTCTCCGTGCTATTTACCATCAAACGCCGGGCCGCGTGCGAGCATATGGAAACATTTCGCTCCCTTTCATTAACACTAGCGATGTTAGACATGGTTGCCCAGCCTCTCCATTCTTCTTCAACTCCGCCATGGACGAGATCGTGGGTACTGCCCTGGATAACTCTGAGTCCTGTGGTGGTTAACTGCTCCCAGGTGACTGCCTTCGGGACTTAGAATACGCCGACGACGTCGCTGTGATTTGCGATGGCGCACTTGCTGTGAGACACTGTAACTCTAATATGCATTTCCCCTTAAATGATATCCTGTTTTCTTCTTATGTGTTGTGGAACTCAGCCAATTATATTTTACTATATATATATATTTATCAATATATATATATATGTATATATATTTTTATATATATATATAATGTATATCATGGTTCCACGCACTCAACTTGGAGCGGACTATGGTAAAGCCACCGCCTTGGGTGCGCTTGATTCCCCAAATACAGCTTGCTTGTATTTGCTGCGAGTGTATGCAAATCCCGACCACTTCGTTTGAAAGTGCTAGGTTTGAGCATTACCTAGGTATGTCATTTAAGGGGCAATGAATTCCCACACAGTACTGGAATAGTTGTGAGTAACTTCGGAAGATGTATGATGCGGATATTGGACCCGATTGCCTTGTCTATATGCAACTGTCATGCGGCCAGGTGCAGTGCAAATACTCAGATCAGTCGACAGCAAATTCCAACACTTCTCAGATCGATACTAATGTACATTTCCAAGATCCCATTCTAGCTACGAAAGATGGGAGTCGACTGAGAAGTTCACGACGACTTCAAGATAAGTCGTAGTAGAATTACAGAAATCCCGGAGTTCAATCGCGTTGCGCTGGACATAGTGATTGTAAACATTGTGCTACTTTCTATTGCTCATGTTGCATTACCTAGGTTAACAATGAGCAATGATTTGTCACGGGATAAAAGCAAGTGCTTCACACGTCCCTTATGATGGTTGGGGTGAATACAATGAAATCAAAATATATGTGAGCCATCTATCTAACGTATGCCGAGATGAACACTTTGAGAAATAACATCAGTGTAAAATTAAACGAAATCGTGCGTAAACGTTCAGAAATACACCGGGGTTCGGTGGTCGTTGATAAACGGCGTGAGAAAAGGAAAATATGGTCGCTCATTTGGATCCATTTGGTACATGAATCCTGTAGAAAACTACGCTTGGTGTAATGCCAAATTGAGTAGTTTTGATAAGAAAGTGTTGGGAGTGAAAAGCAACATCTAGTCGCTTTTTGAAAACGTTTAATGTAGCGGAGGATACAACTGAGTCTGAAAGTGCGTTCCAGGGTTGGCAAACCCGGAGGGTAAATTAACCCCGTCGCCACTATAGAGTGCTAGATCCTTCCTTCAGTTTGAAGCAGTTACCCCTGAGAGGCGTGTTGTGGCTAAGTTTCAGGAAATGGCGGCCTACGTGGTTGGGGTCACTCAATATCTGATACGCCAATATGAGATCGCCGCGGCGCCTTCGATAGCGTCCGCTGAATATTCCCAGCAACTTCAGACATAAATCTCGGGAATAATTGAGTATGAATAAAAGGTTTGATAGTCGGCAGTTCAAGCAAAGTAACACAATCCTCCATGGAACCGACGCTTGCGCACCAGTGTCGACGCTGTGTAATCCCTAGAGACTTTTCCGCCGCACCTGTGCACCTCATCTCGTCATGCGCTGATGTGGTTTAAAAGCAAGTTAGCCGTCATCAGGTTGACTCATATGTTAATGGCCGGTGTTATGAGCAGGAGGTCGTCGGCTTGTAGACTGTTTTCTTCTGATCCTGTCATCGGAAAAGGGGCCGTCCTTATACAGATGTTGGTGAAGAGCAAGTAGGCCAAAACTTTGAGCATGCGGTTATTTGGACAGAGCTAAACACCCCAACCATTCAGCCCGACTCATATGAGTACAGTATGACATTTTTTGCCAATGGGTCTGTGTCAATTTGTTTGGCATGAGTGTTGCTAATTTGCCTGGAAGCTTTATTCATCACGTCAGGGGATGGGCCCAGTCTTGTCAGAAATATAACGCAAACCACAATAATTTAAGTGTGATACGCTACGCTAAAATGAGATGTAGTCTGACGGTTGTCTGCTTCTGGTTCTAGCAAGCAACAAACATGGATAATTAAGTGTTCGAAGTATTTATAAGCAGGGCAACTTCTGGTAGGTTTTTATGTGCTACAGTCAGGTGAAGCCAATCGGGAAGCAAAGAAGTTGAAAGCAAACTGGACTTCATAGAGCACGGAATACTGCGGGATTACCTGAGTTGTGACCTCAAGGAAAGAACAAAGGATAGATGGTAGTGCACAACGAGTACCAAGAAATAAAATGAACAGATTTAAGACAGGTTCTATTTTCGGCAAGCTCAAGTGTAATGTCATACTGAAAAAGTTTCCGAATTAGACATAATAATTTATCCACACTTCTAATTGTGAGGGAATCCATCTAAACGTGCGACAAAACAGAAAATCGGGCACCCAGATCATATCCAAGTTGCGCTGGTTCAGAAGGATATTCATTTTCCTCATTGGACTCAACAAATGGCTAACATTTTCCACTTTGAGCACGGATCAAATGGCTTTTCAAAAATTGCTCCCTAGTTAAAATTTATGTGCGGCACTTGAAATGCAATCCTATTATACCGAGTATCGGTAGAGGAAACAATTGTCCGACCGTTTCGTTTTTGACCTAACCAGCAGCACTTTATATTGGCTGTTTCAAATGCAACACAGTCGGTTCTTTGAGTAGTAATGCGGAGTAAATTGTATTTACTTTTTCGCATGTGCACCACACAAGACAACAATGCTACGTTTCATTTGGCGCAGCCACTTTGTCTCAAGCTGTAAAATAACACATTGATTTATCTATGAGAATGTAAAGGAATTGGCTAGGAGGCGTTTGGTGAATGACCGTCGAACCGCTGTATGATGATTTCGATCAATTTATCATTGAGGTTGCATCGTCAAACATTAGTTGTCGCTCCGAGCTCGGTACTCTTGATTTCACCTAAGTTATTCGTTACACCTCTTTTACTCTATGCACAGCAGGCGACAACACTTCTCTAGGCTATCTACGAAACAAAAGGTGCGACTGGTTTTCGCCGTACACGTTAAGTAAATGCGAAGGTATCATTAAACAACAGTGATATCATAACGGAGAGTGTATTGAAAATTTAGCATCATGGCATGCAAACTCTCTTCTGCTTGGACTAATTGTCAACAAATAATCTTTCACTTGTTATTCCTTTATGCGCTTTGAATAAAACGTAGTTGATTCGCCGCGTTGAATACGCTCAGTGGGCGTCGTTTGTGAGCAGATATATATATATATATATATATATATATATATAATATATATATATATATGGAAGTTAGTGAGAGAAGTATCTAACAATCCGATTATGAGGACATGTTTCGGTCTGGTGCGGATCCGTTTGTCAACTAACGTTCTGTTTCATTATTTCCTCATATATGTATCTCGGGATTCAGAATGTTTTAATAAATGCATTGTCCAACAATATCAAGCTGTTCTGCCGAATAGGAACATTTTACTGTCGTGTATTATTTCGTTGTGTGCATGTAACCGTTATCTATGCTGTTTGTTGCACAGTAGCTAGAATGTCAGGAAGGCGTACATATTTCAGCGCTTTTGGTTCAACTGCCCATAAATGTATTTTATAATTGCTGACATCAAAATCTCTCATTGAGTATTACCTCCCATTTCTTTCACAGCTTTTGGTGACGTTGGTCGCTGCGCGCGGCTCACTGATACCGTTCACATCCCGAAATGAATGTTTAAGTGGATGCGATACAACGTGGGTCGAACTTATGCAAAGCTGTCCGAACCATCTTAGTCGGGCTGAATGTATTGAGCTCAATGAAAGAGGCAAAAGTATTTGCTCTTACGGCTGTGAGCAGATGTTTCCAACGACGCCGCATCAGTAGTTTTGTTGCTTCATCCATTTCGTTTTGTGATTCCCACTCGCATGGCAGCGAAACAGAACTTTTGTACCGTTTCGTTGGATTTCCTAAATAAAAAGTTACTCGAGATTGATTTGTTTTTACAATGCTGCCACTTAGTCATGTGCGAAATGTACGTAAATTCATGTGTCAGTAGAGAAGAAATTATTATGAAAAATGGTTTTTCTCGATGGCCATACAAATCTATACAAAGAGCAACAAGCCACTTGCGATGGCTGGTGAACAATATAACTCGGGACACAGCAGATGATAAAGATGAATGAGTAGCATTATACCAACTGGCATGCGGGAAATTTTGTGACCCATCACCAAACGGATGATGGATTGGCAAAGCAAATATTAAGTAGGTGAATGATGTTGCTGAGTGTGTGGACGCAGCAATGAATACTGAACGATGAACAACGCTTCATGCCGGTTAAAATGCAGTTGTCTGACAACTCTCGCAGCAGATGCGGGTAAAATTACAATTATCGAAAAAGGATGTGTTTTCTCTTTGAGTGTTTCTCTAGTAGATAGGCTACTGAATAATAGTAGAGTAGATGAAAATTGAATGCGAAAGCGAAGGCAAAATGTGGAGAGTTGTTGTGGTTGTACACCATGCGAAGAGTAAAATCGAGCAGACTCAATTCTGTACCGGCTCCTCAGGATTATGTAAAATGTTAATCCGGTTTGGAGGGATAATCAATATATTACAAACTTGCACAGTTTAGGCAACAAAGTGATGTAGGCCATGGGCAATATTTAATCTTTGTTTCAAAATATCCAATTTGACGGAGGCAACAACGAATTTTGGAAGTACGTTCCAGTGTTGGTCAACCAGAAGAGAAAGATAATTCCGCCGGCATTCCAGACCGCTATACTATGCACACAATTGCAGAGGGATACCTCTGAGATTGGTGTTATTGCTGAGTTGCAAAAGTGGCTGCTACGTGATTAGAGTCACTCAATATTTGATAGACTAATATAAGATGGCTGCACAGATTTCGGTAGCGGCCACTGAAAACTCCCAGTTCTTTCAGAGTTTGACGGTAGGAATAGTTTCGTAGGCCATTGACATTATTTGTGTCCACGCGTTTTGATACATCTAGTACTACTAATTTGCGTTTCAGCCAAGGTTCACAAGCTTGGATGGCGTATTCAACTCGAGGGTGCACATAAGTATTGTGCATCATGGTGAAGATGAATGGGTCGAATATTCCGAATGCTCGCCGCAGTAAGCCCATGTGCTTTTTAGCTGTATATTCGTAGCTATCTCTGACTGATTTGAACCGTTAACTTCACTTTTAATAATCTTTCTTGAGAAGTTGTTTACAATACATTTGATCCAAGCACATAGGCGTAATCATGTCTATGGCTTAATTGAACAGTGTGACAGTATTCTTCATTGAACAATAGTGTATTCCAGTGTGTTAAGGACACGCTAGAGATTTTCTGGTCGTTTGGTTAATTGATCGCTCGCTGTAGTTTGATATCATCCGCAAAGAATATGAACTCAAAATAATTTACCTCGCCAGATCATTTATAATACTCCAGGCTAGACGGGGCCGGAGCACCGAGTCTTGTGGTGCGCCGTACTCCACCTCAATCACGTCGAACAGGGATTCCCGTACTTTCACTTCCAACCGACGTTCGTACAGCAAATTGCCTATCCAAGGCAGCAGTAGGCTTCCAGCACCATATAGCTGAATTTGATGAAGGAGAATTTGGTGGTATAAGCCAACAAATGCCATGAAGAAGTCCAAATAAATAACATCAAGTCCTGCTCCACATCCTCTGCTTCAGTCCAACTATTGCGTGCTATTAGCAGGTTCATAGTGTATGAGCGATTTTGTCGGAAGTCATGATGCTCTGGTGATATCAGCTTGTGATTACCCAGATAATGCATGATTGCTTCAGCGATGATAGACTTCATCACATTGGAAGGTACAGAGAGTAGTGTTATAGGGATGTAACTGGTTGGTTCATTGCGACTACCTCCCTTATGATTAAGAGTGGTTATCCCACTGTTCCATATTGTTGGAATATTGTTCTCCTCTATACAGCGCCGATAGAATACAGCGAGAGATTCCGCCACGTCACTGACTGCTGACTTTAAAGCCCTCGATCGAATGCTATCGACAGTAGGAGACATGTGGCTACGCTGGAACAACAGTTTATTTGACATACTTTTTGCAGTAAAAGTAATATTAGATAAGGCTGATGGTGAGAAAATGAAAACAGGGCTAACCTCTGGGTGCGTTACTCACTGGAACGTTTTTGACGTACGGAAACTGAGAAGATTGGCAGCTTCCGTTGCTGACTGCGTGCGCCGTCAGTCGTGATCAGTGCTGAAACTCCGCGTTGCAATTTACGAAGGTCATTAACATGCCTTTATGATAGAGTGCCGTACGTAGAGAATCTCGTCATTAACTCCTGCGGATGCATCGCCTTGTCCTTACGGATAAACCTCACAAAAATTTACGCTGTCATATAGGCCATCCAGCTTCCGGAATTCGGGGTTTATTTGAGAGCTCTCCATCCTGGGTTCCTCAAGGACATGCATTTGGGTGTTCTGCTCTCCAGAAATGACTTGGTTCTCCTTTGACGATGGAAAGAGTTCTGCTCAGACGCGTGCGTTACCAGCAAGGCAAATCTCTTTGTGAAAGTGTTCCAGGCGACTTCTGGGGGGCATTCATTTGGGTAGGTCCAAGATACCACCTTAACAAGCGCGGATAACATGTTGGATTGCTTGCCCGTATGCACTTTATCATCCACATCCTCAGGCTATTCCGCGTAACGTACATAGATAAACAATAGAGTCACATGGTCACTGCGACCCAGTGGTGTGCTTGTAGTTATTCCGCCTACCATGGGATTCTTCGTTGGTTTGCACAAGAGCAAATATCCATGTCTTGTTAGCATTCCGAACTCTGGTGCAAAAGGTCGCCTGGTTGCACAGGGGGTAGCCGGAAATGACCTCATGTAAACAGGCATTGAAGTGCTTGCTGTCGGTCACCACTATTTCCAGATCGTGCACATTCAATTCGCTTGCGATGAGAATGTCTCTGTATGTATTGCTCAAAACAACCTGAAGAACGTGGTTCAGTTTAGGGTCTAATTCACAAGTGGAGTTTGCTGGACGGTTCACGTAGCGTTTGGTGGATTTGTCACGTGTGGAATTGCAGGCGCTTGACAAGTCCCGCATGGTAGCCTGGGTGAAAACTGTAAAATAAGCTTGATATGTGATTCATCTGTTTAAGTGTTTACCGAGGTAAATGTCTTGCAATATGTACACAATGTAAACTAAGAATTGACTGCATGCATACAGAGCGACATGAAGGTAGTTAAATTTGACGTCTTTTGTAAAATTATAGCGCTCACTCATTTACGGCCTCCTTGGGTCCATGTGACTCGTAATTCGTTGTGAGGGCATGATGAAGACACTTCGCGGTGGCACAGATTAAGTAAGGTATTACGTTGTCCAAGCGCAACGTCCATATTGGAGGAGACAACTGAGCTTGAACTGAGTCCCTAGATTGTGCAGCTCGAAGAGAATAGAGATTTCGTTGACATTTTTACGAGTGTACAAATCACGCAGTTTCAAGCAGTTGCCACTGAACTTGGTATTAAGGCCATTTCAGCAAATCGCATCATGCATGATTGGGGTCACACAATTTTTGAGATACGAATGTGAGATCACCCAGTAGACTTTGGTAGCGTTTTGCTGCAAACCGTCGCATCCCTCGCTGTTAAGAGTGAATGCGCAGGCCCTTGAGGTTTTATGTTACACTGAGTAGTGATGCCTCTAACACCACCACGTCACACTTCATCCATGGTTGTCAAGCTCGCATGAGGTATACAGCGTGAAGACGCAAATACTAGTTGTGCCTTGTCGGGAATACTGATGTGTGAAGATATCTGAATGCCCTCCACAGCAAGCCGAGATGCTGATTGCCACTTTTCCCAACTACCTCAAACTGCTTGAACTGGAGATCTCATTTGAACGAGCAGACCAAAATCGCCTTCCTGGTTAGAAGTTAAACAAATTTGTGACCCAAGTCAATACAATTATTCATGCCAATGGCATAATTGAACAAGTCGAAATGCTTCACACTCTGTGTTAGTGCATTCTGTACTGACCAGTTCTAAATCTCATAATGATCATGCTGAAGCCATTTGTGATCGTCCTGTCCCATAATCATTCGAATTAGTATTAATTGCTCTATGCAAAATAGGAAAACAAAAGCAATTTCCCTCGCACGATAATTTCTAAAAGCCAAAAATAGGTAAGTCGCTAGCACCGAGACTTGTGATACACTGTACTCCACCCCAGTTGCATCGGCCAGGGATTCGCGCATGCCGACATCCAACAGATGTTCGTGTAGAAAATTGCCTTTTCAACCCAGAATTTGGTCGCCATGCTGTAGTTCCGAAACTAGTGAAGGCGCATTTGATGATGAAACTTTTCAAACATTGTTGAGGAATCCAGGTAGATAACACTGACTCCAGCTCCAAAATAATCTGCTTCATTCCATCTAATACGTCCAACTATCCTCCTAGTGCTATATGAGCGATGCCGGAAGAAGCCGTGTGGCTCGGGGCGATTACACAGTTATTTTCTAGGTAATGCATCAGTGCATCTGTAGCGATTGATGCTCTAACTTTAAGAAGATCAGGAAGCAGCGTTATCGGAGGATATTCGGTGCGCTCAATGCGACTACCTCCCATTTGGATGGGAGTGGTGATCCGTCGCTCCATTACAGGTGAATGTTTGTTCTCCCCTAGATAGGGATGATAAAAGCGGTCAGTGGTCCTGTTAGATCACAGACTGTTGTTTGCAGAACTGTCGGCCGAATCTAATCGACTCCAGGAGAACGGTGGGTAGGCAGTGAAGAAATACTGGGCAAAATTGGCGGTGTGGGGACAGAAACGAAGAGATGAGAATGTGGTCATATAATTTGTTCAGCATAACTTTTAAAACCTGGTTCAGTTGGTAGTTCTTTTCCGACCCAGACTTTGGTGGACGGTAATTTACTGCTGCAGAATAAGTGTTCTTGTTTTACATCCATAGCCGGCACTAAAGCGAATCAGGGGGCGAGTATTTCTGTGTGATCAATAATATCAAATCGAAGCTGTGTTTTGCAATAAAGGATCCCCATTTAGACCTCGCAGTACTATGTTGCCGGAGCAGCGACATACCGGGTAAATTGAACACAGCACCAGTTGTTTCAAAGTTTAGCTATGTAATATTTAAAATGAAGAGAGCACAAATTTAGGAAGCCGGGCTCTGCCTAGGTACGACCAACTAAGCCGACCATTTAATGGTCAGCCAATAAACGTTACTTTGCAGGCAAACGGTTTTTGAATTTTAACCAGGCTGCATTTCCATAAACTGTGTTCCGGATCTGACTGTTCTTTCGTGATTATTAACGTCTTGTCGGGTACCACGAGCGTTGTTGCATCGGTCACACTGCAGAACTGCAAATCTAAAGGATCCGCTGATGTTGCTGACGAACAACGGATGCAAAATGGCACGAAACTTCAACAGGTTATCAAATAGGACTTGTAACATTCCTTCGGAGTGCAACATCACTGTCATTAATTTTATACTACACCAATTATAATTATGTGATGAAGGAATTCCCGTTACCGATTTTTAGATAACATCGCATGGAGTGAAGGTTTCAAGGATGCAACAACATTGCACCCGCTCAAGTGTTCTCACCTCATGATCAGGAGAATCCGGAAGCTCCAAGGACACCATGAACCAATATTGTCTTGCTGCGGGTTTTGCATAGCCACATCGACTGTCCGCTTTCTGTGCGCAACCTATCCCATCAAAATCGGGTAGGATACGTACCTTCCTCGATGGGTTACGTAGATCAACTGCGTAGTGAGGGTCAAACTCTGTCCCGTCTACTGAGTTTATCATCGTAAGATGTCAGCTCGAGGTTTAACAAAGTGCACTGAATTTGGGCGACGCGCCACACGTTTCAGTACTTGCGCTGCACAATAATACGAAGCGCACTTGTTACCATCTCGTTGCAACTTGTCCTTTAACGGAACGTTAGAGTTAATATACTGTGGTTCTGTCTAACAAAGGTAGGTCTGAGAGCTGTTGCTGGTGATTATGATTGCCAGTTGGCAGCGCTAGAGAGGACCGTGAAAGCAATGTCATATCATTTGTGCTTGGTATAGCAAATGGACTTACATGTGTCGCATCCCGCGTTTTTATCGAAGCTGCGGATACGTACGTTTAAAATTCTCCTCTATTCTTGATTACCTCCGGCACTGATCTGTCGATGTTATATTCAAAGTTTAGTTATAGTCCCTGTGAGTATGGTCCAAGCAGTTACGTCGAACGGGACATGTCTGATTTTGGGGTAACATGTTTCAAAGTGAGTGGCGTAACCACTGTGGGGCGACTGGCAAGACCGAGTTCAGTCTGTGATATAGGGACGGGGCTGTGAGGGCGGGTTGCTTTGGAACAATATCCGTTTCCTCCGATTTCTGTGGCAAATCACTGTGACTCTCCATCTATTTAATTACTACAGTTAGTTTTTCATAAATGTTCATAAATACATCTAAGTAATTGGCAACTGGAATAACTCTGCATATCCGAAACTACTAGAGCCCTTTAGTCACCGTGTTGAGCAACCTATCTTACTAGTTGAGTTAGCCAGCGCACTTGAGGTAGAATGCAATGACGCAGTAAGAGCTAATCAGTCGATTTCTAACTCCTGGGCTCATTTCGTTACCGTTAAGTGGCATAATCGTCGTCGACGACGACTGTTACTGCAACTAAGTACTACACCTGTGCGGTCATGTGCGACAGAGGGTGAGTGGCTCACAATTTTCTTATCACGGCCGCGCGGTTGTCCTCGTTTATCGTAGGCGGGTTTGTCATCGGAAGGACGCACATGCACACGCGGTTGAGCTACGTTGGCGATCAACACTGGATCGGGTTAGGAGTATTGAAATGCAAAGCGAAATTGCGTATTGCCCTCCTGAAAACGCCGATGTTTCGTGTGGGCAACAAGCAATTTCTCTTTGCGTCAACTGCCGTCCTCATGTTCGAAAGACCAAGGTTTTCTGCAACGGATATTGTGGACAACATTGAGATTGCTCGTCAGAATCCATGCACACAACGTGTACCTCTAAATGACCCTCAAAATCATTTTAACATGTTTTACGGTGGATGGATGTCAGCGAATGTATGCCAGTGATGCGCGAATGTAATCGAATGCCAAGTATTGTATCGTGATTTCATTAAAAATTGCACTATGCCATATTGGCACGAGTGACTGACAGCCGTCCGATAGGTGTTCGATACAAATCTGCTAACCGACCGATTAGCGATTGAGCTGACAACGAAGACTTGATTTTTGTTGGAATTCGGCGGCCTAATCGGACGCTCATCGGACTGTCAGGTCCGGTTCCAGCCAAATTCACCAAACCACCTTTGTTTAAACCCGTTGTTACCTAGCTTTTCAGTTCATTGCCGTTTGCTAATTATGGCACGTACTGCACCTACAACACTCAGAAACTCGTCTGTATATACAAAGCAGCGGCAGTTACCGTAAAAAAGCTTATCAAATAAGGTTCACGTTGTAAGAATTGTGCACAGTCCAGGATTGCTGTGGTTGTCGCATTCAGGCGAATAAGGCATCCGTAAATCAGATGTAACTCTTTCATATTATGGTTTCTGAAGTAGATTACGGTTAAAAATGCTTTATGCTTACCGGTGGCACAACGCATTTAAAATGTGTCCGCGATGCGATATTATTGATCGACTTCACACTAATTCACAGTGCGTGCAAACATATTGTTCATAGAACTGACCAGGACGTTGTGCACGATGTCCGAGAGCGATTTCGCAAATACAAGGAAAAAGTACGCTAACTGGATGCAGGCAGAAGATCAATTTTATTTTTACCATTTGGGACATACAAGTTGTATTCTCAAGTTCAGAGTTGAACTTCATCAAGTCAGTGACTGAGTCTATAGGTAATTTGTATGGGCACATTCGGTGCTCCCTCGAAGCGCCAGAATACGCTGAATTGGATGTGTGACCAACTTCTGTTCCCGGTTCTCCTGCCGCACTTTGATTACCTTATGCATGACGTTTAACAACAGAGCTAAAGTTGTATATAAATGGGGGAAAATGAAATGCTTACCTGGTATGTCATTCGTGTCCGGAATCTAGTAAGCAGGTACCCGCGACATCGACAATCGTGAGATTTGAGGGTACGGAGCTAACAATCACATAATGACAATCGCACGTACCTTGAGGTTCTTGATCTACATATTGTCTGGGTATTTTTCGGCCATTTTAGAGGCGACACATCATCCTCCAACTCCAGTTGAAGTGGTGGGGGGATAGGAGTCATGGTCAGGCGAGGGTGTCCGTCGGCGGCGTTTGGACTATTTAAGCCGTGATTTGATGTCCAGGAACTCTTTCTCAGTGCTGCAGCAATTAAGGATTTGTGAAATACTTGCATTTTCCACTTTCCATCCCCTTCCATTACGCAGGTCGCATCGCTGGACGGCAGCTCTGAGCATAGCATAGCTCGCCCTCCTGCCGCTTAGCCTTTGCATACTTTGTTAATAATGGACGCATAGGTAGAAATGACACACCCCAGTGGATCGGTGCATTCTTATTCTGAAAAATAATGCACTAGCACGTACAGGTAAGTTGGGCAACAAGTGGCTTTCAAATTGCCTGGAAGACAACTTGGACCATCTTACTTTGCCTTCGCTCACCATCCACGTGGCGTGCGCAAATGCGACACTGCTACCCATAAATAATGTGACGTGATACATCTGTAAGTTAACCATTAGGGCTACATCTTTGGTCACATATTGCGGAAGGAAGAAAAACCAAAATAAAATCCAATTGTTTATTATGAGCTAAACTACCACAGTATCATTAGAATTAATGGAAAAGTATTTACATTTTACCTTGCTGTTCCTTATCCATTTTGGTGGAGTCATGCCGCGGTTGCATTGTTAAACGCTTAAGCATTTCGATGGTATGAACATGTGCGAAAATGATTGGCAATGTAAGAATGACTGTACACATACCTCTGCTTGTCTTATACACATGAAAATGACAGTGTGTCAAAAACCAGAACCACGATGTTCGGATGCTTCGTCATAATGACCACAAGGTTGCGCATAAACGAAGGCGCGGTGTCAAATTTTGACGTAATGAAGATTGATTGGGAGTCATCCAGCGGAGTTCCCTAGACCTAAGATGAACGCCGTTCCATGACTCGTCGGAAAACCTGTGATGTTGGCAGTTGTGCCCTTGTACCATTCTCCCTAAAGGTCCGATATATGGTTCGAATGAAAGGCGGAGAAGTTGTCCAGGGGATTTAACCGACGAACATCCTGGCATATATGTAACAGACAGTGCGCCTACAAGCTCCTGTTCGCTGGGTATAGCGCCTATCTCTCGAAGTACATTTTTCAACCTGGATTCCACATGCAGCAGATAATAAGAGCAGCAGTTTCGAACTTAATACGTAAGCCACAGACGGCTAGACGAAATGTTTATACTGATTACCTTGAGGAATATCTTTCATAACCACTGGATCCAAACACAGCAATACCTGGCGAAGCTCAGTGGCTTTCCTTCTGTCAACATCCACCAAAGTGCAACATTTTTGTGGGAATTCGCTTGCAATGCACTCAGTCGCTATTTCAATGCGATTGTTCAGATCACATAAAGCAGTGGAAGGAAACCGCATTTCTCTTGCTATAAGCCCATTGCGCCACAGATGGAGCAACGGTTTCATCATGCCGAGGTAAGGTTGATGCATGTAATTCAACGAGAAATAATCAAACATGTCCAAGCAAATTGCTTCGAAGGGTGAATCACGAGCGTGGTGTGCTTCCTGGTTCCTTGACCGAAAGTCCATGTCATTCCGGGGTACAGCGTCCTTAGGCTGCGGAAATGTCATGCGCCCGCCAAGTTAAACACCTACTCAAGTACATGGAGCGTCGACCTTACCAACAGTGGAACATTTTTCGCAGGCAAAATGTCCTGAGTGTTGCTTTACTTAATGAGGGTATGCTGTTGCATGTGCACCCGCCACAACACATTGCAAAATAACCTTGATGGGTTTTATGTCATGGAAGTCAGGTTCCAACACATCGCGCATGTCACGAATTGTTGGTGCCAGCAATTGCTTAAGTCTAAAGTTTTGTTATTTACACTGTAAAGTCTGACAAGCAAACCTTGTGAACAGGGCTCTGCCAGTTTCGCAAGGATAGAACATAGTTGATGACATGTACTGCGGAACAACGACATCCAGTCTATGTGGATTGCTAAATTTAGAATGGAATCGCCAAGTGCAACCGATCATGAAATAGGCGGCGATCAGTACTACTCGAACTATCACGTTCTGGTATCCCACCTTCATAGGCTGCTATGGTGCCTTCTTAGCAGTGCATGGATTTTGGAAAGTGGCACATGTCTCGCAAGTTTGGCAAAAGTTGACTATATCTCTTTTCTGTTATGGCCATCGCAATCGTCAGCGCACCGTCGCCTCAACTTTACTGACCCCGGGCAAGTTCCAGGTGTTGATGCAGTTCCGATAGTACCTCAGTAACTAACGCTTGAGGGACTGCAATCCTCCTAACGTATGTTGGGCCGAAGGAGAACACGAACATGTCCCTTTCGATGCTGAGCTTATCCCACATAGCACATAAGCATCGAGATTAATAACTTTTTCGCTCCATCTCTTTTGAGGTAGGTTTGTCACCTACCAGGCGCCGCTTATCGTAAACGAATGATATATCTGGATACGGTGCTTGAGTCTACTGCAAAAGACGTTTGGAAATTAACTAGCGCTACGTGTTGTGTAGTGTGGAAAGGACAATATCCGTGAGCACGGAGTGGAATTGTTTAATATGCGTCCGCATTAGCGTGTTGCTCTCCTGGTCGGTGATGACATTCAAAATCATATTCCCGTAGCTGTCCCTGCCACCGGGCGATCTGCCCCTCAAGATCCTCGACGTTGTGTAACCACCATCGAGTAACGGATGTAATATACGTTTTTCTCGTATCTCTGTTGGTTCATCAGCAAATGCGGTACTCCGCAGTCGTCTTGGATCCCGTGCGAAGGATGTTAGACTTTTCGCTGGCTGCTGATGACGTGCATGGAATGCTTGTCACTACTGGGTGGGAAGAAGTGCTGAGTCCAACAGTTCTGTGAGTTTGTCGAATATGGTCGTACTGACCCTACTTGCTAATATATCACTATCCGTCATAATGTCAAAGGCCTCTTCTGAAATATATTCCAACTGCGCATTGCACGGCTTTGCATCAGGAAACTGTTGAATAGAAGTTTTTGGTGTTTGGCCTACCTGGGAAACGACATTTCCAAAAATTTTATCTGTGAAGTAGGCATTGACGAGACGCGCTGCGTATTGTGAGACTCGAGAACCAGTTTCCGAGTTGAACTGACAAAGTCAGCCGCTTCCTCCGAACTAGACTTTTCATTTTTCTCTCCGTGTGCTGCAACATTCTGTCTTGATGGTTTTGTTGTTTGCAGTGTGGATCTTGGCTGGGTAGCCAGATTGTAATATCCGAGTCAGGCAGAACAAGAGAGACCGGAACAGAGCTTTTATTTGAATGCACGTAAACGCTATAAAAAGAAATCAGGATAATAATAAAAGGAACGAAGAAACGTTAAGGGTAAATATCCTCTTCTGATTCTTGTCCTACCTGTGTACCTGCACAAGTAGGACGCTCTGAAAAGCAAACGGGATGGTGTGGTCAAGGCAACGGCTCCAATTTAAATACGCGCCAGCAAGCATATCAAGCTTTCATTACAGGAGTACAAATAATGTGAGCCAAAGCATATAACGTCTGGTGTTGCGGCATTTAAACAAGCAGCTTCCGCCCCAAAGTAGCAGAAACAAATGTGTAACAATTACTACCACTTGTCTAAAAATCTTGATTGGTGTTGCTGTAGTAATATTCTACACATTAAACTACTAATTACTGACAGTCCTGCGACACCCCGTTTTCGGACTACTGTGGGTTTCATGGTGCCAATGGGAGTAGGAGCTAATCTGGGATCGTCGGATAGTCAGCAGAATCCTCTATTAAGAGATATTGTAAAACCACAAATGTTCGGTAGTGATTGTAAATATGGTACTACTTGACATTTCTTAGGTTTCATTACTTATGCTGCTGAATAAGTTTTACCGCGTTATCCGAAATTAAAATGCTCTTGTGCAACCTCCATTGCGACGCTGGCAACGAGTGGAGCTTTGCGTTATTCTAGATTCTATAAGTATTATAGTTGGCGTCGTATTCAGTGCTAAGTTCCGATGAATCCATATCTTAAAAGTCTTGACATGAATTCTTCCCCACGGAAAATTACAGTATACCTCGAGCGGTTTGAGCTTTGGAGAGTGATGGGGCCTGAATTAGGAGAAGAATTGAAATCCGCACATTTGCTGACTAATATTGTTTGTAAATTTTAAATAATTTTGAATAACTTGGCACTTCCTGCGTTACCGTCGACACTTTCGTATGAGTAGCTGAGGACCCTGTCACACGAACATTTGTTGCCAACGGTTTTCGTTGTGGTAGGAAAGCCAAGTTTAACCTCCTGTAACATCGACCAATGCAGTTTGTTAGTGATTTTGATTTGCTGTTGCAAACCCAATCCTCCTGATGTTCTTTCGGTGATAAACTTGATGAATACCTCAGAGATCGCTTAACCGCTGCAATTGAAATCTCAACCCTATATCGTCAGCTGATTTCACTTCCTTAGCCAGCATACAAGGAAGTTAAACTGCTTTGTCACAATTTCCAAGACATGCACGAAATTTATACGTGCGAAAAACCTTCTGACCAGCAAAACTCGTTTGGTTCTGCCAAACGTCGAGCTTCTGCTAAGTAACAAATCGGTGGCAATACAACTTCTCAAAGTCAGATGGATCCCATCGTCCATACAGATGAACCCACCAGAACCGTGTGAATTCTGCCAAGCGGTTGGGTCAATGTGCTCAATCTGAGTGAGTTATCCGTTTACGCTTAATCACGGATGTCAGTGAAAACTGTTGGTGATGGCACAGACTCTAATCGTAGAAGAAATTTCCACGTATGCTGGGTCTGTTTGTCGGAATGGTACATCCGGTTCGAAGCTGGTCACGCTCTAGCAAGTGCTACTGCTGCGAGGGCGCACCTCACACAGCCTCTTGTAAACTTACTGCTAGGAAAGTTTCAACACTACTTCGATTATTTTGCATGTTATTATGTGTATTTACTACTAGTGCTTAACTGTGAATTCCTACTTCACCGACCTAACTGATGCTGTACAATCCTGATTGGTTTGTGTAACCATACTACTTTAATTTACAAGTAGTACATTTATTCTTCACATTTTATCCACGATGATTGGACAGATTACCACCATTGATCACGTTCAGAATCTGAAGTAACTGTGCTGCCTATGTTACATTTCCGTCTTTATTATACAACTTTTCCTTGTTCACACAACGATGTGCAAAGCTCAGACATCCGAACATTGTTGTAATGCACCATTTCATTTCGTCCTCGTATGAGCGTGGACTGCCCGAACTGACAGCCTGGAATGATATCGGTACCTAATTACAAATCCGTTCACCTATTCGCAACTTATACTTTCTATTTACTTCATTATGGTTTATATAGCACCGCGGTTGCTTCAGTACAATTTATTCTGCCCACCGCCCTTCACTCTCACAGCCCAGTCGGTGTGCGTTTAGAGAGGTGTCGTCAGCTTGCATGCAAACAGTCAGTTCTGCAGTAACACAAGTTGAATAGTGCTGACTCGCTCCCAGATGGATGAATCTAGAATGCGTTCGTTGTCACTGCGTTCGAAGCATGCAGTCGCTGGCACATGTACGTCCACCGCTGATCAACTATGTGCTGCACTGCTTTTTAGTACAGAACTAGAAATTGGGTTGGAAGCCTTTAATCCTAAGGATGCCGTATTGGTATCCTCAGGAGACATTAAGCTAGATCAACAATGTGAAATTGTCCTACGGAAGGCACCAGAATTTTTGAAGCCTGCTGGTTGGCGTGAAGACTGCACTGCACTGGGGGTTGTGCATTTCTCTTTGTTTACGAGGATACATGAATGCCAACGTCGCGGTTTTCCTGGGATTAAGACTTGCTGAATCACCGGCAATGCTGATCTTCAGCAAAGCAAAGATTCCCATTTCATCAATATGAATCAGTATCAGAAATCATTTCAGGGTAAAGAATTCTTTTGGCAAATGTCATCGGACCCAAACTTTTACATAACAGTGCTTGTGGAGATAGCGTCAACTGGGGCTGGGATTGACTTCTGGACTGTTTAAATGACCAAAATCGATAACCTGAGACAGAGATAGAGATGATAGACCAAGTAAACTAAATAAACATGTATACACAAGGTTCAGTAGTGCAATGTTATTAAGTAGGTAAGGTAACAATCAAATAACTAATTAACCGTGTCCGTTGGCCAAGGTAGTAGTATCGGCCGTATGAATCGTGTTTGGACACATAATTCCGGCTTCAGATGGTGAATGTATATAGCCTCGGCGATGGATAAGAGTTGTTTGCGAAACGCTTTGGAGAAGTGTTCAGGTAATGAGTAAATTAATTTGAAGTCATTCTCTAAAGCTGTATGGCCACATTCAAGGATTGGCGACATGATAGAGCTGTCGGAAAACCTCATTTGGCCTTTGTAAAACCATGCCGGGATGTGTTCACGAACAGTCTGAGATAGGCGTCTCTTCGTGCAACGCACATTGGTGAAACCGAAATGTACGTACGATGTGTGAATGACACCTTCGTACTATGCAAATCCGAAAAGCATGCGAAACAGTTGCTGAAAGCTTTCAATGATGCAGACGAGAATCTCCATTTCACTTGTGAAAACGAATTAGGAAACCGCTTACCTTTCTTGGATGTAGAAGTTATCCGTAACTCGGATAAGAAAATTGTGAACCACTCATCCTCTGTCCCACGTGACCGCACAGGTGTAGTACCTAATTGCAGTAACAGTCGTCGTCGACGACGATTATGCCACTTAACGGTAACGAAATGAGCCCAGTAATCAGACACTGACTGACAAGCTCTAACTGCGTCATTGCATTCTATCGCAAGTGCACTGGCTAACGCAATTAGTAACAAGGTTGCTCAACAGTGTGACTAAAGATCTCTAGTAGTTTCGGATATGCAGAGTTATTCCAGTTGCCAATTACTTAGATGTGTTTATGAAAATCTATGAAAAATTAACTGTAGTAATTAAATAGATGGAGAGTCACAGTGATTTGCCACAGAAATCGGAGGAAACGGATATTGTTCCAAAGCAACCCGCCCTCACAGCCCCGTCCCTATATCACAGACTGAACTCGGTCTTGCCAGTCGCCCCACAGTGGTTACGCCACTCACTTTGAAACATGTTACCCCAAAATCAGACATGTCCCGTTCGACGTAACTGCTTGGACCATACTCACAGGGACTATAACTAAACTTTGAATATAACATCGACAGATCAGTGCCGGAGGTAATCAAGAATAGAGGAGAATTTTAAACGTACGTATCCGCAGCTTCGATAAAAACGCGGGATGCGACACATGTAAGTCCATTTGCTATACCAAGCACAAATGATATGACATTGCTTTCACGGTCCTCTCTAGCGCTGCCAACTGGCAATCATAATCACCAGCAACAGCTCTCAGACCTACCTTTGTTAGACAGAACCACAGTATATTAACTCTAACGTTCCGTTAAAGGACAAGTTGCAACGAGATGGTAACAAGTGCGCTTCGTATTATTGTGCAGCGCAAGTACTGAAACGTGTGGCGCGTCGCCCAAATTCAGTGCACTTTGTTAAACCTCGAGCTGACATCTTACGATGATAAACTCAGTAGACGGGACAGAGTTTGACCCTCACTACGCAGCTGATCTACGTAACCCATCGAGGAAGGTACGTATCCTACCCGATTTCGATGGGATAGGTTGCGCACAGAAAGCGGACAGCCAATGTGGCTGTCCAAAACCCGCAGCAAGAAAATATTGGTTCATGGTGTCCTTGGAGCTTCCGGATTCTCCTGATCATGAGGTGAGAACACTTGAGCGGGTGCAATGTTGTTGCATCCGTGAAACCTTCCCTCCATACCATGTTATCGCTTCATCGCTAACGAGAATTCCTTCATCACATAATTATAATTGGTGTAGTATAAAATTAATGACAGTGATGTTGCACTCCGAAGGAAGGTTACAAGTGCTATTTGATAACCGGTTGAAGTTTCGTGCCAGTTTGCAACCGTTATCCGTCGGCAACATCAACGAATCCTTTAGATTTACTGTCCTGCAGTGTGACCGATACAACAACGCTCGTGGTACCCGACAAGGCGTTGATAATCACGAAAGAACAGCCAGATCCGGAACACTGTTTATGGAAATGCAGCCTGGTTAAAATTCAAAAACCGTTTGCCTGCAAAGTAACGTTTATTGGCTGACCATTAAATGGTCGGCTTAGTTGGTCGTACCTAGGCAGAGCCCGGCTTCCTAAATTTGTGCTCTCTTCATTTTAAATATTACATAGCTAAACTTTGAAACAACTGGTGCTGTGTTCAATTTACCCGGTATGTCGCTGCATCACCAACATGATACTGCGACACCTAATGGAGTAATTCTTTATTGCAATACACAGCTTCAATGTGATATTATTGATCACACAGAAATACTCGCCCCGCTGATTCGCATTGGTGCCGGCTATGGATGTAAAACAAGAACACTTATTCTGCAGCAGTAAAGTGCCGTCCACCAAACTCTGGGTCGGAAAAGAACTACCAACTGCAAACCAACGAAGAATCCCAGGGTAGGCGGAATAACTATAATAACACCACTGGGTCGCAGCCTGCGGAAAAGGATGGTAAAGTGCATAAGGGCGCGCACTCCAACGGCACTCTATCATAAAGGCATGTCAATGAACTTCGTAAGATGCAACGCAAAGTTCCAACACTGATCACGACTGACGGCGCACGCAGTCAGCAACGGAAGCTGCCGATCATCTCCGTTTCCGTAAGATAAAAACGTTCCAGTGAGTAACGCACCCAGAGGTAAGCCCTGTTTCCATTTTCCCACCATCAGCCTTATCTGATATTACTTGTACTGCAGAAAGTATGTCAAATAAACTGTTGTTCCATCGTAGCCACAAGTCTCCTACTGTCGATAGCATTCGATCGAGGGCTTTAAAGTCCACAGTCAATGACCTGGCGGAACCTCTCGCTGTATTCTATCGGCGCTGTATAGAGGAGAACAATATTCCAACAATATGGAACAGTGGGATAACCACTCTTAATCATAAGGGAGGTAGTCGCAATGAACCAACCAGTTACATCCCTATAACACCACACTCTGTACCTTCCAATGTGATGGAGTCTATCATCGCTGAAACAATCATTTATTATCTGGGTAATCACAAGCTGATATCACCAGAACATCTTGACTTCCGACAAAAGCGCTCATACACTATGAACCTGCTAATAGCACGCAATAGTTGGACTGAAGCAGAGGATGTGGAGCAGGACGTGATGTTATTTATTTGGACTTCTTCATGGCGTTTGTTGGCTTATACCACCAAATTCTCCTCCATCAAATTCAGCTATATGGTGCTGGAAGCCTACTGCTGCCTTGGATAGGCAATTTGCTGTACGAACGTCGGTTGGAAGTGAAAGTACGGGAATCCCTGTTCGACGCAATTGAGGTGGATTACGGCGTACCACATGACAAAATAAGCAACGTAAGCTAGTAGATATCACTTCGTGTGTCTTAATACGCTTCTTCAGGCATGATGATATAATAGAAATTGTCGCTGCAACGCGGAACACTTGCGAGGAATGGTTTGATTAGCTCAGCTGTTTTGCTACCGTCGTTCAGAGCTTTATACTTTTCTAAAATGAGAATTTTGTCTTTTTGATGCCTCTGTTCTTCGACGAGTTTTGTCTGATGTAATTTAAGCGTAAAGTTTAGCAGTTAACTTGAGTTTCTGCCCTAATCTTATGCAGTTTCCTGTTTCCTCTCACGTCTTGCGATCGGATTTAGGTTCAGTTTGGTAATCACATTTTAGTGGCACTGATGAATCGATGCAGATGCCAATTACACGATAAAATAGGTCGGTCGCATTTTGAGGACATGAAGGGAGAAATCGTTCATCCCAATTCATCGAACGAACCAATTTCTTGAAAGAGTCCTAGTTAAGAGAACTGAACAGACGATAATGCATTGTTTGCTGTACAACCGCCATTCGTAGTCTTAGGCGGCATTTGATCACGCAATGATCGCTCCCCGGAAATTCACCAAGAACATGACACCTATTGCAGGTATTTCAAATGAGAAAATGAGATCCAGAATACTTTCACCTCTGGCAGGTTTGGAGACGTGTGGCTGCAAACCATTCGTTTGAATACAGGAGATAAGATTTTGGAATGTCAAAGTATCCGTTCCCATTGGCCATGAAAGCGAAGACAGATTACAATCACCTCCAACCATCTTGTGTAAAAGTGGTATGCTAGCGGCGCATTCAACTGCAAGTGTCAAAAGTTCTAGGTCTTCTTGGCTGCAATTTGGCGCGTTGTATATACATCCCATAACCAATTGCTGCTGATTAACAGATATCATATGTGAGGGTGATTCCTGAACATTGTTCAGCATGAGGTTTTCGAAGGGTGCTGCTGCGATCGATATTTTCAGCTAAATTACACAGCCACTACCTTGATGGCCAGAGCGATTTCTCCAAAACGTGTAATGTCCGAACGTAGTTAATTGAGTGCCAGACATGCTATGTTGCCACAAAGCTTTCATTATCAATATTATACCAACAATACTCTCCAGAACCAACAAAAATGGTGTGTGGATCTTAGAGTGAAGAGAAGGAATGTTTATCAGAAATACCGAGATAGATGTGAGATATGAAGAAGATGTTTTAAGTTGTGTTATAAACACTGGGATTTCAGGCTGTGTGTGGGTCTGCTTCAAAGATGTCGTTGCTGCGGAATTGGCAGTTCGCAAAACCTGACCTGCTCATTAAAATGGCCATCAGTAGATCAATCTCCGCTGTTGTCTCGTGGTGGGCCCGTGTGCGGTCCTCCATCTGCCGCAACCCGAGCTGCAACTCGTGCAGGAGAACCAAAAGCAAAAACTGCGATACGGATCGAAATCACTAAGTACGTTTTCTTTATTTGGGGTGAACTGCATTTCGTGAGATGAGGAGGCGGGAGAAGTTGTTGGGCGGAACCTGGGATACTAGTCGGTAAGCAATGACACGTAAGACGTGCCCAATACGACAGTATAGAAGTCGGAGGCAACTGAACCAAACGTGTATTGTACAGGCTACAAGAATAGGAAGCGAATCAGGCGGAGCGAGAAACGTGCAGCGAGACTTACCAAAACGGTTTGTGTCAAGGGATGTGCAGTCAGTTAAACAAATGGACGTTTCGAAGGTTAAAACAACCATAAAATCCAATGTTACAAAATACTGAAAGAGCATGTTTTCTGTTGCACTACAAAGTCAGAGAACAAGGCGACTGTATACCGGTGTCAAGATTGCAAGCAGATTTGCACTGTGCCTACGGAAAACAGGGAAACGGTTACGGATCTACGTCGTTGAAGTTGTGAGTGTGAGGCGGCGAGTCACATGTGGTCGGTGAAATCCGAACGGTAGTAGCCAGTGATGCGGTATCAACCTCTAAGTTGAGAATGCTACACGAATGAAAGGTGAAGTGATTAGCTGCACCGTCACAAAAAATATTGCCTGGTAATGATCAGTATCGTGCGCTGTATGCACTTGCTTTTGGTACTCTGTGCTCTATCCTCGTGCTACTACTAAGCGTAACTTGTGGCACGTGCTTCAAATCAAATGTGCCGAATAAACACAGGATGGAGGAGATGTTTCAATATCCGTTATTTTTTCGGTAACCAGCAGCTCACTTTTTTGTCACGCGAGAAAACCACACCATCAAACGACAATTCGCACTCAGTGGGATTTGCCAGACGCATTTTGCAAAAACAATTTGCTGTTCTCATCGCAGATCCTAAGTGAAATTCTCAGCAACTATATTTCGCTATGATTTGAACACGTTACAGACGGATGATGTTGAATTTTCTTGTTTCTACAGCTAACTATTCTCAACCAAGTCACGCAATTCCTGATGTGCCCAGAAATGCCGTAGGTAGATTTGTTTGAGACAGTTCGGTAATGGATTGTGTTTTACGCTTCTAAGACTTTAACGTAGCATTTCAGGCATTGTGAAGCGAAGACCGAAACAAATACAATCCAGTTAAGTTTCATATTTCGGACTGACGAAAGATATGGGATGATTTCTTCTATACCAGAGATCCTTGACCATTAGGTTTCATTCTGTACGTATGGGCTATCACCAATTTGACAGTGCTCAATTCAGTGCTTTACCAGAAGCAATATGACGCTGGAGAATGACAGTTCGCTCGGATTTGCCTGTTTTATTGTACAACTAACCAACCATTGGCGAATGGTTGGACAATGTCGGGCAAACATGTGGTGGCAAATCCTTGACATCTGTAACCAGCATCCCAATATGAATTTTTGTTCTCGTTCCTGCAAATGTCTAGGCAAATTTAAAGTTCCGAAGCACGCATAGGCCGATGCATGTGATAAGCCTCCTTCTTAGGGAGATGCCGTAGTGTACTAATTGGTGCAAGCTTGACGTTTAAAGCTGAATGCATTTCCGTTGTTAACACAGTATTCTCATGCCACAACGGTGGTTGAATGTCAGAATGTTGTCCTGTGTGTCAAACATTGTCGAATCCTCGTTTGTCTCGTGATCTATCCATATGGAAAATTTCGGAGAGGACTTTTAAATCTTTGCTCTCTCCATCTGCACCAATGCAACCATACATTAAAAGCATAATCTCAGTCGGATTGTAACGAACACCAGCGCAATCAACAGTTCCATATCACGGCTATTTCTTAGAGCACTGCGTAATAGGTTTTCCCGTGTATTATATAGAAGGAACTATATGACACGATGCGTACCGTATTAATTATGAAAATGTGTATGGTGCTCAGAAACGCGTGACACGATTCAGTGCAATGGGTCCAATCTCTTTGTGCAGTGGTTTGTGCAAGGGTTTTTATTGTGCCGGACAAGTTATCATTAAAAACTGTTCGCAAAGTGTTTCGCACTGCATGGGCATGGTATCTTGTTGGTCGAGCTGCATCAGACTACCATAAAATGAAATACGTTACGCGTGTTCCATACTTGTCCAATTTCAAAATGAACTTGATGCTAAACATTTCATTTAAACGTGCCATCTCATTGTGCTTAATACGTCTTTCAAAAGTCTGAAAATGCTTGAAGACAAAATCCGCAACAACGCGAGATAAGGAGAAGAAGTCTGAAGTAAAACAGAATAGCCAACAGTCATACGCCGCTCTGCAGCCAGTTGATATTGCTCCACTTAGTGGCCACCACAGATGTGAGGATAATACTCCGCTTGCTGAAAATAGGGGCGAATCGGTGCACGATAAAGTGATATTTGAAATTAACAAGGGAGCACGTGAATATGCGTGCCCCTCTATTGCATTAGATGCTTTGTCCGATGGAACATCTAGTTCTCGCACTTCGGAGCTAAGATCAACGTCAAATGCAAATTAGTTACTGGAGGGTCTCCACTAGGCCGCAGTTTCACGACTAGCCATGATAAGCCGACCAAACCCAAAACGACTACACTCCACAAAACTATTGATGTGTGTGGCGTTCCCTGTTTGATCGATGCGTAGGTTAACGGCTTTACCTCGGCACTTGATTACATCCAGCACTGATGTGCCGGTGTCACAATCAAACTTTGGTTAGAGTCTCCGTGAATATAGTACAATCTGTCACGTTGTATGGGACTTATTTGATTTTAGGATAATACGTTTCAAGGTGAGTGGCGTAGCCACCGTGAGGCGCTTGTCAGGACAGAGTTATTCTGTGACTTAGGGAGGAGGCTGTGAAGGTGGGTAGTTTGCAACTGGATCCGTTTTCTCCGAGTTCAGTGGCAAATCACTCTGACTCACCATCTACTCAATTACTACAGTTAGTTTCTCATACATTTTCATGAACACATCTAAGTAATTGGCAACTGGAATAACTCTGCATATCCGAAACTACTAGAGATCTTAAGTCACACTGTTGAGCAACCTTGTTACTAATTGCGTTAGCCAGTGCACTTGCGATAGAATGCAATGACGCAGTAAGAGCTAGTCAGTCAGTGTCTGCTTACTAGGCTCATTTTGTTACCGTTAAGTGGCATAATCGTCGTCGACGACGACTGTTACTGCAACTAAGTACTACACCTGTGCGGTCACCTGGGACAGGGGATGAGTGATTCACAATGTTCTTATCACGGCCTTCATTGCTGCTAGCTTGCTTCGAATTAGCGCAATTTCCTCCTCTTTACGGTCAGATCGGCTTGACCAATTGGAGCAAATATGAGACCTGATTTTCATCGTTGCGAATACGCAGCAGGAGTTACTGATCGTCTGCTGAGGAAGACGTTCAATCGCAGCATCTACCTTGGTAACTAGTAATTTCAGAGGCCTACCCGGAAACATGAACAGCATTATGGGAAACAGCTCTGATAGACTTGCAAACCACAGTTCCTTTATACCTTCTTCTTTCGAGGATAAAGAACCAGCGATGCGCTGTAGTTCGCGGAGCAACGTCGACGGCTTGCGAGACCATTGCTGAGATCATTGCGCTGCACCAATCAAGCTCGTGCGCTGGGCTGTACCGCTTTCAGAATCGCTTGTTTCGTTGTTTTATTCTTCGCCTTATTCGATGGGCAGAGTAGGTTGTCCTCAACCAGCGTCATAACCGATGATGGAATTACGTGGGATGAGCTGATTGTACATCGGACGGTCCATTTTAATGCCCTTATTTTGTTAGTTCGATCGCAACTAGCGTAAACCCAACCTCTGGGCTGTGTTCCGTGAAAGTTGGAACAGCTAAATTAAGCATGTTTACGCTGCGAAACGACTCAGATGCTAATTTGGAAACGTGCATCGAGGAGATAAAGGATGAGCAAAAACACGAGGGAAGCACTAAAATTTCGCAAGTAACAAATGGATACGCGTAGCCAATGGAGAAAAATGAATGAATTCACCAGAAACTACAAACGACGAAGAAAGTTTAAATTCGTGCTTGTGAATCAGGATCACCAATTTTTAATGCTAGTAAATACTAGTCCAGGACGGTGGTCGCAATTAAGCGCGGATACCAGAAGGCCATTGGAGTCGGACACAGCAGCCTGTATTCGCTGGGCTATAAGAAGACGCGGACGGATGAAGTGAGGAGAGCATACGACTTCGACGTTAACCTTGGAATCCAGTACCAATTCTCCAGGAATCCCTAGTTCCATCAGCCTTGCAGGACAACCGATATGTTCCTTTACTATTACGAATACTGTAGAGAATTATCGGTAAACGCTCTGACCACTGCCTACTCGATTGCATCGCAATCAGTGCGGCTTGGATTTGGCGATGCATACTCTCGACTAAATCATTCTCATTCGAAGGATTTACTGTTGTGCGTAGAAGAGGACTAGCCGAGCATGCAGTTAAAGTTCCGAAACAGGGTAGAATTAAACTGGAGTCCTCTACCCATGTTGACAGGAGAGGAAGTGCCAAACACGGATATGTAAATATCGATGAAGGTTGGCGCCACCGTCTCGGTTGCCAAATCTCACAGCCGCATGTTTTGTGGCCAACGGATAAAACGATCGACACATGTCAACACGTAAGCAAAAGAGCTGGATGGTTTTAGAAGTCTAGCGATGTCGCTGTGAAAATGTTTAAATTGAACGTCGGTTAACGAACTGTTTCCAGGAACAGTACACGCTTGGGGATGTATCATGCTATTATAGTAAATATTACAGTGTTTCGCCCGCCGCTGGATTTCATAGCACATGCTGGGTCAGATGTAGCGATTTGTGACCACCTTCATATTGGCGCGGATGTGCGGATGAGCGCTTGCATGCAAGTAGGCTTACGCAATTCGCCGATACGGCTGCGGAACGAATGCTTGAGGCCTTCCGATGGACATATCACGGTCAATTCGAGAGTCCGAGTTGAGAACAGGCCGTTAAGAATGTTTATTGGAGGGATTCGGGTTAAACTGCTCAATATCATGATCACCTTGTTGATAGGCAGCAATGTATCTAAGAGGATTGCTCAGCGCGAAAACTCGTGGAGACCAATGCGAGGCATATCGTCGGGTGCAATATTGTTAGCTACATCATTTAGTCGAAGGTCAATGATGTATTTTTCTTATGATGACTTTCTCTAGATGTGATCAGAGGAACCACAGTAATACTAACTGAATGGCACATGATCCGTGAGGATTGTTTATCAGCGTTCTTCATGCACGGTGGCGAAAGTTCTTAACGGTAAATGGCTAAGAGTTCTCAGCCGAGAGTACTGTATCCAGTCCGAGAAGGTTACGGTCTTGGAGAGAAGGACAGAGGCTTACGTTGACCATCTACGATCTGTTGAAGCACTCCGTCAACAGCAATTTGAGATTCATCAGTTTTGCCGACTTAGGATATATCTGTATTAGTTTTCAAGTGACTAAGCGTAGTAGCGCTTTATAAGGCAAGGTATCTCATGCCGAATGCTGCTAAGGCTTCTGCAGTTGGTTCGAATTCGCAAAACTTAACTTGGAGCAGATCCGTCAGTGGCTGAATGAGCCTGGAGCCTTCTCAAATGAAGCGGTTGTAATAGTTAACCCTATCAAATAAAACACGAGAAGTTCTGGATGTTTGGAACGTCGAATAGTTCACCATGGCTTGTGTGTTCTCAGGGAGCGGGCTATCTCCGTCGTGTTTGATTCAGTGATGACTGGTCAACTACGTAGTTATCCTCATGGATCCTAAACGCAAGGTCATCCACAAACGCGCGTGAGCTGCGTGTTGCTGGTTCATTTGGATTATTCCCTTTTGTCCACTCTGCATGTGCTCGCAGAGTTGTCACCGTACCCTCATTCGAACCGGATGTACCATTCCGACACACAGACCCAGCATACGTGGAAATTTCATCTACGATTAGAGTCTGTGCCATCACTAACAGTTTTCACTGGCATCCGGGATTAAGCGTAAACGGATAACTCAATCAGATTGAGCCGATTGCCTTTCTGTGGGTCCTCATTTGATATAGAATTCTCGAGGCAGTCCGAAGTGCCTAAGATTATTCCCATCCGGCGTTACCCAACCCAGCTGTGAAAGAATCTGTGGTCTCTCAATCTGTGTTGAGCGCTGTGTTCAGATGCATTGAGCAGGTTCCAGTCACTTGCCATGATTTGTGGCCTTGTCAGCCAGTGCGCCTGCGTAACCCATCACACGGACCGCGCGCCCACAACGGCCGCTAATTTGACCTTGCAACCACCACGCTCGCCTGACAGATGTGCGCCGTTATGAAAGCTGGAAATGCACAGAACGCTAACCAACCCACTGGGACAGCCAACAAAGTCACGTTGAATGGCAGAAATGTAAATCCGAGTCACCTAGAAAACGAAAATCATTTACGGGTTAGGTGAATGGCATCGAGTAGCTAAAATCGGTCTGGCTTGCTCGTAGTGTTTTGAATGGTGCCATCCGTAATGTGCAGATGTGTCCCAAAAATAGTTACGAGAGCGAAATAACGCTCAAGATGCACTTTGGTTCTGTACTGCGTATTCCACCATCGCACTCGTTATGTGCTTGCTTATCCTAGCGCAGATGTGCGACCGGTTAACTGCAGAAGCCGAGTGGATAATAAACGATAAGATTCCTTTAATGGAAGCGAGTATGCACCAAGGAAGTGTACCGGCTTCTAGGCAACGAAATGCTGCACAATCCGGTTCACTTGAACCGCAATCAGCCCCGTCCCCTGCTCCGTTGTCTTCTCTAACTTTGCCAGAAAGCCTGGCGAATACTGACTGTACCTACTAGAGTCAAACATTACACAAAGCAACGAAAATCAGGCACCACAAAAAACGTCTGGTTAAGCAATTGCCAATGGACCTGACATTTAGCATTAAGAAGGATGGAGCAGCCGAACACTAACCCTCAGTACCTGTAGCCCAAATGTCTCTTACCGAGACAAAGCCACCGGAACTTCAGTTATCTATGCAGGGGTTGCTGCAGAGATCCACCAAGTGAGTGCTGTCGCACCTTCTTCTGTTGTATACACCGTGAAGATGAATAGAGGGACAAACAGCAAACAATCAACACTTGTCAGCAGGTCAGGAAAAATGAGTACCGTACCTTATGGCTCGACGCAAAACGGATCCAACGATCGTGTCCGGATTGTTGTATGCTCAAATTCCCTCGAACCTACCGCCGTCACATTGCGGGATAAGTTTTCAGACGACCAAGACCAGCTGAACTCATTGTTCATGTTGATGAGCATAAAATCCAAGCCCATAAACTTTACGAATTACTCGTCATCCGAAGTCGCCACACTATGGAGAACCCAGACATATTCGAGTAATACTAGAATCCTCCTCTGAGGTAGAAAAAGTTTTGCTCTCCGCAAGCGCGCTAAAATACGGATCCTGTGGGATACTCATTTATCCTGAAGTCCCTTGGAGCGCGCGACAAGCAAAAAGCAACACCGAAGAGGAGCACAGCAAGCAAGACCGCCTAAACGCAATCTTCATTAATAGGGTGCCAGAACCTCCTTCTAACGATGTCCATGAGACCGCAAAGCACGAGTTAGAACAGTGGCGATTCATTCGTGGATCACTAACTTTGGATACTATTGTGGCGCTGCGCTCACCAGGAAACCTCTCTCACCAAATTATAGAGGATGCGGTCCTAGAATCCTAAAACTTCTGGTTCAGTTAGTGTAACAAGCAACGGGTGTTTTGAATCGACGGAGCAGAAATCGGGAATTTCTTTCTTCTGAACTTTGGTTAAAGGTGCCGAAGAATAGCACAGTTCAAATATTAAAGCACCTGAAGTAGAAAGCATGCTGAGGAGTATACAGAAGTGCAACTTGACTGTTGCTTCGCTTGATTATGATGTAGGTCCAAAGGAAGTTAGAGACGCAACTTGGCGGAATCAAGTTTCAGACAAAGTATCACAAACCAATCAAAATACGAATAACAGCCGGCTTCCTATCGGTCGGCATTCTCACACACTTGACCTCTTCATCCCTCTGTGTGCTCCCAGAGTCCGGGAAATTTGCCTGCATGTATATTGTCCAAT
Organism: Dicrocoelium dendriticum; assembly: GCA_944474145.2. Lineage (NCBI taxonomy): Eukaryota > Metazoa > Platyhelminthes > Trematoda > Plagiorchiida > Dicrocoeliidae > Dicrocoelium > Dicrocoelium dendriticum. The sequence continues at coordinate 294,885 of OX104062.1, forward strand.
AACATTACTTCTTGTACTATCCAAATTTATGGAATAAATCATCACAGGTGCCCTGATGCAATATCTGGAAAACCACAACTTAATAGCTCCAGAGAAACATGGCTTTCGCCAAAACCATTCGTGCAATATATATATATATATATATATATATTTATTCACAGTCTGTTAACAGACATTGTGCCATCAGAACCATGGCAGAAGAAAAAGGTGAAGAAGATGGGGACACTAATGCGATTAAAAAAATATGGGAAACGAATTTTTTTGGTTTACACACGCCATTTTGTATTTTTTGTTTTGTTTTGTGAGTTTTTGTGTGTATCAAAGGGATGGTGAAATTGCGGAACAACATTGCCGCCACTGATGTCTGTTGCGGGCCATGACGTCCAATGTTTCCAACCACTGCAATTCAGCATCTCGTGGTCCCCAACCTGGAAGGCGGACTGGTCCGACTGCTGCCAGACTTGGGGTCGCCTTTTTCATACTCCTTCTCCACGTCATCGGCTGTCCACCGCGGCACTTTTTCCAATCGCTCCCTGGGAGTGCAAATAGCGCTCGACGTGGAAGGCGATGGGCTGGCATGCGCAGAACATGCCCGAGCCAGCGCATGCGATGTCGGAGAATAACGTCTTGAAGACTGGCACTATTCGCCCCAAGCACGCGGTCTCTCACCTCTGCGTTGCTTACGTGGTGTTGCCACCACACCCTAGCAATCCTTCGTAGACAGCGATTATCAAAGACTGATAGCCGCTTCATATCTTCCGAGCGAATAGGCCAAGTCTCACAGCCGTACAAGAGTACTGCACGGACGGAAGCATTGTACACCCTGCCCTTGAGCTTGAGACTGACATCACGACGACGCCATAGATGTCTCAGTTTGATGAATGCAAGGCGGGCCTTTGCAATCCGTTGTGAGACTTCATCTCCAACACCGCCACCAGCCGTGATGCAACTGCCTAAGTAAGTGAAGCAAGGGACTTGCTCCAGAACATGTCCAGCAATGGTGAGCGCAGGTTCAGGCACCTGCCAATCCTGGAGCAGCGTTTTACATTTTCCCGGAGTGAAACACAGGCCGTACTTAGATGCCTCCATCGCCAAGCGGTCCAGAGCGTTCTGAACGGATTGTGGGTCGTCCCCCAGCAAGGCGATATCATCGGCGTAGTCCAAGTCCGTGAGTCTGTCTCCAGGGAGAAGCTCAACACCGCAGTCCTGGACACCTTCCAGTGCTCTTTGGAGAACATCTTCGATGGCGAAATTGAAGAGGAAAGGTGAAATAGGGCAACCTTGGCGAACACCGCTGGTCACAGCGAATGAAGAGGAGTGCGTGCCGTAAGCCCTGACTTTGCCCGACGTGTGACTGTAAAGTACTTTCAGGATGGTTACAAACTTGTCGGGCACACCTTTCTTCAGTAAACAGTTCCACAACGCAGATCTATCTACTGAATCAAATGCCGCTCGGATGTCCAAAAACACTACGATTGTTGGCCGCCGGTGGATGTGACGAAGTTCGAGAACTTGCCGAAGCGTGAAGATTTGGTCGATGCAGCCACGGCCTGGACGAAATCCAGCTTGTTCTTCTCGGGAAAACTCCTCTCTAGTCGTTGAAAGCCTGCCAAGTAGGACCGACACGAAGATTTTGGATGCGACAGAGATTAGGGAGATTCCGCGGTCGTTGCAGCAATCAGCGCGGAAACCCTTCTTGTGAATCGGGACAATGACCGATTCTCCCCATGAGCTCGGAACCTTCTCCTCAGTCCAAACTTTCGTGAACAGCGATAGGATTTCGCTGATAAGTACACGCCCACCATCTTTGAATAGAGCTGGTGGTAGGTTGTCGGGACCCGAAGCTTTGTGGCGTTTCAAAGATTGGACTATATTTCGAATCTCTGCTTCATTTGGGGGGGCTGTGGAGACAGGCCAAGCATCATACATTGGGGCTGGAGGTGTCGCAGGGGATTGTGTTGGGTGGTTGAACTGAAGAGCGAAATGCTCTGACCAGCAACCCAATCGTCTGCGAAGGTTGGTGATCTTCGTGCCGTCTGCCTCGCAAATCGTCTGGCTGATAGCGTGGAAATTGCAACCAGTGGCCCTGATGATGTAAAACAGACGGCGGAAGTTGCCAGCTGATGCAGCAGCTTCCATCTCACCAGCTTGTTTTGACCACCAAGATTCACGATCAGAGCGAAGGCTTGCTTTCAGCTGTTGCGTAATAGACCGGCGGTGTTCGTTGTACTCTGCGCCAGCAGGCACCGCCAGTCGACGATCCAGCAATTCTGACGATCTTCCCGAGATCCAGCATTTGGGAGTGGAGCGAGTGAGGCCACAGCTGGACAAACCGGCCGACAACAAGGCTTGCTGGAGACTTGACCAGTGTTGATCAACATCCAGAGTGTGAGAGAGAGGAAGCTTTTCGCGAAGCTTTTGTTGATAATCTCTCTTCACCATTGGGTCCTCCAACTTATAGGCATTCAGTCGGGTGTGTTCATTCGTGCAATACTAACCTGTTAATTGCAAGTAACAGTTGGACTGAAGCTGTTGATGATAACGCAGGAGACGTTGTCATCTACCTTGAATTTCAAAAACATTTGATCGCTTAGACTATCGAATTCTCCTACAAAAGCTTCTGAAATATGGCCTCGACGACACAATCCTGAGTTGGATTCACATTTTTCTACATGAACGACGGCTAGTGGTGAGAGTCCGAGAATCATCGACTGATGCAATTGATGTGGTATGTAGTGTACCACAAGGCTCGGTTTTTGGATCTCGTCTATTCTTGATGTTCATTAACGATTTGGAGAGATCAATTGCTTCCGATTTCCTATTTTTCGCTGATGATACCTAGATATGGAGAAGGATCAGAGGACCGGACGATCGTGAATGGCTCCAGTGCGATCTTAATAGGGTTTCGAACTGGTCAGTTCAGAACACCCTACCATTCAACGTAGACAAACATCACGTTGTGCGATTACGCCGTAGACATAACCACACAAATTCACTTGGGACAAACGGATTGCAGACCAGCTCCCAGGAACGTGACCTTGCTCTGCTCGTATAGAGCGACCTCAGCTTCTCAATACTGGCTGTGGTAACTGTGGAAAGATGCCACTAGCATATGAGCATGCTGCGAAGGACATTCGGAAGATTTGATCCATCAATCTTCCCAATGATGCACAAACTACGTGCCCTCGCACGTTGAAACCGCCATCCAGGCTGGGCAACCTTGGTTGAAACGCGACCTAGAGGCGTTAGGGGAGCCACAACATGAGCAACGGAGACTGAAATTTCTGGGAATTTTCAGCGGACGTTATCGAATTCGGAGCGGCGATCTCATATGAGAGGATCAGATATTGCGTGACCCCAACCACCTAGGCCGCCATTAGCTGGAACTTTGCCAGTACACGCAGCTCACGTGTAACTGCTTAAAATGGAGGGAACAATACAGCCGTCTAGAGTGTTGACGCAATTACATTTCCATACGGTTTTGCCAAGCCTGGAACGAACTCCCAGTCTTAGTTGTATCCTCCTCTACATTAAAGGTTTCCAAAAACAATTAGATGTTGTTCTTATCTCCCAGCATTATGTTACCTAATCTACTCTATTGGGGATTACGCAAAGCGTGCTTTCCTACACGATTTATTTATCAAATGGACCCAAGGGTGGCAAGCCGAACAATCGCCTCGTGGTGCAAGCTGGGTGGTTCGGCTAAATCCCCCTCCAGCAAATGGTTCGGCAACAGTGTTCCAGGATGTGGTGGGATTTCGCCTGGCAAGCGTTCTCCTTATAAAAATAACCACAGGTCTCCGTTTAACAACAGTGTGACGTGGCGGATGTGACTCGCCCATAAGTAAAGTCACTGTCTGTTCCCTTTTCCGGAGGATCATTCACACATCACGAACATCATCCGATTCAAAGCGTTCTATTGATTCCCCCATTTGATGGCGAACACAACGAACAAATACACACAGAGTCATATTTATCAACTCACACAACATGGCCCCTTCCAAATACACAGTTAAACATGTCAACACACACACACACACATAACTTCCTACGCTATTTGTCAAAATGCACAAATTTGTGCAATTGCCGACCATACATGTCTGTAGTACCATGATCACATCCTTGATGGTGTGCCTCGAAATGACGAGAATAAACTATTAATTTATTTATTTTAATTATTTAAGTGGGCGAGCATATTTTACGTTTTTCACGCAGTTTATCAACGACCACTGCACTCCGGTGTATTTCTGAACGTTTACGCTCGATTTTTTCGTTTTACGCTGATGTTATCTATCAAAGTATTCAGCTTGGTAGACGTATAGTAACTGCCCTAGCTATAGTTGATTTCATCATATTCACCCCAACCATCCTACAAGATGTGTCAAGCACTTCTTTTATCCCGTGATAAATCATTGTCCATGGTTCTCTCGCGCACTTACTTCAGGCGTACGAAGAAGCGTTCCGCAACTTGGCGTCCTTCTTCTCCAACAAAAGCATGGTCTCAAGTTGATCATATTTCCATTAACTTCATTCGGCGCGGCAGCGTACCGCACTGCAGGTCCCTTTGGTCCGCCTTCGTTGACTCAGATCATGCCCTGGTCTGCGCGAAAAACTGCGTGTATTTGGGTGGTCCCAAGACACGAAACACCGCAACATTGATGTAAACAGATTAGCTAGTTCCTCTGTCAAGGCGAGATAGCAGTCTTCACTGGCATACGCACTCAGTTGCAATCCACAGCAAGACTTGAAGCAACACTGGACTTGTACACAGAAAGCGATGACCATTTCCGGACAGTCAATCTGCGGCCCAGTTCGATTTTTAAAGATTTGGATCACTGCTGGTTATCTGGAGCTGTTGGAAAGCCGCAAAAATATTCCAGCGGAATCAGCTTGCAACGAGCGGTGCCGTTCTGTCAACCGGCTGCTCAAGTAAAGAATACCCAAGGAACGCGAGACACGGTGGTCTGAGCTTGCTTTAGAAATGGTGACTGCTGCTGTCTCTGGCAACACTCGCATTCTTTTCCACCTCATTTGGTCCACCGGCCTCAGGAAGCCTGGTGTCAGTGAAGTTATTTGCGAGTTGGATGAGTCTCCGATCACCAACCGACAACAGCGTCTGGACGGCTGGGCCGAACACTTTCACTCGGAGTTCAACTGGCCTCCACCATTCATCAGTGCATGCAGTACACGTAGTTGTTTTCCACCCTGGATAACCCTACGGAATCCTCCCAGCGAAGTGGAAGTCTGCCTCGAGATTGGACACTTAAAGCGGTTTAAGGCTGCCGGCTCAGAAGGACTTCCTCCAGAGCTCTTCAAGTACAGCGGCGTGGCGATCGGTAACTAGCTGACCTCGCTGCTCGCGAAAGTTTGGCATGAAGTGAAACTGCCTTCCTCTTGGGACGAATCAGCTTTTGTTACAATTTGCAAGAAAGACGCTCACACTTCCTGTGTAAATCAGCGCGAGATTAGTCTTATTTCAGTTGCCTCCAAGCTACTGGCATCTATTCCACACTGTAAACTATTCCCAATACGTGAATTATCCCACCATGAAAAACAAGCTGATTTCCGTCCTGGCCGCAGATGCTTGAATCAAATTTTCACGTTCCGCCAGCTCCTCGAACATCGCCACATTCATTACGGACCCACTATCGTTATATTCCTAAACAGAGATACCGCTTTTGACTCCGTTGTTATACATGTTTTATGGCGTTGCTTGCTAAACAACGGGGTGCCAGATGAATACATCTCCATCTTATGAGCGCTTTACTTTCGTGCTTCCGGCAGAGTGAGGTTATTTGTGAAACTTTCTTCGCAATTCGATGTCAATAGCGGCGTGCGCCAGAGCTGTCCCATTTCCCCATTCCGCTTTAACTTCGTAATCTAAGACACTCTGTCGAGTGCTCTATAAGGTTTTCAACCTTTTTGCCTAGAGCTTCTACCGGGTGGGGTCGCTACCGACTTCTGATGCTGACGAAATTTCCTTCCTTGGTGAGAATCCTCAGAGTAGGCAACTTATCCTGGATCGTTTGGCCGTTGAAGCATCTACGCATGACATGAGCTTCGTCCCATCGAAGTGCGAAACGCTGCTCAAGGATTGGATTTTACATGCTTCTGCTTCAGGCTTTGCTTTGCACCATCGAAGTGCAAAGCGTTCCTCCAAGATTCGTCTGGACGGCCTCCTTCGCTGACGCTTTTTGGCGATCCGCTAGAAGTCGTTGGGAAATTCAAAATCTGGGGAGTTTTATTAACGCCCGTGGGATTGAGGATGAGATCACGAACCGTCCAGCGAAAGCTCAGGACGCTTTTGCTAATCTTCATCACTTATGACGCCGGCGCGACATCACTCTCCCCTTGAAGGGTAGAGTGTACAATGCAACGGTACGTTGGACCCTACTGTACAGTTGTGATACCTGGCCCCTTAAAGCAGCTGACAACAAGAGGCTAGTTACGTTCGACCACCGGTGCCTTCGCAATTTAGCTTACATCTGGTGGGGACACCGAGTTAGCAACGAGCGTATTCGACGCCTTGTTTACTGCATAGGAAGAGGAAATGAGCCGCTCAACACCGTTATTTCACGCACCAGAATCCGATTGCCCAGCCACGTGTTACACATGCCAGCCCACCGACTCGCGCCACGTGCGTTGTTTGCGCGCCAGGGGTGTGGATAAGAAGAGGAAGAGAGGTGGCCAAGCGATGACTTGATCGAGAGGAATGAAGGCCCTTACTTCTGAGCTGGTCTCAGTTGGAGCGTTTCGGCTCCCTGGTTGGGGTCCGAAAGAAGATGCAAAGGTTTGGCTGGATACACTTGTTGATATGTCTAGGAGCCGACCTCAGTGGCGTTCGTGCTGTGAGTTCCTTTGCCTACCCCATCCATCTTAGCCTCCCCTCCGACCGTGATCCCTTTAGTTTGCATGGTAGAGTATCTATTTTTCTGCTGCATAGTAGCCGGCAGGTAGCTTACCGAAACTATGCCCATCCGTTACCGGTAGTTCACCTGTTGCATTTTATGCCCTATTTTTTATGTATTGCGGCACAATAGCTGAGGTTTTTCCCACCACTAGCTAACGTGTATAATGTGTGTGTGTGTGCTCCCGTGTTCACTCACGAAGGCGCACAACTTGAACAGGTAGGTAGTTCTATCTACCTTAGATGCTGTGTTTCTGCTGACGGCACTATCAACAAAGAATTCCATCATGGCATCGTTAATGCCCGATCAGCATTTGTCAAGCTGATGCACTTGTGGTGCCGTCGCGACCTCTCATTATCGCTAAAGAGCCACGTTTACAGCGCATCTGTTCGCTGTGTTGTTGTATGAGAGCGAGTACTGGCCGGTTCGCATTGAAGAAACGCGTCGTCTTTCAGCCTTGGTAAACGGTTGCTTATGGAAGAGTGCTCGTGTTTGGTGGCAACATCGAAGTCGCAGCTTGAGGAATGCGAGTATTCCCTTCAGCAAACTGGTTTCGCTGCACCAGTTGAGATGGCTCAGTCACGTCCTGCGCATGACACCTGGGTCTCTACCACGCCGCGCTCTATTCGCTGGTCAAGCACCTTGCTGGCGTCGACCGCGTGGGGGTCAGCTTTCCATTTGGCGACAGCACATGAAATTGTCTATTTCTTGTCTAACCTCTGTTCCACTTTTGCCGAAATGTTCCTTTCTTCCTGCGGCATGGGAGCTGAAGTGTGTTATTCTACTTAAATTACTATGCCACGATGCTTATGACACGATGACTTCCACTTATCTGCTAATCTCCATGGTTTTGTTAGCTCTAAGTTTAGTTTGTAGACTGTTGCGATTATATACATAGCTAGGTTTCCATGTAGTATATTACTTTGATCATGCAACGCGAAGACGGAAACTGGAACATATAGTGACCATTAGAACTATCTGTAGAAAATAGACAGAGGACAACCATCTGTGAGTATGCTTGATATACTTCCTTTAACTTGATGACCCAATGGGGCACGGTTGGAACATTGGAGTAAGGTAGATCAAGGTCAGTTATTTAAACAAATTATGGTTGCAATACACTTTAAGCCTGATAGCGAAACTTATAAGCAAGTTTTAAATTTTTTTTCGTACCTGGAACGTGGGCCGGGATTTTCAGGGAAATACCAGCGTACGTTGAATTCTAGTCGCCGCAACAGACTCCTGACACATCTAACGCTGAACAGGCTGTGCCACAGAAAACTCGACATAGTCATCAGTTGTGTGACTTCGGTGATCCGTTTCCTCCTCAGCACCCACCTGCCATAATTTCTCACACACACATTCTCCCTTTCACACTAGCTGCTCAGTTCAGATAGCACGTATCGAGCGTTTATTTCATTGACAAGTGCTCTAGCTTAAGTACTGTAGCGCTTCTAAATCCCGCGATTTTGTTACGGTTCGCTGCATGTGCATTCGTCGTGATTATTCGACGCCGTTGCTTGGTGTCTGGCAACCGAAATTGTTGTCAACTCGGTTTGCGTTCCTCATGGAAGCAACATGTACGTACGCGTACCTTGAAAATTTAGATTTGAATGAGCTTTGGGCCAACTGTTTTCGTAGATGACTGCGGTTTTCATTGACTTTTATGTAGTCTTTTCCTTTGCAATCTCAAATGTTTAGAACAAACTAAAGCGTCTAGGAGAAAAGGCAATCGACACGTCGTCCTGCTGTGGAAGTTATTTGGGAGTATTTAGTCATCCGTCTTCTGGATGACACACAATGTTACGTGCACCGTTGCGTTGAATACGCTTTCCAAGTGTGGCAAACTTGATTGAAGCGCGACCTAATGTTTTAGAGACCCCACAACACGGTATAACAAAGAACATCAAGGACCTACGCAATTTCTCTTCCCAGCGAAATCTAAGGTTACTGGTTGTCTCAGTGGATGCTACCGAAGGCAACGCGGCCGTCTCATATTACTGTACCAAATATTGAGTGACCCCAACAATGTACGAGGCCATTTGTTGAAATGTCCACAACACTGAGCTCATTGATATCGGATTAAAATTGAGTGCACAATATAGTCGTATAGAGTGTCAACGAAATTTCCTTCCTCATTGAATTTGCCAATCTTGGAACTGTCTACCAAACATAGTTGTCTTCTCCTTTCTGCTGGATATTTTCAAAAATTGATTGGGTGTTGCTTATGGCCACTATTACACCACTACATAAGCAGTGCTAATGCGGGATGTCTTTTCATGCGCTCACAACGAATTACGAGTCACATCAACTCAGGTAGACGGTACAAAGTTATCTGCCCCCCATGTTGTCCTGAATGCATACATTCAGTTACAAGTTTGTATTATGGTTATTCAACAACACATTTGACTCATCCATTTGTTGTCTTCGTGGTTTGTCCCTAAGCCATCTTATGGAATTTGTCAAACGCTTGCCTTTTAACCGTGTTAATCATTGTTTATTGTGGCATTTACGCAATTTACGGTATCAATATTCTACTTAATATTAACTATATCATGTCCAGTTTGCGTTTAATGATGTGTCAGAAAATTTGTTGCATGGAACTTGAAATAACACTACCTGTTTCCTTCATAACCTGCTGCGTCCCGCGGTACTTTATTCATCAGCCAGCATAAATGACTGATTTCGCCCTAAAACCATGTGCATATCCGACAATAGAAACCAATTTTCCTCTTCATTTTTTCACGCTCGGAAGATGCTTTTACTTGAGCTTGAAGATGACTTATTGTGAAAAATAACCATGTACACTAGCTATTTTATTAAAAAGTTCAACGAACCTTTTCGAAAATTCCTGTCTTGTTGCATGACATTTGGAACCACAAGAGTTGGTACCTCGCGTCAGTAGCCTTCACATCCTGAAGCAGTCTCTCGAATATCAGTATCAATCTCAGGCAACCGACACAGACGTTGTGCCACAGACTAAATCTTCTCAAATGTCTAGAATGAAGATCAATCAAGACTGCAGTTTGCAAAAGGCGGAGCAATCACAATACCGGCATAGACACCCAATATGCCATCAGAAATAACACATCATTCATCACCGCGTCGGTAAAATTGGGCAAACTTCCGCTACAACGGAGGTGACCAGCCAGGTTTTAAAGCGGACAGTGTTGAGCAAAACACTTCCTAGTTTCATTAATTAGAGCCGCACGAGATATATAGGAAGTGGCTGAGCATGTTGGGAAGAAATTCACTTAATCAGGTTCAAACGAACAAGAATGTCGGGTAAGATAATCCACATGAGGAATGTATTTAGCACGTCTGCGTTTTATCATATAATTATAAAACCTGAGTACGATGCTCCATCCGTGAACCATCGCTGCAGAGGATTTCGCCAACGAGTTAGATGAATTGTATGTATACTTCAGGACTTCAAGCTCAGTTATTGCGATGACCTTCAAATGGAAGAGACAGGTTGGGACACTCATGACACAGTGGGTTCTTCAGGGTTAAGTCGATCAGTAATCGCGTATTCTCCAGAACCAGTTCTGTTCAATAAGTATTGCTTCTTGTTGAGTAAAATGCATTCGAAAGTGCTTTCATAAAGCGTTTTCAAAGGCTTGCGGACCGCATCGACAAATATGAGAACGAAGGGGCATGTGTACAAGTCTGGGTGAACGTGTTGGCTTCGAAGGTTGAATCGTGCTGACGTTGGACGAATCGCGCCGAAATATTGCTTCCGTCGCGCAACAAATGATGTAGGATCGACTTCGACGTTAACCTTGGAATCCAGTACCAATTCTCCAGGAATCCGTAGTTTTATCAGCGTTGTAGGACAACTGATATGTTCCTTCAATATTACGAATACCGTAGAGAATTATCGGTAAACGCTCTGACCACTGCCTACTCGATTGCATCGCAATCAGTGCAACTTGTATGTGGCGATGAAAACTCTAGGCTAAATTATTCTCAGTCGGGTGATTTGCTGTTTTTCGTAGATGAGGACCGGCCGAGCATGCAGTTAAGGTTACGAAACAGGGCAGAATTAAACTAGAGTCCTCTACCCATGTTGACAGGAGCGGAAGTGCCAAACACGGATATCCAAATATCGATGAAAGTTAGTGCCACCGTCTCGGTTGCCACATCTCACAGCCGCATGTTTTGTGGCCAAAGTAAAAAACGATCAACACATGTCAATACGTAAACAAAAGCTTTGGATGGTGGTAGAAGTCTAGCGATGTCGCTATGGAAATGTTTAAATTGAACGTCGGTTAACGAACTGATTCCAGGAACAGTACATGCGTGGGGATGTATCACGCAATTCTAGTAAGTAATACAGTGTTTCGCCCGCCGCTGGATATCAGAGCACATGCTGGGTCAGATGTAGCGATTCGTGACCACCATCATATTGGCGCGGATGTACGGTTGAGCGCTTCCATGAAAGTAGGCTTACGCAATTCGCTGATACGGCTGCGGAACGAATGCTTGAGGCTTTCCGATGGACATATCACGGTCAATTCGAGATTCCGAGTTGAGAACTGGCCGCTAAGAATGTTTACTGGACTGATTCGGGTCCAACTGCTCAATATCATGGTCACCATTTTGATTAGCAGCAATCTATCTAAGAGGATTGCTCAGCGCCAAAACTCGTGGAGACCAATGCGAGACATATCGTCGGGTGCAATATTGTTAGCTATATCATTCAGTCGAATGTCAGTGATGTGTTTTTCTAATGACGACTTTCTCCACATGTAAAGTGATCAGATGAATCACAGTAATACTAACTGAATGGTACATGATCCGTGAGGATGGTTGATCAGCGTTCTTCTTGCACGTGGCGAAAGATTTTAACGGTAAGATAAATGGCTAAGAGTTCTCAGCCGAGTGTACTGTATCCCGTCTGAGAAGGTTACGGCCTTGGAGAGAAGAAGGACAGAGGCTTCCGTTGACCGTGTACGATCTGCTGAAGCACTCCGTCAACGGCAATTTGAGATTCATCAGTTTTGCGAATTTAGGATATATCGATATTAGTTTTCAAGCGACTAAGCGTAGTAGCGCTTTCAAAGGCGAGGTTTCTCATGCCGAATGCTGCTAAGGCTTCTGCAGTTGGTTCGAATTCGCAAAACTTAACCTGGAGCAGATCCGTCCGTGGCTGAATGATCCTGGAGCGTTCTGAAATGAAGCGGTTGTAATAGTTAACCATATCAAAGAAAACGTGTAAAGTTCTAAATGTTTGGAACGTCGAATAGTCCACCATGGCTTGTGTCTTTTCAGGGGGCGGGCTACCTCCGTCGTGTTCGATTCGGTGATGACTGGTCAACTACGTAGTTATCCGCATGGATCCTAAACGCAAGGTCATTCGCACACGCGCGTGAGGTGCGTGCTCCTGATTCATTTGAATTATTCCCTTCTATCCAATCTCGTTGTTCTCGCAGCGTTGTCACTGTACGCTCATTCGAACCGGATTTACCAGTCCTACACACTGACCCAGCATACGTGGAAATATCTTCTACGAGTAGAGTCTGTGCCATCCCTAACAGTTTTCACTGGCGTCTGTGATTAAGCGTAAACGGATAACTCAATCAGCTTGCGCCGATTGTCTTTCTGTGGGACCCCGTTTGATATGGAATTCTCGAGGCAGTCCGAAGTGCCTAAGATTATTCCCATCCGGCATTTCCCAACCCAGCTGTGAGAGAATTTGTGATCTTTCAATTTTTCTTCAGCGCCGTGTTCAGATGCATTTAGTAGGTTCCAGTCACTGGCCATTCTTTGTGAACTTGTCAGCCAGTGCGCCTGCGTAAACCATCACACGGACCGCGCGTCCATTCCGACCGCTAATTTGACCTTGCAACCACCACGCTCGCCTGACCGATGTGCGCCATCCTCAAAGCTGGAAATGTACAGAAAGCTAACGAACCCACTAGGTCAGGCAACAAAGCCACGTTGAATGGCAGAAATGCAAATCCGAGACGCCTCCAAGCGAAAGGCATTTGCGGGTTAGGAGAATGTCATCGAGTAGTAAACATCGGTCTGGCTTGCTCGCATTGTATGGAATGGTATCCTCCGAAATGTGCAAATGTGTCCCAAAAACAGGTACGTGAGCGAAATAGCGCTCAAGATGCACTTTGGTTCTGTACGGCGTATTCCACCATGGCACTCGTTATATGCTTGCTTATCCTAGCTCAGAAGTGCGACCGGTTAACTGCAGATGCCGAGTGGATAATAAATGATAATATTCCTTTAATGGAAGCGAGTAAGCACCAAGGAAGTGTATCGGCTTCTAAGGAACGAAATGCTACACCAGCCGGTTCCCTTGAACCGCAATCAGTCACGTCCCCCTTCGCCGTTGTCTTCTCTAACTTTGGCAGAAAGCCTGGCGAAATCTGACTGTACCTACGAGAGTCAAACATTACTCATGGCAACGAAAATCTGGCACCACACAAAACGTCTGGTTAAGCAATTTCCAATGGACCTGACATTTAGCATTAAGAAGGATGAAGCAGCCGAACACCAACCCGCAGTACCTGTAGCTCAAATGACTCTTATCGAGATAAAGCCCCCGGAACATCAGTTACCTATGCAGAGATTGCTGCAAAGCTCCACCAAGTGAGCGCTGTTGAAGTCTCTTCTGTTGTAAACACCGTGAAGGTGAATAGACGGACAAACAGCAAACAAGCAGCACTTGTCAACAGGTCAGGACTAACGAGTACAATACCTTATAGATCAACAAAAACGGATCCAACAATCGTGTCCGGACTTTTGTATGCCCAAATGCCCTCGAATCTACCGCCGTCACATTGCGGGATAAGTTATCAGACGACCAAGACCAGTGAAATGCATTGTGCATGCAGATGAGTATAAAAGCCAAGCCCATAAATTTGTTACGAATTACTCGTCATCCGAATTCGCCACACTATGGAGAACCCAGGCATATCCTAGTAAAAGTATAATGCTGCAACTAGTTAGAAAATGTTTTGCTCTCCGTAAGCGCGCTAAAACACGGATCCTGTCGGATACGTATCTATCCTGATGTCCCTTGGAGCGCGCGACAAGCAAAAAGCAATACCGAAGAGGGGCACAGCAAACAAGACCGCCTAAACACAATCTTCACACATGGAGTGCCAGAACATCCTTCTAACGATGTTCAAGAGACCGAAAAGCACGATTTAGAACAGTGGCGATTCATTCGTGAAACACTAACTTTGGATAATATTGTGGCGCTGCGCTCACCAGGATACCTCTCTAACTAAATTATAGAGGATGCGGTCCTAGAAACCTAAAACTTCTGGTTCAGTTAGTGCAACAAACAACGGATGTTTTGGATCGAAGGCGCAGAAATCGGAAATGTCTTCCTTCTGATGTTTGGTTAAAGGTGCCGAGGATTTGCACTGTTCAAATATCAACGCACCTGAAGTAGAAAGCATGCTGAGGAGTATACAGAAGTGCAACTTGACGGTTGCTTCGCTTGAATCTGACGTAGGTCTATACGAAGTTTGTGACCCATCTTGGCGGAATCAAGTTTTAGAAAAGTATCACAAACCAATCAAAATGCGAATAACTGCGGACCTCCCATCGGTCGGCATTCTCCCACACCTGACCTCTTCATCCCTCTGTGCTCCCAGAGACCGGGAAATTGGCCTGCATGTATATCGTCTAATAACATTATATCTTGTACTATCCAAATTTACGTAAATCAATCATCGCAGGTTCGCTGATGCCATATCTGAAAAACCAAAACTTAATAGCTTCAGAGAAACATAGCTTTCGTCAAAAACGTTCGTGCAATAGTAACCTATTAATTGCAAGTAACAGTTGGACTGAAGCTGTTGATGATAAGGCAGGAGACGTTGTCATCTACCTGGACTTTTCAAAAGCATTTGATCGCTAAGACCATCGAATTCTCGTACAAAAGCTTCTGAAATGCGGCATCGGCGACCCAATGCTCAGTTGGATTAACACTTTTCTACACCAGCGACGACTAGATTTGAGAGTACGAGAATAATTGACCGATGCAATTGATGTGGTTTGTAGTGTACCACAAGGCTCAGTGTTTTGCCTCGTCTATTCTTGATGTTCATTAACGACTTGGCGAGATCAATTGCTTCTGGTTTCCTATTTTTCGCTACTGATTTCTAGATATGACGAAGGATCAGAGGACCGGACGGCCGTGAACGGCTGCAGTGCGATCTTAGTACGGGTTCGAACTGGTCAGTTCAGAACACCCTACCATTCAACGTAGACAAATGTCACGTTGTGTGATTACGCCGTAGACATAACCATACATATTCACTTGGGACAAACGGATTGCCGACCAGCTCCCAGGAACGTGACTTTGGTCTGTTCGTATATAGCGACCTCAGCTGTTCAAATCCGGCTGTGGTAGCTGTGGAAAGATGCTACTAGCATATGGGCACGCTGCGAAAGACATTTGGGAGATCTGATCCATCAATTTTCCCAATGATTCACAAACTACGTGCTCTCGCACGTTGAATTCGCCATCCAAGCTTGGCAACTTTGGTTGAAACGTGACCTTGGGACGTTGGGGGAGCCACAACACGGAGCAACAGAGACTGAAATTTCTGGGAATTTTCAGCGGACGTCATCCAATTCGGAGCGACGATCTCATATTAGAGTATCAGATATTGCGTGACCCCAACATCGTAGGCCGCCATTAGCTGGAACTTTGCCAGAACGCGCAGCTCACGCGTAACTGATTAAAATGGAGGGAACAATATAGCCGTCTAGAGTATTGACGAAATTACTTTTCCCTACGGTTTTGTCAAGCCTGGAACGCACTCGCAGACGCAGTTGTATCCTCCTCCACATTAAATTTTTCCTAAAACAACTAGTTGTTCTTAGCTCCCAGCATTATGTTAACTAAACTACTCTATTGGGGATTACGCCAATCTTGCTTTTCTACACGATTTATAGATCAAATGGACCCAAGGCTGGCTAGCCGAACCATCTCCTCGTGGTGCAAGCTGGGTGGTTCGGCTAAATCCCGTTCCAGCAAATGGTTCGGCGGCAGTGTTCCAGGATGTGGTGGGATTTCGCCTGGCAAGCGTTCTCCTTATAAAAAACCACAGGTATCCGTTTAACAACACTGTGACGTGGCGGATGTGACTCGCCCCCAAGTAAAGTCACTGTCTCTTCCCTTTTCCGGAGGATCATTCACACATCATGAACGCCATCCGATTCAAAGCGTTCCATTGATTCCGACCCCTTTGATGGCGAACACAACGAACAACACACACACACACAGAGTCACATTTACCAACTCACACCACGTGGCCCCTTCCAAATACACAGTTAAACATGTCAACACACATATAACTTCCTACGCTACTTGTCGAAATGCACAAATTTGTGCAATTGCCGATCATACATATCTGCAGTACCATGATCACGCCCTTGATGGTGTGCCTCGCAACGACGAGAATAAACTATATATTTATTTATTTTACTTATTTAAGTGAGCGACCATATTTTACGTTTCTCACGCAGTTTATCAACGGCCACTGCACTCCGGTGTATTTCTGAACGTTTACGCTCGATTTTTTAGTTTTACGCTGATGTTATCTATCAAAGTATTCAGCTTGGCAAACGTTCGGTAACTGCCTTAGCTATATTTTGATTTCATCATATTCACCCCACCCATCCTACAAGATGTGTCAAGCACTTCTTTTATCCCGTGATAAATCATTGTCCATGGTTCTCTCGAGCACTAACTTCAGGCGTACGAAGAAGCGTTCCGCAACTTGGCGTCCTTCTTCTCCAACAAAAGCATGGTCTCAACTTGATCATATTGCCATTAGCTTCATTTGGCGCGGCGGCGTACCGCACTGCAGGTCCCTTTGGTCCGCCTTCGTTGACTCAGATCATGCACTTGTCTGCGCCAAAAACTGCGTGTATTTTGGGTGGTCCCGAGACACGAAACATCGCAAGATTGATGTAAACAGATTAGCTGATTCCTCTGTCCAGGCGAGCTAGCAGTCTTCAATGGCCTACGCACTCAGTTGCAATCCACAGCAAGACGTGGAGCAACACTGGACTTGTACACAGAAAGCGATGACCAATTCCGGACAGTCAAGCTGCAGCCTAGTTCGAAGATTTTTAAATACTTGCATCTCTGCTGGTTCTCTGGAGCTGTTCGAACGCCGCAAAGATATTCTGTTGGAAACAGATTGCAACTAGCGGCGCCGTTCTGTCAACCGGCTGCTCAAGCAAAGAATACCCAAGGATCGCGAGACAAAGTGGTCTGAACGTGCTTTAGAGATGGAGACTGCTGCTGTCTCTGGCAACACGCCTTTTTTCCACCTCATTTGGTCCACCGGCCTCAGGAATCCTGGTGTCAGTGAAGTTATTTGCGAGTTGGATGAGTCTCCCATTATCAACCAACAATGGCGTCTGGAACGCTGTGTCGAACAATTTCACTCGCAGTCCAACTGGCCGCCACCGTTCATCAGTACATGCAATAAAGCTTGTTTTCCAACCTGGATACTCCTCCTGAATCCTCCCAACGAAGTGAAAGTCTGCCTCGAGATTGGACGCTTAAAGCGGTTTGCTGCCGGCTCAGACGGACTTCCTCCGAGCTCTTCAAGTACACCGGCGTGGCGATCGGTAACTAGCTGACCTTGTTGCTCGCGAAAGTCTGGCATGAAGGAAAATTGCCTTCCTCTTGGGACGAATCAGCTATTGTTTCAATTTTCAAGAGAGGCGCTCACACTTCCTGTGTAAATCAGCGCGGGATTAGTCTTATTTCGGTTGCCTCCAAGCTATTGGCATCCATTCTACTCCGTAAACTATCCCCAATACGTGAATCATCCTACCGTGCAAAACAAGCTGCTTTTCCGTCCTCGCCGCGGATGCTTGAATCAAATTTTCACCTTCCGCCAGCTCCTCGAACATCGCCACATTCATCACGGACCCACTATCGTTATATTCCTAAACAGAGGTACCGCTTTTGACTCCGTTGTTAGACATGCTTTATGGCGTTGCTTGCTAAACAATGGGGTGCCAGATGAATACACCGCCATCTTATGAGCACTTTACCTACGTACATCCGGCAGAGTGAGGGTATTTGTCAAGCTTTCCTCGCAATTCGCTGTCAATAGCGGTGTGCGTCAGAGCTGTCCCATGTCCCCATTCCTCTTTAACTTCGTAATCTAAGACATACTGTCGAGTGCACTATAAGGTTTTCAACCTTTTGGCCTAGAGCTTCTATCGGGTGAGCGCGCGACCGACTTCTGATGCTGAGGATATTGCCTTGCTTGGTGAGAATCCTCAAAGTATGCAACTCATCCTGGATCGTTTGGCGGTTGAAGCATCTACGTATGACATGAGCTTCGTCCCATCGAAGTGTAAAACACTGCTCAAGGATTGGATTTTACCTGCTCCTGCTTCAGGCTTTGCTTTGCACCATCGAAGTGCAAAGCGTTCCTCCAAGATTCATCTGGACGGCCTCTTTCGCTGACCCTTGGTGGCGATCAGCTAGAAGTAGTTCAAAAATTCCAATATCTAGAAGTTTTATCAGCGCCCGTGGGATTGAGGATGAGATCACGAACCGTACAGCAAAAGCTCAGGACGTTTTTGCTTATCTTCGCCATTTATGACGCCGGCGCGACATCACCTTCCCCCGAAAGGGGTAGAGTGTACAATGTAGCGATACGTTCTACCCTGCTGTATTGTGCCTCGGTTGCGCGCCGGGGTTGTGGATGGAAGAAGAGTGGTGGCCAAGCGGTAACTTGGTCAAGAGGAATGAGGGCCCTCACTTTGAAGCTGGCCTCAGTTGGAGCGCCTCGGCTCCCTGGTTGGGGTCCGAAAGAATATGCAAATATTTGGCTAGATACACTTTTTGATATTTCTAGGAGCCGACCTCAGTGGCGTTCGTGCTGTGAGTTCCTTTGCCCATCCCATCCCTCTTAGCCTCCCGCTCTAACCGTGATTTAATTATTTTGCATGGTAAATTATTTATTTTTCTGCTGCATAGTAGCCGGCAGGTAGTTTACCGGAACGATGCCCATCCGTTACCGATAGCTCAGCTGGTTTGCACGTGTTGCATTTTATTCCCTTTTTTCTTTTAGGTTTTGCGGCACAGTTGCTAAGGTTTCTCTCACTAGCTAACGTATACAGTGTGTGTGTGTGTGCTTCCGTGCTCACTCATGAAGGTGCACAACTTGAAAAGGTATGTAATTCTATCTAGCTTAGGTGCTGTGTTTCTGCTGAGGGCACTATCAACAAAGAAGTCCCTCATTGTATCGCTAATGCCGAATCAACATTTGCCAATCTGAGACACTTGTGGCGTCGTCGCGACCTCTCATTATCGCTAAAGAGCCACGTTTACAGCTCATCTGTTCGCTGTGTTGTTGCATGAGAGCGAGTACTGGTCGGTTCGCACTGAAGAAACGCGTCGTCTTTCAGCCATTGGTAAACGGTTCTTTAAGGAAGAGTGCTCGTGTTTGGTGGCAACATCGAAGTCTCAGCTTGAGGGATGCGGGTGTTCCTTTCAACCAACTGGTTTTGATGCACAAGTTGAGATGGCTCAGGCACGTCCTACTCATGGCACCTGGGCCTCTACCAGGTCGCGCTCTATTCGCTCGTCAATGACCTTGCTTGTGTCGACCGCGTGGGGGTCAGCCTTTCACTTGGCGACAGCACATGAAATCGTCGACGTCGTGTCTAGCCGCTGTTGGACCCGTACGTCATCTGTATGGAGACCCAAAGAGAAGGAGTGCCAATAGCTTAACACGCTTCATGACATGACTTGCAACCGGAATCAGTAGAAGAATTGTGTACAGAATAGTATTGACTCAGATGATTAAACATGGAAAATGACAAACAAAAAAATGGTGTGTGAAAAAAGTATAAATGTATTGTTCTACTTTTTGCCAATATGTTCCTTTCTTCCTGCGGCATAGCAGCTGAAGTGTATTGTTCAACTTCAACTACTATGCCACGATGCTTATGACATGATGACTTCCCCTTATCCGCTAATCTGCGTGGTTTTCTTAGCTCTAAGTTTAGTTTCCAGACTGTTGCGATTACATACATACCTATAGTTTCGTCTAGTATATTACTTTGGTCATGCAATGCGAAGACGGAAACTGGAACATATTGTGACCACTAGAACGATCTGAGGAAAGAGAGACAGAGGACAACCATCTGAGAGTATGCTTAATATCCTTCTTTTAACTTGATGGCTCAATGGGGCACTGGTGGAAGATTAAGTAAAGTAGGTCAAAGTCAGTTATTTAAACAAATTATGATTGCAATGCACGTTAAGCCTAATAGCGAAACTTATGACTAAATTTACATTTTGTGCCTACGTGGAACGTGGGCCGGGTTTTTCACGGAAAAACTAGCTTACTTTGAATTCTAGTCGCCGCAACAGGCTCCTGACACATCTGACGCTGAACAGGCTCTGCCACAGAAAACTCGACACACTCAACAGATGTGTGACTTCGGTGATCCGTCTCTTCCTCAACACCCACCTGTCATAATTGCTCACACATACGCACACATTCTTCCATTCAAACTAGCTGCTCTCGTCAGATAGCACGTATCGAGCGTTCATTTTATTGACACATGCTCTACGTGGAGCATTGTAGCGCTTCTAAATACCGCGATTTTGCTGCGGTTCGCTGCGCGGTTTTTCGTCGTGATTATTCGACACCGTTGCTTGGTGTCTGGCAACCGAACTTGTTGTCAACTCGGTTTGCGTTCCTCATAGAAGCAACATCTACTTACTGGTACCTAGAAAATTTAGATTTGAATGAGCTTCGGATCAACTGTTTTTTTAGATGAATGCGCTTTTCGTTGACTTTTATGTAGTCTTTTCCTTTGCAACCTCAACTGTTTAGAACAAACTAAAGCGTCTAGGAGAAAAGGCAGTCGGCACGTCGGCCTGCTGTGGAAGGAATTCGGGAGTATTTAGCCATCCATCTTCTGGATGATACACAATTTTACATGCACCGTTGCGTTGAATACGCTTTCCAAGTGTGGCAAACTTGATTGAAGCGCGACCTATTGGTTTAGAGACACCACAACGCAGTATAACGAAGAACGTCAAGGGTCTACGCAATTTCTCTTCCCATCGAAAACTAAGGTTATTGGGTGCCTCAGCGGACGCTACCGAAAGCAACGCGGCCGTCTCATAATACTGTACGAAATATTGAGTATCCCCAACCATGTATGTAGCCATTTGCTGAAATGACCACAACACCGAGCTCAGCGATAGCGGATTAAAATTGAGTGAACAATACAGTGGTATAGTGTCGACGAAATTCCCTTCCTCATTGGGTTTGCCAACGTTAGAACTGTCTACCAAAAGTAGCCGTCTCCTCGTTTCTAATGGATATCTTCAAAAATTGTTTGGGTGTTGCTTATGGCCACTATCATACCACTACATAAGCAGTGCTACTGCGGAGTGTCTTTATCATGCGCTCACAACGAAATACGAGTCACTTTGAACCAGTTAGACAGTATATGAGTGAGGCATATCACTTTTCAAATACACCACAGGTTAACTGCCCCCATGTTGTTCTGTATGCATGCTTTCAATTACGAGGTTATATTATGGTTATTCAGAAACACATTTGACTCATAAATTTGTTGTCATCGTGGATCGTCCCTAGGCCGTCTTATATATATATATATATATATATATATATATATATATATATATATATATATATATATATATATATATATATATATATATATATATATATATATATATATATATATATATATATATATATATATATATATATATATATATATATATATATAGAATCATCTGGCTTCGGATTTGCATGTGACTCTCGCCAGCCACAGAACGCCTGTGCCTTCAGAGGGACCGTGGGTTGCTTGCTCTGCACCACCCACAGCTACATCCACACTTCTCGTATCCAGTGTAAACCTGAAGGAATAAGACTGGGAGGCATGTGGATGGGAGCCGCGTTTCCTCATTGAATCCGACCCACAATACTTCACAGCCAAAAACCAGCACGCTGTATTCGGGAATCAATCTCACCGAAAGCGGTGGCTAGACCGTAGTCCGATCCACACTGAGTGCATGGAACCACTCTTCGAGACGTAGGCAGAACAAACCAAATAAAGTGGAATGAAATTTATCCAGCTTAAGAAGACCTAGTTTAAGTTGGTTTAGCCCAACTGCGGTGAAGATGCATCTGGATTGCAACATTAGCCTCAGCATGGGGTAAATATTTATACATTTTCAACACTATACCAAGTAGAATATAATTGGCTGAGTGCCACAACACATAAGAAGAAAACAGGATAGCATAAAAGGGAAAACTCCTGATAGGGTAACAGTGTCTCACAGCAAGTGTGCCCTTCGCAAATCACAACAATGTCATCGGCGTAATCTGTCCCGAAAGTCACCGGGGAGCAGTGCAATACAGCAGGGCTCAGAGTTATCCAGCGCCGTATCCAGGATCTCGTCCATGGCGGAGTTGAACAAGAATGGAGATGCTGGGACACCCTGTCTAACACCACTAGTGTTCCTGATAAGGGGCAAAATTTCTCCGTATGCTCGCACTTTTGATGATAAATAGCACCGAGAATGCTGATGGTACTTCTCAGATACTCCACTCTTCATTAAGCAGTCCCAAAGAGCCACTTTGTCAACTGAGTAAATGCCGCCGGAATCTCCAATATGACCATAGTTGCTCGATTACACGTATGGCGGTGTTCAAATATCTGTCGGATCGTAAAGATGTGATCGAGGCAATTGCGACCCGAGCGATATCCAGCTTGTTGTTCACACAGGTGTAGTGCCCGTACGCAAATGAGCCTCCGTAAGATTAGAGCAGCTAGCAGTTTGGATGAGATACAAATGGGACTGATGCCACAATTGTTGGAACCAATGGTCCGGTCCCTTGTTTATAAACAGGAAAAACATCCGCTAAATTGCCGTGGGATGGAATGGTTTCATTAGTCCAAATCTGATGGAATAGAGATGTCATTACTTGCGTGAGAGCAGGACCTCCATATTTGAAGAGGGCAGGAGGAAGTTCATCTAGTTCAGGTGACTTTTAGCGCTTTAGTAAGCGAAGCTCATTGGAAACTTCAGCTTTTGTTGGCGGAGAAACATCCACGCTCCAGGGAGCACTGTGAACCCCGGAAGATAGACTCGGTTGGGCTGCTGGCCAGTTGAATTGCTCATCTAACCACTCTGCTCATCGTAACAGACAACGGTGACGACGGTGAAGTAGTTCATCCTCATTTACATACAAAACCTCATTCACTGTTGGCCTTCTGCTTCCTGTGGAGCGAACAAGTTGGAAGAGTTTGCGGGAGTTTTCTGATGAGGCCACCCGCTCCATCACAACGACTCACTGCTTTCACCTAAACTCGCGATACTTCCTGAGGAGCTGTCTGAGCTTAGCACCTATGGTTCTGCGTAGTGCGTTGTACTCAACTCCGGCGGGAATTGTTCGACGACTTTCAATTAATTGGAGAGTCTGTGCGGAGATCCAATGACTAACAGCTCGTCTAGTGAAGCCACAGACCAGGGTAGCGGACTTTCATAAGGCGCTCTGGATCTGTACCCAATGTATCTCAACCTCGGAGAATAGAGAACGTTGGTTGCAGGCAAATGTGTTTTGAAATGTGCCGAGAACATTTGGGACGACGAGCTTGTCTGTGTCAAAGCTTTTCCGGCGACGCTGTTGGGTGTCTCTAAAGCACAGAACGAACTTAGCACATATGAGCTCATAATCCGAAGTCAGGTAAGTGTTCCGAATTAATTTGCAGTCCGTTATGCAGTCACGCCAACGGTAACTAACAGCGATGTGGTCAATTTGCGTCCAAGCGTGACCAGGCGCCGGAGGTCGCCAAGTGGGTCGTTGGCACCAGGAACGCCGAAAATTGGTGCTGGAGAGGAGCAAGCCGTGGTCGGCACTCAGTTGCAGGAGTCAATTGCTGTTGTCCGTCCTGCAAGTACCGTGGCTGTGTTGACACCCACGTTCGCGCTCATAAACCTCTAGTCCACCGACTTGAGCATTTAGGCTACCAGCGAGTATCACGATGTACATGCGGAGTTTCATGTGGAGGAGGTCGGTGAGTTGGCGGTAGAACTCGCATTTAGCTTCATCCGGGCTGCAGTCAGTTGGATGTTCCTTACCCAATCAGTAACACACGACGCAGTAAAATGTGAACCACTGACACTCACAAATTCCAAATGACGAATGACATACCAGGCAAGCATTTCATTTTCCCCATTAATATGCAACTTTAGCTCTGTTGTTAGACCTCATGCGTAAGGTAACCAAAGTGCGGCAGGAGAACCGGGAACTGAAGTTGGTCACACATAAAATTCAGCGTATTCTGGCGCTTCGAGGGGGCACCGAATGTGCCCGTACAAACTACCTATAGACTCAGTCACCGACTTGATGAAGTTCAACTCTAAACTTGAGAATCCAACTTGTATGTCCCAAATGGTAAAAATAATATTGATCTTCTGCCTGTATCCAGTTAGCGTACTTTTTCCTTGTATTTGCGAAATCGCTCTCGGACATCATGCACAACGTCCTGGTCAGTTCTATGAACAATATGTTTGCACGCACTGTGAATTAGTGTGAAGTCAATCAATAATATCGCATCGCGGATACACTTTAAATGCATTGTGCTACCAGTAAGCATAAAGCATTTTTAACCGTAATCTACTTCAGACACCATAATATAAAAGAGCTCTATCTGAGGTACGTATGCCTTATTCGCATGAATGTGACAACCACAGCAATCCTGGACTGTGCACAAATCTTACAACATGAACCTATTTTGATAAGCTTTTTTACGATAACTGCCGTTGCTTTGTAAATACATACGACTTTCTGAGTGTTGTATGTGCTGAACGTGCCAAAATTAGCAAACGGCCATGAACTAGAAAGCTAGGTAAAAACGGGTTTAAACAAAGATGCTTTGGTGAAATTGAGTGGAACCGGACCTGACAGTCCGATGAGTGTCCGATTAGGCCGTCCGAATTCCACCAAAAAATCAAGTCTTCGGTGTCAGCTCAATCGCTAATCGGTCGGTTATCAACTTTGTAGCAGACACCTATCGGACAGCTATCGGTCACTCGTGTCGACATGGTATAGAACAATATTTACGGAAATTACGACACAATACTTGGCATTCGTTTACATTCGCCCATCACTGGCGTTCATTCGCTGACATCCGTCCACCACAAACCATGTCGAAATGATGTTCAGGATCATTTAGTAGTACAAGTTGTGTGCACGGATTGCGACGACCAATCTCAATTTTGTCCACGATATCCATTACAGTGAACCTTGGTTTTTCGATCACAAGGACCGCAGCTGATGCAAAGAGAAATTGCTCGTTGCCCACATGAAAACACTGGCGTTTTCAGGAGGGCAATACGTGATTTCTGTTTGCAGGTAAATAGGCTTAACACTACCTGCTGCGGTGTTGATCGACAACGTAGCTCAACTGAGTGTGCGTCCTTCCGTGAAAAACCCGCCTACGATAAAAGAGGACAAGCGCGCGGCTGTCGTGAGGAAATTGTGAATCACTCACCCTCTGACCCACGTGACTGGAAAGTTGCAGCGCTCAGTTGCAGCAACAGGCATCATCGACGATTATGCCACTTAATGGTAACGAAATGAGCCCAATAGTTAGAAACTGACTGACTAGCTCTTACTGCGTTATTGCATTCTACCTCAAGTGCGCTTGCTAACTCAACTAGTAACAAGATTGCTCAACGGTGTGACTGAAGAGCTCTAATTGTTTCGGATTTGCAGAATTATTCCAGTTGCCAATTGCTTAGATGTGTTCATGAAAATGCATGAAAAACTAACTGTAGTCATTGAGCAGATGGCGAGTCACAGTGATTTCCCACAGAAATCGGAGAAAACGGATCTTGCTGCAAAGCAATTCGCCCTCACAGCCTCGTCCCTAAGTCACAGACTAAAGTCTGTCTTGACAATCGCCCCACGGTGGCTACGCCACTCACCTTGAAATATATTACCCCAAAATCAAACAAGTCCCATTCAACGTGACTGCTTGTACTATATTCACGGAGACTCTAACTAAAGTTTGATTGTGACACCGGCAGATCAGTGCTGGATGTAAACAAGAACGGAGAACAAATTTTAACCAACGCATCGGTCGCCTCGACGAAAACGCCGGAGGCGACACACGTAGATGCATCTGCTGTACCGAGCACAAGTAGTGCGACATAACTTGCACGGTCCTCTCTAGTGCTGCCTGATAATCAATCATAGTCACCAGCAACAGCTCTTAGGCCAAGCTTTGATAGACAGAACCACAGTGCATTAAATCCCTTGTACACTACCGTCCCAGTAAAGGACAAGTTGCAACATACTCGCAACCGGTGCGATTCGTATTGGGATTCAGCCCAAAGAACTGAGACGTGTAGCGCGTCGCCCAAATTTACTCCACCATGTTAAACCTCGTGTTGAACACCTTGCAACACTAAATTTGGTAGATGGGACAGAGTTTGACCCTCATTCCGCAGTTGATCTACACAACTCCTTCGAGGAAGGTGCGCATGCTACTTGATTTTGATGGGATAGGTTGACCACAGAAAGCGAACAGCCAAGGTGGCGCTCCAATGACCAGCAAAAAGAGAATATTGGTTCATGGTGTTCATGGAGCCTCCGGATTCTCCTGATCATGAAGTGGAAACACTTGAACGGATGCAATGTTGTTGCGTCGGTGAAGTCCTCTCACCGTACGATATTATCGCTAATTCGCTAACGAGAATTCCTTCGTCATGTAACTACAATTTATGCAGTGCAAGATTAAACGACAGTGAAGTTGCACTCCGAAGGAATGTTACAAGTCCTATTTGATAACCGATTTAAGTTCCGCGCCAGGTTACAACCGTTATTCTTCAGCAACATCAACGAATCCTTTAAAATTTACAGTCCTGCAGTGTGACCGATACAACAACGCTCGTGGTACCCGACAAGGCGTTAATAACCACAAAAGAACATCCAGATTTGGAACACTGTTTATAGCCATGCAGCCTGATTAAAATTCCAAAACCGTTTACCTGCCAAGTAACCATTAGCGACTGACTCTTAAATAGTCGGCTAAGAGAGGAACTCGCATTTTACATCCATCAGCGGGCTCCTAACATAAAACGAAATCTTTGGGCACATTAACGTCATAGGTCTTTTTAGTAAGTTGGTCGAACCTAGAAAGCGCCAGGCTTCCCAAATTTTGGACCTCATCATTATACATTCCACTTGACTACGCTTTGAGACAACTGGTTCTGTGTTCAATTTACCCGGTACGTTGCAGTTTCGGTAACATAGTACTGCGAGGTGAAATGGGGAAATTCTTCACTGCGATACACAGCTTCGACTTGATATTATTGATCATAAAGAAATATGCGCCAGTGATCCTCTTTGTTGCCGACTATGGATGCGGAACAAGGACACATATCACCTAGCCGTAAATTACCGTCCACCAAAATCTGTGACGTTAACGGACTACAAATTGAACTACGTTTTGAACGTTAATGCTGAATAAGTTATACTGCCACATTCTCATCTCTTCGTTTCTGTCCACCAACCGCCAGTATTATCCAGTATATCTTCACTGCCTACCCGCTGTTCTCCTGGAGTCCATTGCATTCGGCCGACAGTTCTTCAAGCAGCAGTCCGTGATCTAGCAAATCCGGTGACCGTTTTCTATCAGCCCTGTCTAGAGGAGAACAAACCTTCACTTATAATGAAGCATGGAAACGTCACTCATATACCTAAGGTAGGTAGACGCATTGACCCTACTGAATATCTTCCGATAACGCTGCTCCACGTTCTCCTTCAACTTAGGAAATGAATCGCCACAGAGGTACTGATGCAATATATAGAACACCACAGTGTAATCGCTCCCAGCCACACGGCTTCTTCCAGCATCGTTCATATACTACTAGGAGGTTATTTGGACGCAGTAGATGGAATGAAGAAGATTATTTTGGAGTTGGTGTCAGTCTTATCCACATGGATTCCTCAACAGTGTTGGATAACTTTGGTCATCGAATTCGCCTACACAAATTTCGGAACTACAGCATTGGCGACCAAATGCTGGGTTGGATTGGAAATTTTCTACACGAACATCTTTTGGATGTGGGCGTCCGCGAATCCCTGTCCGATGCAACTGAGGTGGAGTACAGTGTACCACAAGTCTCGGTGCTAGCAACTTACCTAATTTTGGCTTTCAGAAATTATCTAGCGAGAAAAATTCCTTCTGATTTCCTACGTTGCAAAGAACACTTCATAATAAGACGAATGATTATGGGACCGGACAATCACAAATGGCTTCAGCATGATCATTATGAGATTAAGAACTGGTCAGTACAGAACGTAATGACATACAGTGTGAAACAATTCGACTTGTTCAATTGCGCCATAGGCATGACTAATTGTATTTGTTTGGATCCCACATGCTTTTAACTTATAACTAGGAAATTCTGAGGCAGTTGTGAAAAGTGGCAATCAGCATCCACGCTTGCTGTGGAGGGCATTCTCGACAATGCACAACTAGTATATGTGCCCTCATGCTGTATACGTCATGCAAGCTTGACAACCATGGTTGAAGTGTGACGTGGTGGTGTTAGAGGCACCACAACTCAGTGCAATATACAACCACAAGGGTCTGATTAATCACTATTATCAGCGAGGGATGCGAGGATTTTCAGCAGACGCTACCGACGGCTACGCGGTGATCTCACATTAGTATGTCAAATATTGAGTGATCCCAATCACGTATGATGCGATTTGCTGGAACGGCCTTAACACCAAGCTCAGAGGTAACTGCTTGAAACTGCGTGAACTATACAGTCGTCAAGAATGTCGATGAAATCACTATTCTGTTCGAGTTTGCCAAACTACGGACTCAGTTGTCTCCTCCATTTTGGAGGTTGCGCTTACCATAAATATACTACATTACCTAATCTGTGCCACTGCTGATTGTCTTCAGCAAGACCTCACAACGAATTACGAGTCACATGGACCCAAGGAGGCGGTAAATGATTGAGCGCTATAATTTTACAAAGGACGTTAAATTTAACTGCCCTCATGTTGCTCTGTATGCAAGCAGTCAATTCCCAGTTTACTTTGTGTATATCCTGCAAGATATTGAACTGGGTAAACGCTTAGACAGATGAATCACATATCGCGCTTGCTTTCGCAGTTTTCACCCAATCCACCTTGCGGGAATTGTCAAGCGCTGGCAATTTCACATGTGACAAATCCATCAAACTCCACTTGTGAAATTTACTCCAAACTGAACCATGTTATTCAGGTTGCTTTGAGCGAACAGGCATTCACATTCTCAGCGCATGCGACTTAAATATGAACGACGCAGAAATAGCGTCGACTGGGAGCTCGCAGTTTAAAGCGTGTATAGAAGTGGTCTTTTCCAGCTAGCCTTACTACAATCACGTGACCTCTCCCACCAGATTTCGAACTGCTAACAAACCTTCGATACTTCATCCTGTTCTCACCAAGGAATAACTCGTGGGAGGCTGAATAACTACAAGCCTACCTTTGGGTCGCAGTGACCATATGACTACTGTTCAACTATGTATGTTTTGCGGAATATCCTGAGAAGGAGGATGATAAAGTGTATACGGACACACACGCCAACGTGTTATCCGCAATTGTTAAGTAACTATCTTTGAACACCTCAATTGAATGCCCTCCAGATATCGTCTGGTACACTTTCACAAAGGCGTTTACCACACTGGTAACGCACGCTTTTGAGCGGTAATCATTCAATAGTCAAAGAAGAAAGAAGCCATTTCTGAGGAGCGGAACATGCAAATGCATGTCCTTGAGGGACCTAGCATGGAGAGCTCACAAAAACTCCCCGAATTCCTAAACCTGGACTGCCTGTGTGGCACAGCGTAAATCCCATGTGAGGTTGATCCGCAAGGACAATCTGACACACCAACAGGAGTTAATGAAGAGATTCTGTACGAACCGCAAACTCTTCTACAGGCATGTTAATGATCATCGTAAGGTGCAACGCAGAATTCCAGCACTGATCACGACTGACGGGTGCACGCAATCAGCAACGGAAGCAGCCATCTTCTTCGTTTCCATTAGTCACAAACGTTACAGAGAGCAACGGGCCCAAGGCTTATCCTTGTTTCCAGTGTCCCACCATCAGCCGTTTCCAATATTACTTTTACTGCACCGCATTTTGCAAAAACAAATTTCTGTTCTCATCGCAGGTCTTGAGTGAAATACTCAGCAACTATATTTCGCTATGATTTGAACACGTTACCGAGGGATGAAGTTGAATTTTCCTGTTTCTACAGCTAACTATTCCCAACTAAGTCTAGCAATTCTTGATGTGCCCAAAAATGCAGTAGCTAGATTCGTTTGAGACAGCTCGGTAATGGATTGTGTTTTTCGCTTCTAAGACGTTCACCTAGCATTTCACGCACTGTGAATCAAAGGCCATAACAAATACAATTCAATTTATTTTCATATATCCGACTGACGAAAGATATGGGATGATTTCTTCTCTACCAGATATTCTTGACCATTAACTTTCTCTCTGTAGGTAGGTGCTATCATCTAACTGGACATTGCCCAATTCAGTGATATCTCAGGCGCATTATGACGCGGCAGAATGATAGTTCGTTCGGATTTGCTTGTTATATTGCACAAATAATCAGCCGTTGGTGAATGGTTGAACACTGTTTGGTTAAACCCAAGGAAGCAAGTACTTGACATCTGCAAGTAAAATCCTACTATGAATATTGTTCCTGCTCATGCAAATGCCTAGTCAAAGTTCAAGTTCCGGAGCACGCCTAGGC
This sequence comes from Dicrocoelium dendriticum, assembly GCA_944474145.2. NCBI lineage: Eukaryota > Metazoa > Platyhelminthes > Trematoda > Plagiorchiida > Dicrocoeliidae > Dicrocoelium > Dicrocoelium dendriticum. Next base: position 325,638 of record OX104062.1, read on the forward strand.
GGATGAATGTGATGAACCTGCCTTGTTAGAGAGATGTCATTGTGTAAGAATTTGTAAACGTTAGACGCTTAGAACTGAATGTATTTCCGTTCGTAGCTCATTAATCTCGTATTACACTGGTGGCAGTATGTCAGAATGATATGCTGAGTGTCAAGCATAGTTGAATTCTCGTTTGTCCCGTGGTCTATCCTAATAGAAAATTTCGGATAGGACTTTTAAATTGTTGCTGTATCCATCTGAACTTTTGGCACCTTACATTAAAGGCTGATCTCAGTAGTATTGTAACGAGCGCCTGCGAAATCAACAGTTCCATATTGCTGACATTTCGTGGAGCATTGGTTAGTGTGTTTCCCCAAGTATTATATGGAAGGAAACGTGTGAGACGATTAAAGGCAAAGGGTCCGATCACTATATACAGCGTAATGTAGTAGTGGTACATCAGTTGCGAGAAATGCGGTTGAAGGTACTTCCGGATAGTAAGTAGATATGTTTTGGGAAAGTACCCGGTTCATTGGGGATAGAACTCGCATCGGAATGTCAGACGGATCTCATTTCCCAAAAATCTTAAAAGGCATAAATCTTTGTGACACAGTATATGGTAGATACAACGTTTCAAAAAGAATTACAAACAACACAAACATGAAGACACATAGGACTAGAGGCTGACGTTGCAAAGTGTTAGAAAGCTCACGTAGGCAAAACAAAGTTGCACGGGTCTAGTTTGTGTACAATTTGGTACAAGCTTCCGCAGGCTAAAAATCAGGAAAAATATCGATGTTAAAATCAATAGGCAAGATGTGGTTTTTATAAGATGACTGGAGTTCAGGATAGTAAAAAGAATCCGTAACACATACCTGATAGTTTGCTAATGCTTAGAACTTTGTTATGTAGGTAATCGGGCCAGCGGAAGATTGACTACATGTTTAGGACAGATTAAACTGGACCTCAGTGACAATTCTATCAACGCTTTCAATGTGTTGGATATTTCCAAAGCGGTGATAAGGCCAAATAAAATCGAAGCGAAGTATAGATTGCTAACATGGGTTAGAGACGTAATGAGTGGACCAGGGTGTTTTGCCTACCAACGCGTCAGTGAATATACAAGCGAATGGCAAGTGTGCAAGCTGGTAAAACGAAAGTGAAACCATGGGTGGAGAGATTGTTAACGGGAATTGGGAGTCCACACCACAGGTTTCCCAGCGGTGCAACTAATAATTGGGAGAGGTGAGTTCAAATGAAAGCAATGGGAAATAATGAGGACGAATACGGGCTTAAGAATATAAGCCAACTTCTGAATATCCGAACTTCCGTTGTGTCAGTGAGGCCGCTAGGCAACAGTGAGCATGCGATCCGGATACAGGTGGAACGGACAAAGGAAAATTGTGGCACAGCAGCCGCTTTCCACTCCAACTTAGACGATCAGTTGAAACTTCTGGTTATGTACTGACTGGATCTTGCTGATACGCTCGATTAATAGATGTGCAGCAGCTCAGAAGTGTAAGAACCTAACTGAACGTATTTTGTTTATGCGTCACCTAAAAGCAATAAGACTATCAAAAAGCTAGCAAGTTGGTAATGTTACACGTAGGCTGTGTTTTAGCATAGGCAATCTAGGTGTTCCAGAGAGTAGCATATCGGGTTGTTTGATAAGGTTGAAGCAGAATCGACGGGTGTGCTGAACTACCTAGTTGAAGAAATCGGAAAGGCTCACAACGAAAGAAAAGCCGCAAAGCAGATGAACATTAGATAGTGCATTCAATACAAACTTGATGGAACAAATGAAAGCCGGGGTTTGCTGATATTCCAATTACAACATGCTTATTCTGTCAAAAGATATTTCATATACGAGTGTTATTGCTTAGACGGTATCTAGCGCTCCTTATCGCAATGGCATTCCAACAAAGGCACTGAGCAGAGAAGCAGGTGAAAGTTATCACTGAGGATGCATACGCCGTAGAATTTGTAACGAGTAAGAATCGTTAGTCGGAAGATGGTAAATGAGCGAAAAATAAATCGGGCGGGGCTACACTGAATTGAGGCAATGTAGATGAGTGGTCCTAATTAGCTAGGATTTAGAGGGTTCAGAAACAGGCGGAATAGTTAGATTCCAATAGAGAAGAGGATGCGGTTAATGGGTGGAGAAGAGGTGTTTATCATGGCGAAAGAAATGAGAATCTGTAGACGATGAAACGGGTAAAGTCATTGGTCTGAGAACTGACAATGGAGAAGCATGATTAAGGAAAATTGGTTTGTAATACTTCAGTGCTCTATATCAGCTAGTTGTCAGTAGATTAGAAAATAGGTGGAGAGCAGAAAGCCGGGCGCTGGAAAGCACCCGATGTGTCCAATCGAATATGTGTTGTCACTAAAATGTTAGAGGAAATTTGTTGGCAATATTTTACGGAATATCCAAGCAAATGTGATGCGACAGTACTCGGAGTATTGCAGAACGTCACGGCGCATTTTCATCTGGTATGGGGGCGCACAACGAGCTCGCACATTCAAACGGCTTTACAATAAGCATTCATGTGTACATTCCAGTAATTGATCACCGGTCCCATGGCTCCGCTGCTCATACAAACGACGGTGCTATTCGCGACCAAACGTCATTGAGAACTCAACGTGGAGCTGGGTTACCTTCTGCCCAAACATCGACAAATGCCGTCCAGCTAACACAGACTAATGCAAGTATCATGGTGCATTCGCTGTTTCAGCGGAATCTGTGCTGCTCCTGCACAATGAGCATACATCTCAGCATATCTCCCTGAATGCTTCAGCAACTAAAGATGCAATGTCGACAGAAGGTACTGCTGTAAAACTAGTGTGGAACCTGGCAGCCTGCGTGAGCACGAAGATTCAGAGGGGGAGGGATGATGATCAGTTGTGCGTTGAACCCATCACGGCACCTGTTCCTTCTTTCGTGAATCCAACGATCGATCAGTTCGGCTAATGTAACATGATCCGGAATCACGCACGAATTGGTATATGCAGAGTGAATTGGTTCCGATCGGCTGAGAATCCTTCGTTGGAGGCACAGGCAAATTACGAGTTCCGTTAATGACCACCACGTCACCAGCATGGAAAGGGCACGGCATAGCGGCAATCAAACATTTGGCAGACACCCTTGCATTGGTAACTCGTCATTAACCAATTTCTTAGCTGCCATATTCAGTACATCATTTAAGCCTCGCGGGTAGCTGTGTTGCGCTATGTACCTGCGACGAAAACCATTCGCCTTAAGGATAGTTGTAATTAACTCTAGATCGCCGGTCAGATAATGGGCTGAATTAATTCGTCTAACAAGACTAACTAAGTTTTTCACGAGTTCTCGTTTGTATCGCACTGGTCTGAAACTGATGAAATGCAGGTATTGGCCGGACCAAGTAGCCTTCCTGTAGACGCAATTTCTAGTTAGTTGTCATCCCTGCGATTGATAAGGATGTCCAAGAATGGTAGACAGGTCTCCTGGTCTATCTCACAGGTGACCCACAAGTTGGCATGTGCGCCGTTAAGCTGCTCTACTAACGGCCCGATCTACTGCTCCGGAGAACGAAAGGCCAGTATGCCACCCACCTATAGCTTCTAAATAAATAAAATAAGTGACTAACTTTTAGTCTCGGCAAACCGAAACATGCCTGTACATACATGATCATGGTAAGAGTGCAACAGGTGATCAAGCTACGTCTTAAGAGTGTCAAATATGTTGGTACATGTGCGTATTCATGCGTACTTATCGGCGTGTGTAGCTATGTTGCTTGCCTTCGTAAACATTTTGATGCTTTTGCTTTTGTCTGAACGTGTCACCAAATCTGAAGGGATGTTTGACACTTGTGCATTTGCACTGATTCGACGGATGAGCATCAGGTTGCTGGTATACACTGCTAAGCCACTATGAACCAAGGGGAAGTAGTGACTTTATTTAGTGGCGAGTCACAACCGCCACGTCACGGTGTTGTCAAATGGACAGTAGTGGCTATTTCTAGAGAGATCGCATACCAATCGAAAACTCACCAAGTCCTGGAATACTGCTGCTGAACTATGGCCGGTAGGGGGCAAACCTGAACCACCCAGCTGGCACCACGGGGAAGTTGTTCGGCTAGCCAGCTTAGCTATCTATAGATATACCTCTCCCTATTATCAACAGAAGAAATCGGCGAGTACAGGTCCTAGTGGGCTGACAATTGCGACTCCATCGGTCTAACCGTATGAAGTTTTCTGTAAGTATGAGCCAACCTTTTCACTACACAACAGCAATGACTCTTCTAGAAATACGACTGGAATCGACAATGAATACCCGGAGTGCTCAGCTAGTTCGCAGATGTGATTGACTGCCTTGTGTAGCGGAACGTTAATGAACAGCGATTCTACATCCAATACACAAATTGCATTTTCGGACAGGTTTATGTTGTCCAAGTCATTGATGAGTTGTAAGAAATCCTTAAGGCTATAGGGATTGGCCAGTTGTCATATCAGTGAAAGGATCTACACGAGACAGCGAGCTAATTTGTGCTGCGGGACAGTTCTCATTGATAGAATTGGTCTAAGTGGCACTCCGCTCTTGTGCTTTTTCGGTGACGC
>OX104062.1:330356-379921 GCA_944474145.2 Dicrocoelium dendriticum
AATGGCGATACGGTGGATAGACTCTTCATCCAGTAACCGGCTCTTCAGAACAAGCCAACTAAGATCATAGTCCAACATGGAACCCTCTACCGCAGTGGCAGAAAATACGGAAGCTGCAATACGAGATCTATGAAAAAAGAAAAATGGAAGCATTTGATGGTAAGATACTACATTTAGATGCTTGTCGCTTAGCGATCGGTCGAGTTTAACGATTTTGTGCCAACGGTCTGAAAACTGGTCGATCGTTGCAGAGGCGAACTAGCGGATAGCATGCAGTCGATTTGGGTCGACATTGAACGAAGCTCGAACGCTGGCCAAGTATGTAATAGGAAAGAGGTTTGTTATGCATCTGTGAGTGATCCTAATTGACTCGAGATATAAAATGAGTTTGCGTTCTATGAATGTAAAATTTCTGATCGGGGGCCCGACTCTGGTTTTGGATGCACCGTGGGCCACTTGATAGCCTTGACATCTAATAAATGCGATATGCGTCTTCTTGAGAGTACCGAAAGCATCCACGTCGTAATAGACAGATAGAGATGAAAGGCAAAACAGATAATTCGTAGACAGCTGAACAGTTTCGTCATCACCGCCTAGTAATAGTCCGAGCTGGATGGATACTACGCAAGACTTAGACCTCGTGGCGAGCTGAACGGTGTTACAGCGGCCGATGAAGGGCTGAATCTGAGTTAACTAGTTGATTGGCGAAAGCGCACACGACAGTTTAGTACTCGAACGATATAGAATCCGAAATGAGAAGGCGAAGATAAGAGGAAATGACAATGACATTGTAAGCTAAGCTCGACATCTTACCTATTGCATTGCTTGTAGCGAGAGCGGTTGCCTCACGCTAACAGACTTGAAGCTTTCTGGAGAGAGTACCAGCGACTACAGCGTAGTAACTGCTTTGAAACCCGGAAAGGTGGCAAATTTTTCGCCAAGACTGTGGGCAGAGTAGGCAAGAGAAGGCCACACATTCAGCTCAAGGTAAAGGACACTTTGGTTTTTGATGAAATACATGATCGTTTGGGACACTGAGGTAAATTTGGTGAAAGTGACTGCAATGAAGGATGGCGGGGAAGTATATTTCCAGACACATAGCGCAACAGGGCTGCTGGTCAAACAGAGTAGCGCTAAAATGTTTAACCCCCAGCTTATCAAGCAATTTTGCCCCTTATTTTTGATTTCGAACAACCAACGGTATTATAATTGCCTCAATCTGTCACATGCCGTTCGAGACGCACAGCTACGTCTCCGGTGGATTGTCGTAAACGCTAGAAGCAGGCGTGCGCTAACAACTGTGAAGCCAATGTTATTTCAAAGTTGATACATCAATTTTATGTGAGTCTCGACGTTATCACAACTCCATCAACACATGCCGGATGGCGACGGTTATCCACAATCTATCACGGTCACATGTGGTACAAGCGACACCCTCTTAATGGAATTGATGCTACGGTTAACTATAAAACAAAAGGATGCCTATGAATATGCCAGGTATACTTGCCTGAATAATGATGCATAACCTGCACCACATACCAACTAGACCAACAGAATTGGATAGTATCTACGAAATTTGTTGGCAGTCGTATTTACGTATTTTCAGTGATTCCCACTTTCTTTTGGTGTTGTGAAACTTTACTGGCTAATGCCAATCGACCGAAGAAATACTGTCCAGCAAACTGCAGGAACAAGCATTTTATTCGAAGCACGGATTCAGTTCAATTCGATACAGCACATAAGTAGACCGGTGATCCGGTGTTAATGCTAGATGACTAATTGAGTCCAACACTGTGAATTATATTCAAGGGAGGCAAAAATCTGACGTGAAAGGATGAGGTGAGCAAGAGCGAGTGTCAATATGTAAATTGGTTGAGCAGACGAAAGCAAGAGAATATGGACAAATGATGTGCAGAAATGAAGCACGGTTAGCTGGTATACATTCGAGTTATGCAACAGCGTAGGCTCGTCGTAAGCATGATCTTGCCGGAAACTAAAGAACACGCTAAACGTTGGGTGACAATGAAGTGATCGATAGCAAAGATTGCGTGTAGATTTCGGTCCAGAGGGCAAAATCGAACCGACTAATGCTGAGTGCGAATGTTCCTGCTTAAGTCGGCTTCATTTGTGTTAGGGTCCAGCTGTATCGCGTCGTATTATTTAGCTGCTTGTAGTGTGTCGTTGTCCCTGGATGAACAATGAACAATGATTTATCACAGGATAAAAGCAAGTGCTTGACACGTCCCGTAGGATGGTTGGGGTGAACATGATGAAATCAAAATATATCAGCCTCATCTACCGAATGTCTGTCTAGATGAATGTTTTGATAATTAACATCAGTGTAAATTTTAAAAATCGAGCGTAAACGTTCAGAAAGACACTGGGGTGCAGTGATCTTAGCTATAAGGCTTGAGAAATGTAAAATATGGTCACTCACTTGGTTCCATTTGATACTTAAAACTCCTATAGAAAAGCATGCTTGACGTAATCCAAAATAGAGGCATTTACGTAACAAAATGCTGGGAGCTAAGAACAACATCTAATGCTTTTTTTGAAAAAATCCAAGGTAGGGGAGGATTGGCAGTTGACAAATCGTGATCTGCAAACTAAAATGGCCAACTGGCTTTCAACATTCGCTGATGCCATATACTGGACTCGTGATTGGTCCCACCATCCGCCACAACGCTATCTGCAGCGAAAGCAGTGGAACAGCGAAAATTAAGATGTGGACCGGAACTGATAAATACGCTTCACATAGTTGGGGTTCTTTGCATTTCCTAAGATAAGAAATAGTAATAAAGTCAGAGAACAAAGCGATTGCATACAGTTGTCAAAAGTCCAAACAGATTTGCACTCTACCTATAAAAACAAGAGATCGGTTACCATTCCGCTTTACCAAAGTTGATAGTGTGAGGCGGCGAGTCAAAACTGCTCGGTGATATCCGTACGGCAGTGGCCACTGAAGTGGTATCAACGTCTACTTTTGGTATGCTAAGCGATTGAAAGTTGCTGTGATTGATTGTAATGTCGCACGAAGTATTGTGTGATAATGAGCGGAATTATGCGCTCTCAGCGATTGTCTTTAATACTCTGTGCTCCATCCTATGGCCACAAGTAAACCGGAACTTGTGGTGCGTGCTCCAAATGAATTTTGCTAAATACACACGGAATATAGGCGACATTCCAATAGCCGGTATTTTCTTGATAGCAACTCACTTGTTTGTGAGTGGAGGAAATCACACGATCGGACGCAAATTCGCACGCTGTGGAATTTGCCAGAAGCATTTTGCACAAACAAATGGGTAATTTTCTTCACTGATGATTAGTGCAAATACTCAATAACAATATTTTGTTGTGGTTATAACTTTGCGATGTGCAGTTTTTCGTTTTCTACTGCTAACGATCCATCAAGGAAGACTAGTAATTCTGGATGTGCCCAGGTGCACGATGCTAGTGGGAGAGCGCAGAACAGTGTAATTAAGTGAACCTGATCTTTAAATTCGCATACCCACGCATATACTTGCTCACGGCGTAATGCGAACGCCGGAACACATTCGACACAAATCACTTTGCAATATTTGGACGAGGAGTGTGGGAAACTATTCTTAATGTCTGTACTTCGTAGACTAATTGGGTTCTGTTTCTTAAGCTCTGCGGAGGATGCAAGCGCATCCAATCCTCTGCTGTCAATGGATACTCTACATACCGCAAGTGGTGGATCCATCAAGCGACATCAGATCTGAATTTTGTCTGGGAGCAGTTTTTCGGATGTCTCCACATTCTATTTTGCCTCTAGGGTGGAGCGAGGTAAGATGCCCACTGCGGGTTACAAGTGCACCTAAACATTTTTCCATTGCGATCTATATTCCCCTCCAAATCTCAGTCCAGACAGTTTCGTATTCACCTCCCCTGTTGCACGCATAACTATCCGCTACCGAATGCCCCCAATACTGCTAAATTCACCCACTGACATCTTTTCCATACATTTCATCTAATGCTTGGCATATCATTAAATCGCATATAAATCTGAAGGAACTTAAGTAATATTTTATTATAGTAGTATACAAAGTTGCATCCAATTATAGATCAAATGAGCCCCTGTGTCATTTCTGCCAGCACATGTCAGGCAAGAAAATTAATTAATCTCTCTTGTACCCATTGTGGTTAAGACGCTAATGAGTGTTGTTACATATTGAAGCCGCGGGATAGATTTCTAGATGCATTTGAACAAAGGGAACCGTGGCATAATACAGGTAGGAAGCTCAAGGATTGGCATGTCCTATGAGATGGTTTGCGTGAATTACATAAGTTTGCTTATGAGTGATACTATATTGAAACGCGCATATGTGGACTCACAATATGCTCCACGAAATGGATGCTCCGGAGTAGATATCATCGCTAACCCCGGACACATCGCATCCCCTCAACTGGAGACGGCAAAGTCAAAATTGTGGGTTCACTGGAAAATCACGCACGCTTACTACCAGTGGTAGAGGATGGATATTTGTTTTGTCGCATTGTGTTTGCTAACGTTTGTAAGTCCACACTCGAGCGCACAAGGCGAAATAGGATTAGTGGGTTGAAGAAATCACCAACAAACAACCAAGCAGAGGAGTCACGCAGTCATGATCGTAATTAGTATGTGGCGAGTTTACCGGACGGAAAACTCGATGCGTTACAATTAGATGCGTGTCCATACGAGTTTGGTTACAAGTCCCCCGCAAAGTGCTACACGGGATGCGTATAGGAGCCGAATTGGAGAACCTTTGATCAATTTAACGGCTTCAACATCCAGCCCTGACACCGTGTTTTTGTTTAGAAACAAGTTGTCTGATGTTGCCTATGCAGTTAAGAATGTTTCATTGAGTAACAAATGCGCGTTTACAAACCGAGACCTTCAGACGTTACGCGAACTATGCACTAAGAACGTGGTTGTAATGAGACCGGAGAAGGTCTCTGGACTGGTGGTTATGAACAAGACCGAGTAAGCACAGAAAATGAGTAGCATACTCAACGGCACGAGCAATGTTGAACGACTTCATAAAATGGATGAGGTAGCCGACGTTGAAGCTCTCGTAGTATCCCACCTTGAAATGCTTCTTCTTCTTCATCGTCGGATTGATAGTGACATCTACAACCGGTTGAAATCAAGTGATGGTACTACTCCACTGCTGTTAGCGTCACCGAAAAAGCACAAGGGTGGAGTGCCACTTAGACCAATTCTATCAATGAGAACTGTACCGCAGCACAAATTAGCTCGCTGTCTCGTGTAGATCCTTTCACTGATATGACAACTGGCCAATCCCTATAGCCTTAAGGATTTCTTACAACTCATCAATGACTTGGACAACATAAACCTGTCCGAAAATGCAATGTGTGTATTGGATGTAGAATCGCTGTTCATTAACGTTCCGCTACACAAGGCAGTCAATCACATCTGCGAACTAGCTGAGCACTCCGGGTATTCATTGTCAATTCCAGTCGAATTTCTAGAAGAGTCATTGCTGTTGTGTAGTGAAAAGGTTGGCTCATACTTACAGAAAACTTCATACGGTTAGACCGATGGAGTCGCAATTGTCAGCCCACTAGGACCTGTACTCGCCGATTTCTTCTGTTGATAATAGGGAGAGGTATATCTATAGATAGCTAAGCTGGCTAGCCGAACAACTTCCCCGTGGTGCCAGCTGGGTGGTTCAGGTTTGCCCCCTACCGGCCATAGTTCAGCAGCAGTATTCCAGGACTTGGTGAGTTTTCGATTGGTATGCGATCTCTCTAGAAATAGCCACTACTGTCCATTTGACAACACCGTGACGTGGCGGTTGTGACTCGCCACTAAATAAAGTCACTACTTCCCCTTGGTTCATAGTGTCCCAGCAGTGTATACCAGCAACCTGATGCTCATCCGTCGAATCAGTGCAAATGCACAAGTGTCAAACATCCCTTCAGAATTGGTGACACGTTCAGACAAAAGCAAAAGCATCAAAATGTTTACGAAGGCAAGCAACATAGCTACACACGCCGACAAGTACGCATGAATACGCACATGTACCAACATATTTGACACTCTTAAGACGTAGCTTGATCACCTGTTGCACTCTTACCATGATCATGTCTGTACAGGCATGTCTCGGTTTGCCGAGACTAAAAGTTAGTCACTTATTTTATTTATTTAGAAGCTATAGGTGGGTGGCATACTGGCCTTTCGTTCTCCGGAGCAGTAGATCGGGCCGTTAGTAGAGCAGCTTAACGGCGCACATGCCAACTTGTGGGTCACCTGTGAGATAGACCAGGAGACCTGTCTACCATTCTTGGACATCCTTATCAATCGCAGGGATGACAACTAACTAGAAATTGCGTCTACAGGAAGGCTACTTGGTCCGGCGAATACCTGCATTTCATCAGTTTCAGGCCAGTGCAATACAAAAGAGAACTCGTGAAAAACTTAGTTAGTCTTGTTAGACGAATTAACTCAGCCCATTATCTGACCGGCGATCTAGAGTTAATTACAACTATCCTTAAGGCGAATGGTATTCGTCGCAGATTCATAGCGCAACACAGCCAACCGCGAGGCTTAAATGATGTACTGAATATGGCAGCTAAGAAATTGGTTAATGACGAGTTACCAATGCAAGGGTGTCTGCCAAATGTTTGATTGCCGCTACGCCGTGCCCTTTCCATGCTGGTGACGTGGTGGTCATTAACGGAACTCGTAATTTGCCTGTGCCTCCAACGAAGGATTCTCAGCCGATCGGAACCAATTCACTCTGCATATACCAATTCGTGCGTGATTCCGGATCAAGTTACATTAGCCGAACTGATCGATCGTTGGATTCACGAAAGAAGGAAGATGTGCTGAGGTGGGTTCAACGCACAACTGATCATCATCCCTCCCCCTCTGAATCTTCGTGCTCACGCAGGCTGCCAGGTTCCACACTAGTTTTACAGCAGTACCTTCTGTCGACATTGCATCTTTAGTTGCTGAAGCATTCAGGGAGATATGCTGAGATGTATGCTCATTGTGCAGGAGCAGCACAGATTCCGCTGAAACCGCAAATGCACCACGATACTTGCATTAGTCTGTGTTAGCTGGACGGAATTTGTCGATGTTTGGGAAGGAGGTAACCCAGCTCCGCGTTGAGTTCTCAATGACGTTTGGTCGCGAATAGCACCGTCGTTTGTATGAGCAGCGGAGCCATGGGACCGGTGATCAATTACTGGAATGTACACATGAATGCTTATTGTAAAGCCGTTTGCATGTGCGAGCTCGTTGTACGCCCCCATATAGATGAAAATGCGCCGTGACGTCCTGCAATACTCCGAGTGCTGTTGCATCACATTTGCTTGAATATTCCGTAAAATACTGCCAACGAATTTCTTCTCACCTTTTAGTGACAATACATATTCGATTAGACCTAACGTGTGCTTTCCAGCACCCAGCATTCTGCTCTTCACTTTTTTCTAATCTACTGACGACTCGCTGATATAGAGCATTGAAGTATTACAAATCAATTTGTCCTAATCATGCTTCTCCTTTGACAGTTCTCAGACAAATGACTTTACCCGTTCCATCGTCTACGGATTCGCCGTAGTCCTCATTTCTTTCGCCATGATAAACTCCTCTTCTCAAACCATTAACCGCATCCTCTTCTCTGTTGGGATCTAACTACTGCCGCCTGTTCGGAACCCTCTAAATCCTAGCTAATTAGGACCACTCATCTACATTGCCTCAATTCAGTGTAGCCCCGTCTGATCCATCTTTCGCTAATTTACCATCTTCCGACTAATGATTATACTCGTTCCAGGGTCTTTGGAATATGCACCCTCAGTGATAACTTTCACCTGCTTCTCTGCTCAGTGCCTTTGTTTGAATGCCATGCCGAGAAGGAGCGCTAGATATCGTCTAAGCAATAACACTCGTATATGGAAGTTTGTACCAGATTTTACACAAACTAGACCCGTGCAACTTTGTTTTGCCTATGTGAGCTTTCTAACACTTTGCAACATCAGCATCTAGTCCTATGTATCTTCATGTTTGTATTGCTTGCAATTCTTTTTGAAACGTTGTATCTACCATTCACTGTGCCACAAAGATTTATGCATTTTAAGACGTTTGGGAAATGAGATCCGATGCGAGTTCTATCCCCAATGAACCGTGTACTTTCCCAAAACATATCTACTTACTATCCGGAAGTATCTTGAACCGCATTTCTCGCAATTGAGGTACCACTACTTTAGATTACGCTGTATATTGTGATCGGACCATTTGCCTTTAATCGTCTCACACGTTTCCTTCCATATAATACTTGGGGAACCACACTAACCAATGCTCCACGAAATGTCAGCAAAATGGAACCGTTGATTTCGCAGGCGCTCGTTACAATACTAATGAGATCAGCCTTTAATGTAAGGTGCCAAATGTTCAGATGGATACAGCAACAATTTAAAAGTCCTATCCGAAATTTTCTATTAGGATAGACCACGGGACAAACGAGAATTCAACTATGCTTGACACTCAGCATATCATTCTGACATACTACCACCACTGTAATACGAGATTAATGAGCTACGAACGGAAATACATTCATTTATAAGCGTCTAACGTTTACAAATTCTTACAAAATGGCATCTTTCTAACAAGGCAGGTTCATCACATTCATCCGCCTAGGCGTGCTCCGGAACTTGAAGATTGACTAGGCATTTGCATGAGCAGGAACAATATTCACAGTAGGATTTTACTTGCAGATGTCAAGTACTTGCTTCCTTGGGTTTGACCAAACAGTGTTCAACCATTCACCAACGGCTGATTATTTGTGCAATATAACAAGCAAATCCGAACGAACTATCATTCTGCCGCGTCATAATGCGTCTGAGATATCACTGAATTGGGCAATGTCCAGTTAGATGATAGCACCTACCTACAGAGAGAAAGTTAATGGTCAAGAATATCTGGTAGAGAAGAAATCATCCCATATCTTTCGTCGGTCGGATATATGAAAATAAATTGAATTGTATTTGTTATGGCCTTTGATTCACAGTGCGTGAAATGCTAGGTGAACGTCTTAGAAGCGAAAAACACAATCCATTACCGAGCTGTCTCAAACAAATCTAGCTACTGCATTTTTGGGCACATCAAGAATTGCTAGACTTAGTTGGGAATAGTTAGCTGTAGAAACAGGAAAATTCAACTTCATCCATCTGTAACGTGTTCAAATCATAGCGAAATATAGTTGCTGAGTATTTCACTTAAGATCTGCGATGAGAACAGAAATTTGTTTTTGCAAAATGTGTCTGTCAAATTCCACTGAGTGCGAATTGTCGTTCGATGGTGTGGTTTTCTCGCGTGACAAACAAGTGAGCTGCTAGTTACCAAGAAAATAAAAAATCTTCTGACATCGCCTCCATCCTATGTGCATTCGGCATATTGGATTTGGAGCACGTGCCACAAGTTACGGCTTGGTAGTGGCATTAGGAAAGAGAACAGTGCACTAAAGTAAGCGCTATCAGCGCGGGATACCGATCATTATCACACAATATTTGTGCGGCGGTGCAGCTAATCACATCACCTTTCATTCGTGTAGCATTCTCAACTTAGAGGTTGATACCGCATCACTGGCTACTGCCGTTCGGATTTCATCGACCAAATGTGGCTCGCCGCCTCACACTCACAAGTTTAGCGACGTAGATCCGTAACCGTTTCCTTGTTTTCCGTAGGCACAGTGCAAATGTGTTTGCACTCTTGACACCGGTGTGCAGTCGCTATGTTTTCTGACTTTATTCCGCCTCCTCGTCTCACGAAATGCAGTGCACCCCAAATAAATAAAACGTACTTAGCGATTTCGATACGTGTCGCAATATTGTTTTTGGTTCTCCCGCACGCTTTTCAGGTCGGGTTGCGGCGGATGGAGGACCACACACAGGCCCACCACGAGACATCAGCTGAGGTAGATGGCATGTTGGCCATTTTAGTGGGCAGGCCACTTTTTGCGAAATGCCCATCCCGCAACCACGGCATCTTGCAAGCAGCTGGGAAATTGATGGGACACAGCTGGACCCTATCACACATGAAGTAGATTTAGGCAGGAGTATTCCCACACAACATCACTCTATTCGATTTGCCCATCTGGAGTATAACGCACACGCGATCTTCGTTATCGCTCGCTTCAGTTTCCCCCGACATTTAGGCGGTTCTATATCTTCCGGAAATATCATGCTTACGCTTAACCTACGCCCATGTTGAACGCAAACGTAAAGCAACTAAATTCGCTCATGCTCACTTGCATTCGCGTTGTCATTCGTCTGCTCGACATGTTTACAAACTGACACCCATTGTTGCTCACATCTTCTGTTGACGTCTAATCGTAGCCTCCTCGAATCTAGTCCACAGTGTTGGACACCATTTGTTTTCACCAGTCTACTTATGAACTGTTTCCCAGTCTTGTATATCGTATTTGATGTAACCCGTGTCTCGAATAACCTAGTGCTTCCTGTAGTTATCACGACAGTATTTCTTTTACCGTTACACATGAACCAACCTCTTTGCACAACGCTCAAACACAGAGGGAGAGAATCACTGCGAATGCAGAAGTGCGACTGCGAACCAACTTCTTCGGTAGAATGCAATCCTGTTGACTATCTGTCAAGTACGACACATTATGTATCAATGCTCGGATAATCGAACTCGGCATATACATGTGCTCCCCTTCCTTGTATAGATAATGATAACATTAATTTCATTCAGTGTGAGCCAATGGTAGCTTAAGTGATCATGGGAGATGGTGGATAATGGCCGCCAAATGGACGGCCAGGCTTCCTATGTTTACTTGCTTTCGGTCACGCGTGAAAATAGGAAGCAGACAAGCAGATAAACAGAGACATCCATCTAGATGTAATATTATCATCTTTTATGCATCAATACTGCCTCTGACCCTAATCTATAGTTTACATACTTTTACTAAATTCAGAAATATCGTTACCCGGATTGAGCAATACAGTGCCCAGTTATCGGCTCCTGTCCGTCCCACTGAGACACATTTTGCTCACAAATCGAGCACTCAAAATTATTTTGTCGGTTGCCTTAATTCCCCGTACTGCGTTATGATGCTGTAGAAAACGATATCTGAGAAGTAAGAACGGTATGTGCAATCAGAAGCAATTCCTCGCTGCATATGTGTAAGCTGTACTGGAAATCGATTGTTACCTCATTGTTACGTAAGCAACTTTTGTCACGTTGGGACCTCAGTGAGTACGGAAATCAGTAACTCAGGGTGCTCGAATGGTTATTCTCCAAATTTCACAGATATTCTTTCATATTTCTTATGCATCACCTTAACTCTACTCACATTTTCCCTTCTTCAATATATTCATCTCATATCATTTTCACATTTCAAATATCTATTTTTCATCAAAACCCCTACTCCACCATATAAAACCTATTAACACCACTTTATAATAACACCATTAAACAAAATATCAATTCACACATTTCGTTTAAATTATCCTTTCTCCCCAACCCAACTTTCATCCTCTATCATTCCATCACATATACCACCTATACAAAAATCCCTTCTACCCTTCTTAACTCATAATCACATATTACTTCCTAATGTTTAACTATCATTACTTCACCCAAAATCTACATCTACAACCTATTCCAAATCACCCCCCCAACCCTAAAATCCACACATTTCCCAATCCCCCCAAAAAACCCCCCCACCCCAACCCCCCCCAAAACCCCCCTATCTCCCCCCCCCCCCCCCCCCCCCCCCCAATATATACATTATCCTTTTATTACAGTGACATTTTTGTCAGTGGGTCTCTGGCAATTTGCTTTCCGTGGATATTGCTCATTAGCCTGGAAGCTTTAATCATAACATCTGGAGACCATCCCAGTCTTGTCAGAAATAAAACGGAAACCACAATAATTTAAATGTGACACGTTACGATAGAATGAGATGTAGCCTGAAGGTTGTCTGACTCAGTTTTAAGCATGCAACAAACGTGGATAATTCAGCTTCCATAGTTTTTATATCAGAGCAACTCTTAGTAGGATTTCTGGTGGTACAGTCAGGTTAAGCCAATCAGAAATGTTTTCGCCTCGGCATATTCAAGCGTAAGGTTATACTGACAGTTTTTCTGTATTAGACAAAATAATTTATTCCCACTGCTAATTGTGAGGGAATCCATTTAAACGGACGACAGAAGAGAAAACCGGGCACGCAGATTATATGCACTTTCCGCTGGTTCATAAGGATATTCATTTTTGTAGTTTGACTCAATATATCGCTGAAATGTTCAACTTTGAGGACAGAACGAATAGCCTTGCGAAAATATATCCCAGAGTAAAATTTTTGCACAGTATTTGAAAGTCTATTCCGTAATATGGAGAATCGATAGAAGAAACAGTTGTCCAACTGGTACTTTTTAAAAGTTAATCAGGATTACTTTGTAGTTGTTGTTTCTAGTGCAACACATAGCCGGTTGTTTGAGTAGTATTTCTGGATACTCTGAATGTACTTTTTGGCATGTGCATCACACAAAACTACAAGCTTACGCTTTAATTGCCACCTCCATAATGGCACAAGCTGTAAAATAACCCAGCAATTCATCTACGATAATGTAGTGGAATAGGTTAGGAGGCGTTTAGTGAATGACCGTCGAACCGCTGTATGAAGCGTTTGATCAATTTGTCATTGAGTTTGGATCGCCAAACATTTGTTGTCGCTCCGAACGCGATACTCCTGATTCAGCTGGATAATTCGTTGCTTCGTATTTGCTCCATGCACTGCCGGCGGCAACACTTCTCTAGGGTGTCTACGAAACAAAAGGTGTGACTGGTTTTTGCCGTATACGTTAAGTAAACGCAAATGTACCGCTAAACAACAGTGATACCATAACGGAGAGTGCATTAAAATGTGAGCCTCCTAACATGGAATCTCTCTTCTGATTGGATCGAGTGTCAACAAATGATCTTTCACTTGCTATTACTTTATACGCTTTGAATGAAACGTAGTTGATTCGCCGACTTGAATTCATTCAGCGGGCGTCATTTGTGAGCATATATATATATATATAAGGTGGTCGGAGAGGTCTCTAACAATCCGAAGATGAGAACGTGTTTCGGTCTGGTGAGTATCCGTTTGTCCACCAACGTTCTGTTTTAGTATGTTCTTATACTTAGACGTAGATTAGGAATGTTCTAAAAATGAATTGTCCAACAATATCAAAGAGCCCTGGCAACTAGGCATTTTTTCATGCCGCGTGTTGTTTAGTTGAGTGTATGTAAACGTTATCTATGCTGTTGGTTGCACAATAGATAGAATATCAGGAAGGCGTACATATTTCAGTGGTTTCGATCCACCTGTCCATAAATATACTTTAGAAAACGCCGACATCAAAAACTCTCACTGCGTATCACCTCGCATTTCTTTCACAGCTTTTGTTGACGCTGGTCGCTGTGCGCGGTTCAATCTTCACGGCCAAATCCCGAGAAGAATGTGACATAGCAAGCGAAAGAATAATGGCCGAAAATTTCCAAAGCTGTTTGCGCTTTAGTGATCGGGCTGCATGCAACGGACGCAATGAAATTGCGAAAGGCGCTTTCAGAAGATATTGCGCTAACACATTTCCGACAACGCCGCATCAGTAGATTTGTTACTTCGTCCATTTCGTCTTGTGATTCACACACACCGAGTAGCAAAACAGCAATTTGGTACCGTTTCGGTGGATTTCCTAAATAAATAGTTAGACGAAATTGGTTTGTTTTCTACCATGGTGCTATTAAGTCATGTGTAAAATGCACGTAAATTCGTGTGCCAGTAGGGAAGAAATTATTATGAACAATTGTTTTTATTGATGGTCATAGACATCTATTGGAAGAGTAACTAGTCACCTGCGATGGCTGGTGAACAAAGTAACTCAGGACACAGCAGATGTTGAAGATGGACGCGGAGCATTATTCCAACTAGCATGCGGGAAATTTTGCGACGCGTCACTAAACAGATGATGGATTCGCATAGCAAATATTAAGTATGTGAATAATATTGTTCAGTGTGTGAACGTAGCAACGAATAATGCACAATGAACAATGATTTATGCTGGGTACAATAGCAGTTGTCTGACACTTCCCGCAGCTTGATGGGGGTAAAACTGCAATTATTAAAAGATAAGTGAGTTGTCTGTTTGAGCGTTTAACTAGCAGTTGGGATGCTGAATAAAATCAGTGTAAGTGGGAATCGAATGCGAACGACGAGAAGGTCACATGGGGAGAGTTATAGTTGTACTCCGTGAGAAAAGCAAGTCAAAACGAAAATACTCACTTCTGTACCGGCTCCTCAGATTTATGCAACATGTTAATACGATTTGGAGGGATAATTAATATATTACAAAGTTGCACGTTTAGGCAACAAAGTGATGGAGGCCAAGGTATGATCCAATCGTTTTTTGGAAGTATCCACGTTGGGGGAGGAAACAACGAAGTTAGGAGCAGACTTCTAGGGTTGGCGAATCGAAATATAGTTCTGCCGGCATTTTAGGCTGCTATACTGTGCACACAATTGCAGATGGTTACCTCTGAGATTGCTCTTATGGCTGAGTTTCAGCAAGTGATTGCATACGTGATTAGGGTGACTCAATATTTGGTACTTTAATATGAATCTCTGCACAGCGTTCGGTTGCAGGCCACTGAAAACTCCCAGTGACTTCAGCCATTGATGATAGGACAAATTTCGTAAGCTCTTGACGTACTGCGTGGCCATGCGTTGTTCGTTTTCTAGCACGTCCAATTCATCCTTCAATTAAGGTTGACAAGCTTGGATGGCATATTCAACACGAGGACGTAGGTAAGAGTAGTGCAACATGATGAAGACGAACAAGTCCAATCTTCCGAATGCTCTCCGCAGCTCTCTCTGACTGCTTTGAACAGTTAAGATCGCTTTTAATTAGCCTTCTTGGGAAGTTCTTTACAATACATGCGACCCAAGCCTATACACGTAGTCATGCCTACGGCGCAATTGAACAACGTGACATTTTTCCACTTTGAACGGCAGTGTATTCAGAACTAACCAGTTTACAATATTGTTGAGGTCACGCTGCAGCCTTTCGTGTTCGTTCGGTTCTTCGCTCGCCCGCCATTGCGTGGTATTATCACCAAAGAATAAGAAAACGGAAGTCCTTTAATTCGCTATATTGTTTATGAAAACAAGTATAGAGGAGGCAAGAGCCACGAGCCTTGTGGTATGCTACACTTCACTTCAGTTGCGTCGAACAGGAGTTATCGTACTTTCACTTCCAACCGACGTTCGTACAGCAAATTGCCTATCCAACGGTGGGTCACAAACACCAAGGAGCAGAATTTTATGGAGGAGAATTTGGAGGCCTAAGTGATCAAACACTTTTGAGAAGTCCAGGTAACTAACGTCAACTCCAGCTCCACATCAACTGCTTCAGTCCAGCTATTGCGTGCGATTAGCAGGTCCGTAGTGCATGAGTGGGCTTGTCGGAAGCCATGTTGCTCTGGTGCTATCATCTTGTGACTTTCCAGATATTGCATGATTGCATCAGTGAGGATAGGCTCCATAAGCTTGGAAAGCACAATCAGTAGCGTTATAAGGCGGTAATTAGTTAGGTCAATGCGACTACCTGCCTTATGAAAAGTAGTGATAGCACCACGCATGCATATTGTTGGAATATGGTTCTCCTCCTTATAGCGCTGATAGAATATAGCCAGAGGTGCCGCCAGATCACTGGCTGCTGCCTGTAAAGCCTTCGGTCGAATGTTATCAACACCAGGAGAGTTGTGGATACGCACGGTCATCGGTTTCTTTGACACACTTGCTGCAGTAAAAGTAATATTGGAAACGGCTGATGGTGGGACACTGGAAACAAGGATAAGCCTTGGGCCCGTTGCTCTCTGTAACGTTTGTGACTAATGGAAACGAAGAAGATGGCTGCTTCCGTTGCTGATTGCGTGCACCCGTCAGTCGTGATCAGTGCTGGAATTCGGCGTTGCACCTCACGATGATCATTAACATGCCTGTAGAAGAGTTTGCGGTTCGTACAAAATCTCTTCATTAACTCCTGTTGATGCGTCAGATTGTCCTTGCGCATCAACCTCACATGGGATTTACGCTGTGCCACACAGGCAGTCCAGGTTTAGGAATTCGGGGAGTCTTTGTGAGCTCTCCATGCTAGGTCCCTCAAGGACATGCATTTGCATGTTCTGCTCCTCAGAAATGGCTTCTTTCTTCTTTGACGATTGAATGATTACCGCTCAAAAGCTTGCGTTACCAGTGTGGTAAACGCCTTCGTGAAAGTGTACCAGACGATATCTGGAGGGCATTCAATTGAGGAGGTCAAAGATAGTTACTTAACAATTGCGGATAACACGTTGGCGTGTGTGTCCGTATACACTTTATCATCCTCCTTCTCAGGATATTCCGCAAAACATACATAGTTAAACAGTAGTCATATGGTCACTGCGACCCAAAGGTGGGCTTGTAGTTATTCCGCCTCCCACGAGTTATTCCTTGGTGAGAACAGGATGAAGTATCGAAGGCTTGTTAGCAGTTCGAAATCTGGTGGGAGAGGTCACGTGATTGTAGTAAGGGTAGCTGGAAAAGACCACTTCTATACGCGCTTTAAACTGCGAGCTCCCAGTCGACGCTATTTCTGCATCGTTCATATTTAAGTCGCATGCGCTGAGAATGTGAATGCCTGTTTTCTCAAAGCAACCTGAAGAACATGGTTCAGTTTGAAGTAAATTTCACAAGTGGAGTTTGGTGGATTTGTTACCTGGGAAATTGCAGGCGCTTGACAAGTCCCGCAAGGTGGATTGGGTGAAAACTGCAAAAGCAAGCGCGATATGTGATTCATCTGTCTAAGTGTTTACCGAGTTCAATATATTGCAGGATATACACAGTGTAAACAGGGAATTGACTGCTTGCATACAGAGCAACATGAGGGCAGTTTAATTTAACGTCAATCGTAAAATTATAACGCTCAATCATTTACCGCCTCTTTGGGTCCATGTGACTTGCAATTCGTTGTGAGGGCATGATGAAGACACTCCGCAGTGGCGTAGCTTAGATAATGTAGTACGTTTTGGTAAGTGCAACGTCGATAGTGTAGGAGGCAACTGAGTTTATAACTGAGTCCGTAGTTTGGCAAACTCGAACAGAATAGTTATTTTGTCGACATTCTAAACGTCTGTATAATTCACGCAGTCTCAAGCATTTACCTCTGAGCTTGGTGTTAAGGCCGTTTCAGCAAATCGCATCATACGTGATTGGGATCACTCAAGATTTGACATATTAATGTGAGAGCACCGCTTAGCCTTCGGTAGCGTCTGCAGAAAACTGTCGCAGCCCTCGCTGATATGAATAATTGCATAGGTCCTTGAGGTTGTATGTTGCACTGTTGTGGTGCCTCTAACACCACCACATCACATTTCAACCGTGGTTGTCAAACTTGCATGACGTATACAGCGTGAGGGCACATATACTAGTTGTAAACTGTCGAGGATATTGATGTGTCAAGACGTCAGAATGCCCTCCACAGCAAGCCTGGATGCTGATTGCCACTTTTCACTACTGTCTCAGACTTTCCTAGTTATAAGTTAAAAGCATGTGGAACCCAAGCAAATACAATTAGTCATGCCTTGAACAAGTCGATAAGTTTCACATTGTAAGTTATGACATTCTGTACTGACCAGTTCTTAATCTCATAATGATCATGCTGAAGCCATTTGTGATCGTCCGGTCTCATAATCATTCGTCTTATTATGAAGTGCTCTATGCAACGTAGGAAATCAGAAGGAACATTTCTCGCTGGATAATTTCGGAAAGCCAAAAGTAGGTACGTTGCTAGCACTGAGACTTGTGGTACACCGTACTCCACCTCAGTTGCATCAGACAAGGATTCGCGGACGTCCACATCCAACAGTTGTTCGTGTAGAAAATTGCCTATCCAACCTAGCATTTGGTCGCCAATGCTGTAGTTCCGAAAGTTGTGTAGGCGAATTCGATGACCAAAGTTATCCAAAACTGTTGAGGAATCCAGGTGGATAAGACTGACTCCATCTCCAAAATAAACTGCTTCTTTCCATCTGCTACTTCCAACTAACCGGTTTGTAGTACCTGTACGATGTAGTACGAAGCCGTATGGCTCGAAGCGATTACACTGTGATGTTCTATATATTGCATCAGTAACTCTGCAGCGACTGATTTCCTAAGTTTAAGTAGAACAGGGAGCAGCGTTATCGGAAGATATTCGGTAGGCTCAATGCGACTACCTACCTTAGGAATATGAGTGACGTTTCCTCGCTTCAATATAGGTGACGGTTTGTTCTCCTCTAGACAGGACTGATGGAAAACGGTCACCGGATTTGTTGGATCACGGACTGCTGTTTGCAGAACTGTCGGCCGAATGTCATCGACTCCAGGAGAACAGCGGTTAGACAGTGAAGATATACTGGATAATACTGGCGGTGGGTGGACAGAAACGTAGGAATGAGAATGTGGCATTATAACTTGTTCAGCGTAACGTTCCAAACGTAATTCAATTTGTAGTCTGTGAAGGACACAGAGTTTGGTGGACGGTAATTTACGGCTAGGTGATATGTGCCCTTGTTCCGCATCCATAGCCGGCAACAAAGAGGATCACTGGCGCGTATTTTTCGATGATCAATAATATCAAGTCGAAGCTGTGTATCGCAGTAAAGAATTTCCCCATTACACCTCGCAGTACTATGTTACCGAAGCTGCGACATACCGGGTAAATTGAACACAGAACCAGTTGTCTCAAAGCTTAGTCAAGTGGAATGTATAATGATGAGGTCCAAAATTTGGGAAGCCTGGCGCTGTCTAGGTTCGATCAACTTACTAAGAAGGCCTTTGAGGTTAACGTACCAAAGGATATCATTTTTTGTTAAGAGCCCCTCTGATGGACGTAAAATGTGAGTTCCTCTCTAAGCCGACTATTTAAGAGTCAGTCGCTAATGATTACTTGGCAGGTAAACGGTTTTTGAATTTTAATCAGGCTGCATGGCTATAAACAGTGTTCCAAATCTGTAGGTTCTTTTGTGATTATCAACGCCTTGCGGGGACCACCAGCGTTGTTGTATCGGTCACACTGCAGGACAGTAAATTTAAAGGATTCGTTGATGTTGCTGAAGAATAACGGTTGCAACCTGGCGCGGAACTTCAATCGGTTATCAAATAGGACTTGTAACATTCCTTCGGAGTGCAACTTCACTGTCGTTTAATCTTGCACTGCATAAATTGTAGTTACGTGACGAAGGAATTCTCGTTAGCGAATTAGCGATAATATCGTACGGTGAGAGGACTTCACCGACGCAACAACATTGCATCCGTTCAAGTGTTTCCACTTCATGATCAGGAGAATCCGGAGGCTCCATGAACACCATGAACCAATATTCTCTTTTTGCTGGTCATTGGAGCGCCACCTTGGCTGTTCGCTTTCTGTGGGCAACCTATCCCATCAAAATCAAGTAGCATGCGCACCTTCCTCGAAGGAGTTGTGTAGATCAACTGCGGAATGAGGGTCAAACTCTGTCCCATCTACCAAATTTAGTGTTGCAAGGTGTTCAACACGAGGTTTAACATAGTGGAGTAAATTTGGGCGACGCGCTACACGTCTCAGTTCTTTGGGCTGAATCCCAATACGAATCGCACCGGTTGCGAGTATGTTGCAACTTGTCCTTTACTGGGACGGTAGTGTACAAGGGATTTAATGCACTGTGGTTCTGTCTATCAAAGCTTGGCCTAAGAGCTGTTGCTGGTGATTATGATTGATTATCAGGCAGCACTAGAGAGGACCGTGCAAGTTATGTCGCACTACTTGTGCTCGGTACAGCAGATGCATCTACGTGTGTCGCATCCGGCGTTTTCGTCGAGGCGACCGATGCGTTGGTTAAAATTTTTTCTCCGTTCTTGTTTACATCCAGCACTGATCTGCCGGTGTCACAATCAAATTTTAGTTAAAGTCTCCGTGAACATAGTACAAGCAGTCACGTTGAATGGGACTTGTTTGACTTTGGGGTAATATATCTCAAGGTGAGTGGCGTAGCCACCGTGGGGCGATTGTCAAGACAGACTTTATTCTGTGACTTAGGGACGAGGCTGTGAGGGCGAATTGCTTTGCAGCAAGATCCGTTTTCTCCGATTTCTGTGGCAAATCACTGTGACTCGCCATCTGCTCAATTACTACAATTAGTTTTTCATACATTTTCATGAACACATCTAAGCAATTGGCAACTGGAATAATTCTGCAAATCCGAAACAATTAGAGCTCTTCAGCCACACCGTTGAGCAATCTTGTTACTAGTTGAGTTAGCAAGCGCACTTGAGGTAGAATGCAATAACGCAGTAAGAGCTAGTCAGTCAGTTTCTAACTATTGGGCTCATTTCGTTACCATTAAGTGGCATAATCGTCGATGATGCCTGTTGCTGCAACTGAGCGCTGCAACTTTCCAGTCACGTGGGTCAGAGGGTGAGTGATTCACAATTTCCTCACTACAGCCGCGCGCTTGTCCTCTTTTATCGTAGGCGGGTTTTTCACGGAAGGACGCACACTCAGTTGAGCTACGTTGTCGATCAACCCCGCAGCGGGTAGTGTTAAGCCTATTTACCTGCAAACAGAAATCACGTATTGCCCTCCTGAAAACGCCGGTGTTTTCATGTGGGCAACGAGCAATTTCTCTTTGCATCAGCTGTATGGTTACGAGTTTAACCGATGCACGAACGCCTGGATGAAACAAGATGTGCAATGTGTCGAAAACGGTCGGCCGAAACTCGAGTGGGACGACTAGGAGCGGCGTACCCAATGTTAAATTGCAAAGGATCGTCGCGCCTGATGATGCCAGCTGAACGGGTCCTATATCTAGTGAGGGAGACCTGTGTATTATATCAACCTCAAGATCCTTGAATTGTGCTGCGGCCACGGCTGTCACACGCCCACACACACTATACATTTTGGCCAATGATGGGAAAAACCTCAGCTATTGTGCCACCATACCTAAAAGAAAAAGGAGAATAAAATGCGACTGGTGCAAGCCAGCTGAGCTACCGGTAACGGATGGGCATCGTTCCGGTAAGCTACCTGCAGGCAACTATGCAGCAGAAAAAACAATTTATTGTGCAACATTATCAAACGCTAAGTAATGAGATCGTTGTTGGAGGGGAGGCTAAGGCGATGGGATTGGACAAAGAAACTCACAGCACGAACGCCACTGTGGTCGGTTCCTAGTCATATCGACAAGTGAATCCAGCCAAACATTTGCATCATCTTTCGGATCCCAACCAGTAAGTCGAGACGCTCCAACTGAGGCCAGCTTCAAAGTGAGGACCTTCATTCCTCTTTACCAAGTTGTCGCTTGGCCACCTCTCCTCTTCTTTCATTCACACCCCTGGCGCGCAAACAACGCACATCGCGCGAGCCGGTGGGCTGGCATGCGTAACACGTGGCCGAGCAATCGGAGTCTGGTGGTGAAATAACGGTACTGAGAGATTCGTTTCCTTTTCCTGTGCTAGAAACAAGGCGTCGAACACGCTCGTTGCTCACGTGGTGTTCCCACCAGATGTTTGCTAAACGGCCAAGGCACCGGTGTTCGAAAGCAACTAGCCCCTTTATGTCCGCTGATCTAAGGGGCCAGGTATCACAACTGTACATAGGGTCGAACGTACCGTTGCATTGTACACTCTACCCTTCAGGGGGAGAGTGATGTCGCGCCGGCGCCATAAGTGACGAATGTCAGCAAAAGTGCCTCGAGCTTTTGCTATAGGTTTGTGATCCTATCCCAGTCAGTCCCAAGAGCGCTGATACAAATTCCCAGGTAATTAAATTTTTGAAGGAATTCTAGCTGATCGCCACCAAGTGTCAGTGAAGGAGGCCGTCCAAGCCAAATTTGAAGGAACGTCTTGCACTTCGATGAAGCAAAGCAAAACCCGAAGCGACTGACAGCCATTGCTAATCAATCCAGTGCCGCTTGGCACGTCTGGAAGCTGTCATAGATTAGAGCAATATCGTCAGCATACTCCAAATCAAGGTCGTTCTCTTGGGAGCAGACCCACCCCTTCTAATTCGTGTCTTGCGAAAGGGGTTTTCATGACTTCGTCAATAGCGAAGTTGAAGAGGAAAGGTCACAGCGGGCATCCTTGTCTCCCACCACTGGAGATAGTAAAGTGCGACAACAGCTTGTTGTAAGCCCTCACTCTTCCCGAGCTACACGCGTAATGCTCGGATAGAATTTATCTAGTTTTCAGGTACACCTTTCCTGAGTAGACAGTCCCAAATTGCACGTCTATTCACCGAATCGAATTCACCTTTGATATCGAGGAACACGACAATGGTGAGCCGCGAATAGATGTGACGGTGCTCCAACAACGGACGTAAAGTGAAGATGTGATCAATGCAGCCACGACCTCGACGAAACCCGGCTTGCTCTTCACAGATCTGGCGTTCACGAGTGCCAGTCAGTTTGTGAAGGATGACAGAGGCAAGCAATTGGGAGGCGATGGAGATCAGACTGATTTTGCTATGGTTGCCGCATTCCGATCAAGAGTCTCCCATGAAAATTTGGACTTTGACGGAGCGGATCCAGTCGGTTGGGACAGTTACCTGCTCACACAATTTCCTCAGTAACACTTATACATCATTCAAAAAAGCAGCTCCCCTGAATTTAAAGAGGGCTGCAAGTAGATCATTTGGTCCCGCGGCTTTATTTAACTCCAACAGTGCGATTTCACGTTCGACTACTGAGCGAGAGGGTGGATCCAAAGGGACAGCCCATGGAGCGGGGCGATCAGTGGCCGGCGAGAAATCTAACAATTCCGACCGAGTAAATTGCCTTTCAAAGTTCTCAGCCCAACGCTCCAAGCGTTTTGACAAGTTATGAATAGGCTGTTTACTCTTGTCACGTATATTTTCACTAACACCAGGTCTTCTGCTGTTCGTTTCCCGTAGCAGCCGGAATAACTTTCGATGGTTCCAGAGGGTACTGGTCATTTCCATCACTGAAGCACGATGAGACCATCAGGATTCGCGGTCTCTCTTCTGATTATCACGAAGTTTTGCCCGAAGCAATGTGCGGGTTTCATTGTGTTCGCTTCCAGCCGGGATATGCTGACGAGCATCGATAATTTCCATAGACTGCGAAGAGACCCAATACCCATGTTGGCGATTAGACTTACCACATGAGGATTTGACTACTGCTCGTAAGGACTGGTGAATATGAGACCAGTGAGCTACAACTGCATCCAGTGAGCGCTTACTCAACTCGCATGACAGCGTACTTTGATAGGCATTCAGAACAGCTGGTTTCATCAGCTGGCTAGTGTCAATGCGCTTACAACATCGTCTTGGGCGTCCGCCAAAACCCATCTGAATGTCAGCACATACAAGTGCATGGTCGGTATCCACACATGTGCTCCAAATCAAGCGACACGTCTGGACGCAGCCTCTCCAGCGGTAACTTATCGCTATGTGATCCATTTGCGTCCAAGGCTGCTTCGAGGCTTGTGGGCACCAAGTCACCCTTCGGCGAGTGCTATGTCGGAATTTAGTGCTCGCAAGAAAAATGCGAGCATCTTCACACAAATGAAGTAACCGCTCACTGTTATCATTAAGGCAGTCTACACTATGTTAACCGCCCAGATGCAGTTCATCAGTGGATAATTATCAAACTTGATCGTTCATATCCCCAGCCAGCGCAACAATGTCCACGCTTCTTCCGAGGTGAAGGAACTCGTTCAGTTGGCGATAGAAGTCGTCTTTTACTGAATGGTCGCTAGAATTGGTGGTTGCATAGGCAGCCATGACGAACAGACACCTGTTAGTCACGCGCGACTTCGAAGCTTTGAACGAGCAAGTCATTCGGACCGCACACAACCGGCTACTGATTGGAATCCAGCCAACCAGAGAACATTCAACCCGGAGACTCAGGGCAATACCAACACCAGCTTGGCCGGTGCTCGAAGCTGCATCGTCACCGGATAGGCGCAATGAGAAAGTGCTGCCGGTGTCATCTGAAGGGGTTGCAAAGTGAGCACAGAGGTCGAGGCTTGCCAGCAGGTCTCCGATAAGCAGCAGATATCGCTCGAGAGGGTCTTTAATGTTCGGGCAAGTGCTGCCTGTTGACCGATCTGTAGCAATGTGCGTACATTGAGGCATGCCAATCTGAAGGATGATCGACCGTTCCAAATAAAAGTCGATGAACTGGGCTGGGCCGCTTGGTTGGACATGGTCCTGTTGACAGCACAGGAATGAAGCTCCGAGTTCACATGTGGGTTGAAACTAGAAGGTAAAAGCCTATCAAAGCAAGGTGGGGAGGACCAAAAATTGGTAGGTTAGAAACTGAGGAGATAAGAGTGAAGCTGGTACGGGGCGGTAAGAGAAAAAAGCGTAAGAGGGGGAATAAAAGGATGGGAAGACTTGAGCAGTATCATCCAAACCCCTAACCACTCTGCTCGATGCAGATGATAGGTCACCGTTGATTATCCTCTACGGTGGCCAGAGCATCAAGAAACTGTTGGAAGAGAAATCCATTGTATTGCGTGGACAGCAGACCGTCAGGTTACCCAGGCCTAGACAGGAGAACGACTAGGGTTCCCTACCAAAGTCTTTGGTTCAAAACCCAGACCGCAAAGCAGCGGGTTTGGCGTTGGGCTAAAAGGAGTCCGTTTTAAGGAGTAAGGAGCCAGCCTCATTCCAACCCCCAACCTGGAGGACCAGGTTGCTGAGGTTGTCTGGCCTCTAACCATTGACCAATCTGGTATGAGCGGCTCTGAAGGTGCAAAAAATGCACCACCCAGTATAAATCAATAGATCACTGAGGCATGCAAACCATCGTACCACCGTAAGATCTAGCCTCATTTTGCTGGCGATGGCCGTCAAGCCGATAGCGGTGCCAGCATCTGCAGAGATCGCTTGAATTCGGGAGATTGCGTCGGCGACAGTTTTGTGCACACCTGATATCCGTCGTATATCGGTTGTAACCTGAGCGAAATAATCTAGGTGGCGTGACTGTCTAGGAGAGTAACGATTGGTAATCGAGCTAAGCACGTAAGTCAAGGTTTTGTGGTCGGTGAAGATAGCAAAGGAGCGGCGTTCTAAGATATGTCAGAAATGGCCTATGGATAAATAATTGACAGTTCTGTACCGAAAGTACGGTAACGAGATTCTGTAGTTTGCAAAAGTTTGGAGAAAAATGAAAACGGTTGCCAAGCATCACCTAACTTTTGTTAGAAGACCGCCCCAACTGCTACGTCAGAAGCGTCGGTACTGAGCGACATTGGGGCTGCCAGGTCGTGATGCGAGATAAAAGCCATGTTAGTGACAACTTGTTTTAAAGCTTGTAAGGCGGCGCGTGCTGCAGCAGGATAATCGCACTTCTTCAGTTTCCGCCGGATAAGGTCTGTAAGGGTTCGCATAAGCAAAAGGTAATTAGGGTGGAAAGGAGATAAAAGTTAACGAGGTCATCAAAGCGTCTTAGCTGTTTGAAACAATGAGGCTCTGAGTAGTCGATGATGGCCTTAACTTATGGTGCAGTGGCCCGGAGCCTGCAGTAGAGATGTGGTGGCCGAGAAAACTGACAGAATTGATACCAAACGAACACTTTTCTGCGATGATGGTCAACCCATTTTTAGAGGAACGATCAAAAAGCGTTCGAAGGTGGCCTAAGTGCTCCTCGCATGAGGAGCTCGCGATTAAGACGTCGTCGACGTAGGTGTAAGCGAAGTCCAGGCTGCAACAAATATGATGCATGAAGCGCCGAAAAACCTATGCGACATTCTTTAGGCCAAAGGGTATGCACAGAAACTCAAACAAAACAAATGGCGTCGTCACGGCAGTTTTAGCGATGTGCACTTCAACTACCGGAATTTGATTGTAGGCACGCATCGTCGATTTTACTGAAAACGGTTTTACCTGCAAGACTAACGTTGAGGTCCACGATGTGTGGGATAGGATAGCGATCAGGTGTGATTAGGTTGTTTAGAGATCGATAATCGCCACAAGGACGCTAGTCCCCATAGTCTTTCTCGGAACCACGGGGAGAGTTGATGCCCATGAGCTGTTAAAAATGGTCTTGTGATACCAAGCTGAAGCATGTTACCGAATTCAGTGCTTGCGGCACGTACTTTGTCAGAAGCGAGTAGTCTGGGTCGGGCACTCGTTGGCGGACAGCACGTGACAATGTGATGGGCCACCTCTGTGGTGACGGGCGGAAGCTTTGCAGCTAGTCGTACCAGGCGCGGGTATTCGGAGAGTGAAACACAGCGTTGCAAAGAGATCTCTTTACGATGGTTTACATCAGG
Source organism: Dicrocoelium dendriticum (assembly GCA_944474145.2). Taxonomy (NCBI): domain Eukaryota; kingdom Metazoa; phylum Platyhelminthes; class Trematoda; order Plagiorchiida; family Dicrocoeliidae; genus Dicrocoelium; species Dicrocoelium dendriticum. The sequence continues at coordinate 356,684 of OX104062.1, forward strand.
AAATTACAGCTACAGGAATGATAAATGTAACAGTAAACTGGTGAAGGCAACAATGAGGACGGATGGGTTTGCATAATCTGAAGGTACTTAGGTGATTCGGAAAACGAGACTGATTATCGAGGCGTCCGTAAAAACGCCTTCAACTCCTAGTTTAGTACGGTAGTCTAAAAGTCTGTGGCGACCAGCATCAACAAGCAATCCAAAATGTCGGAGGAACTCGATACTGATAATTGCCAACGGTACAGACGGAACCATGAAAACCAACTGAAAATCTCGACGAAGATTGAGGTCCACGCATTGATCGATTGAAGCTATCGGAGTACCGTTGGCCGCACGCTGGTTGTACGTAAGTTTTGAGTGCTTGTCTTTCGCATTCGTATGGATGACGCTGACTTCCGCGCCGGTGTCGATAAGAAATGTGATGAAAAAAACGTCGATCCTTAACGTAAAATAGGCGATTTGTTTGGTTATTGAGGACACGTTGGTCTTGCTAGTATGCGGGCTATTCTCTTTCCCTGAGGCGCCTGAGTCGTGTCTAATGCAGGGAGCCCGAGAAGCTCTAGCTTATCCACCATCATGGCGGTTATACCAACATAATTCTTTGGCAGAACTGGTATTGTCGCGCTGAAAACGTGCAGAGCAAATGCTGCGCTTTTTCGTCGAACAAGACGTACTCGGTGCAGGCACAGACGAGCCGCAATGAACAGTAGCAAAAACGTGCTCGACATCTGACCGTGGCATACGCTGCTTTGAAGCCTTCATTGCTGCTGGCCTACTGAGAATTAGCGCAGTTTCCTCCTCTCTAGAGTCAGATCGGCCTGACGACTTGGAGCAAATATGAGACTTGGTTTTCATCGGTGAGAATACGTCACCGGAGTTACTGATCGTCTGCTGAGGAAGACATTTGAACGCAGCGTCTGCCTTGGTAGCTAGTACTTTCGGAGGCCTATCCAGAAACATGGACAGTATTATCGGCAATGGCTGTGAAAGACGTGCAAACCTCATTTCCTTTATACCTTCTTCGCTCGAGAATAAAGGACCAGCGATGAGTTGTAGTACGCGGAGCAACGTCGACGGCTTGCGATCTCCAAGATGAGACCATTGAGCTGTATAAATCAAGCTCGTGCGCTGGGCTGTAACGCTTTCAGGATCGCTTGCTTCGTCGTTTCATTCTTTGCCTCATTCGATGGGCAGAGTAGGATGTCCGCAACCAGCGTCACAACCGATGAAGGGAGGCGTTTGACGAGCTGCTTTTACATCGGACGGACATTTTAATGCCCTTAATTTATTTAGTTCGATCTCGAATATTGCAAACCAAACCTCTGGGCTGTGTACCATGAAAGTTGGAATAGCAGAATTAAGCATGTTTAGCTGCGAAACGACTCAGATTATAATTTGGAAACGTGAACTGAGAAAATAAAGGATAAGCAAAAAACACGAGGAAGGCCCCACAATTACGCGAGCAACAAATAAATACACGTAGACAATCGAGAAAAAGGAACGGACTCACTAAAAACTAAAAACGACGAAGAAAGTTTAAATTCGTGCTTGGGAATCGGGGTCAGCAAATTTTAGGACTAGTGTTGGGCGGAGCCCGGGATACTAGTCGGTAATCAATGACACGTAAGACGTGTCCAATACGACAGTATAGAAGTCCGAGCGACTGAACCCAACGTATATTGTGCAGGCTACAGGAATAGGAAGCGAATCAGACAGAGCGAGAAACGTGCAGCGAGGTACTCACCAAAGCGGGTGTCTGCGGTAGAGGGCGACTGTCTGTTCCTTGGGTGAGGAAGGGGGCTTTGGGACGGCTGGCGAGTCACTCCCGGGTTGCGTTGAGCCGGTTGGCGAGTCACTTGAGGGTTGCCTGGGCAGTTCTGGCGGTTGCGTTTCTGGAAGGTAGAACTCAGAGTGGTGGCAAGGGTCGGGGAAGTGGCTTGACTCCGGAGAGGGAACATGGTATGCATGCTGAAAGCAAATACGCTTTTAGGTTCTCAATAGGTTTTGGGTTTCTTTGTCGATTTTGTAAAACGTTATCTCTCTCAACAACAACAACGGAGGAGGAGGAAAAGAGAGAGATACACACAGACTGTGAGTCAGACTGTGAGTGTACTCTCTCAACAACAACAACGGGAGGAGGAGGAAAAGAGAGAGATACACACAGACTGTGAGTGGATATTCATTTTTTGTAGTTTGACTCAATATATCGCTGAAATGTTCAACTTTGAGGACAGAACGAATAGCCTTGCGAAAATATATCCCAGAGTAAAATTTTTGCACAGTATTTGAAAGTCTATTCCGTAATATGGAGAATCGATAGAAGAAACAGTTGTCCAACTGGTACTTTTTAAAAGTTAATCAGGATTACTTTGTAGTTGTTGTTTCTAGTGCAACATATAGCCGGTTGTTTGAGTAGTATTGCTGGATACTCTGAATGTACTTTTTGGCATGTGCATTACACAAAACTACAAGCTTACGTTTTAATTGCCACCTCCATAATGGCACAAGCTGTAAAATAACCCATCAATTCATCTACGATAATGTAGTGGAATAGGTTAGGAGGCGTTTAGTGAATGACTGTCGAACCGCTGTATGAAGCGTTTGATCAATTTGTAATTGAGTTTGGATCGCCAAACATTTGTTGTCGCTCCGAACGCGATACTCCTGATTCAGCTGGATAATTCGTTGCTTCGTATTTACTCTATGCACAGCCGGCGGCAACACTTCTCTAGGGTATCTATGAAACAAATGGTGTGACTGGTTTTTGCCATATACGTTAAGTAAACGCAAATGTACCGCTAAACAACAGTGATATCATAACGGAGAGTGCATTGAAATTTAAGCCTCCTAGCATGGAATCTCTCTTCTGATTGGATCGAGTGTCAACAAGTGATATTTCACTTGGTATTAGTTTATGCGCTTTGAAAGAAACCTCGTTGATTCGCCGAGGTGAATTCATTCAACCGGCGTCATTTGTAAGCATATATATAGAAGGTGGTCCGAGAGGTCTCTAACAATCCGAAGATGAGAACGTGTTTCGGTCTGGTGAGTATCCGTTTGTCCACCAACGTTCTGTTTCAGTATGTCCTCATACTTACCTCGAGATTAGGAATGTTCTAAAAATGAATTGTCCAACAATATCAAAGAGCCCTGGCAACTAGGAATTTTTTGATGCTGCGTGTTGTTTAGTTGAGTGTATGTAAACGTTATCTATGCTGTTGGTTGCACAATAGATAGAATATCAGGAAGGCGTACATATTTCAGTGGTTTCGATCCACCTGTCCATAAATATACTTTAGAAAACGCCGACATCAAAAACTCTCACTGCGTATCACCTCGCATTTCTTTCACAGCTTTTGTTGACGCTGGTCGCTGTGCGCGGCTCAATCTTCACGGCCAAATCCCGAGAAGAATGTGACATAGCAAGCGAAAGAATAATGGCCGAAAATTTCCAAAGCTGTTTGCGCTTTAGTGATCGGGCTGCATGCAACGAACGCAATGCGATTGCGAAAGGCGCTTTCAGAAGATATTGCGCTAACACATTTCCGACAACGCCGCATCAGTAGACTTATTACTTCGTCCATTTCGTCTTGTGACTCACACACACCGAGTAGCAAAACAGCAATTTTGTACCGTTTCGGTGAATTTCCTAAATAAATAGTTAGACGAAATTGGTTTGTTTTCTACCATGGTGCTATTAAGTCATTTGTAAAATGCACGTAAATTCGTGTGCCAGTAGGGAAAAAATTATTATGAACAATTGTTTTTATTGATGGTCATAGACATCTACTGGAAGAGTAACTAGTCACCTGCGACGGCTGGTGAACAAAGTAACTCAGGACACAGCAGATGTTGAAGATGGACGCGGAGCATTATTCCAACTAGCATGCGGGAAATTTTGCGACGCGTCACTAAACAGATGATGGATTCGCATAGCAAATATTAGGTATGTGAATAATATTGTTCAGTGTGTGAACGTAGCAACGAATAATGCACAATGCACAATGATTTATGCTGGGTACAATAGCAGTTGTCTGACACTTCCCGCAGCTTGATGGAGGTAAAACTGCAATTATTAAAAGTTAAGTGAGTTGTCTGTTTGAGCATTTAACTAGCAGTTGGGATGCTGAATAAAATCAGTGTAAGTGGGAATCGAATGCGAACGACGAGAAGGTCACATGGGGAGAGTTATAGTTTTACTCCGTGAGAAAAGCAAGTCAAAACGAAAATACTCACTTCTGTACCGGCTCCTCAGATTTATGCAACATGTTAATACTATTTGGAGGGATAATTAATATATTACAAAGCTGCACGTTTAGGCAACAAAGTGATGGAGGTCAAGGGATGATCCAATCGTTTTTTGGAAGTATCCACGTTGGGGGAGGAAACAACGAAGTTAGGAGCAGACTTCTAGGGTTGGCGAATCGAAAGATAGTTCTGCCGGCATTTTAGGCTGCTATACTGTGCACACAATTGCAGATGGTTACCTCTGAGATTGCTCTTATGGCTAAGTTTCAGCAAGTGATTGCATAGGTGATTAAGGTGACTCAATATTTGCTACATTAATATGAATCTCTGCACAGCGTTCGGTTGCAGGCCACTGAAAACTCCCAGTGACTTCAGCCATTGATGATAGGACAACTTTCGTAAACTTTTGACGTATGCGTGGCCATGCGTTGTTCGTTTTCTAGCAAATCCAATTCACGCTTCAATTTAGGTTAGCAAGCTTGGATGGCATATTCAACATGAGGACGCACGTAAGAGTAGTGTAACATGATGAAGAGGAACAGGTCCAATCTTCCGAATGCTCTCCGCAGCTCTCTCTGACTGCTTTGAACAGTTAAGATCGCTTTTAATTAGCCTTCTTGGGAAGTTCTTTACAATACATGCGACCCAAGCCTATACACGTAGTCATGCCTACGGCGCAATTGAACAACGTGACATTTTTCCACTTTGAACGGCAGTGTATTCAGAACTAACCAGTTTACAATATTGTTGAGGTCACGCTGCAGCCTTTCGTGTTCGTTCGGTTCTTCGCTCGCCCGCCATTGCGTGGTATTATCACCAAAGAATAAGAAAACGGAAGTCCTTTAATTCGCTAGGTCGTTTATGAAAACAAGTGTAGAAGGCGCCCGAGCCCCGAGCCTTGTGGTATGCTACACTTCACCTCAATTGCGCCGAACAGGGGTTATCGTACTTTCACTTCCAACCGACGTTCGTACAGCAAATTGCCTATCCAACTCAACAGTGGGTCGCAAACACCATAGAGCAGAATTTTATGTAAGAGAATTTGGTGGCCTAAGCGATCAAACACTTTTGAGAAGTCCAGGTAACTGACATCAAATCCAGCTCCACATCAGCTGCTTCAGTCCAGCTATTACGTGCAATTAGCAGGTCCGTAGTGCATGAGTGGGCTTGTCGGAAGCCATGTTGCTCTGGTGCTAGCATCTTGTAACTTTCCAGATATTGCATGATTGTATCAGTGAGGATAGGCACCATAAGCTTAGAAAGCACAATCAGTAGCGTTATAAGGCGGTAATTAATTAGGTCAATGCGACTACCTGCCTTATGAAAAGTAGTGATAGCACCACGCATGCATATTGTTGGAATATGGTTCTCCTCCTTATAGCGCTGATAGAATATAGCCAGAGGTGCCGCCAGATCACTGGCTGCCGCCTGTAAAGCCTCCGGTCGAATATTATCAACACCAGGAGAGTTGTGGATACGCACGATCATCGGTTTCTTTGACACACTTGCTTCAGTAAAAGTAATATTGGAAACGGCTGATGGTGGGACACTGGAAACAAGGATAAGCCTTGGGCCCGTTGCTCTCTGTAACGTTTATGACTAATGCAAACGAAGAAGATGGCTGCTTCCGTTGCTGATTGCATGCACCCGTCAGTCGTGATCAGTGCTGGAATTCTGCGTTGCACCTCACGATGATCATTAACATGCCTGTAGAAGAGTTTACGGTTCGTACAAAATCTCTTCATTAACTCCTGTTGGTGTGTCAGATTGTCCTTGCGGATCAACCTCACATGGGATTTACGCTGAGCCACACAGGCAGTCCAGGTTTAGGAATTCGGGGAGTCTTTGTGAGCTTTCCATGCTAGGTCCCTCAAGGACATGCATTTGCATGTTCTGCTCCTCAGAAATGGCTTCTTTCTTCTTTGACGATTGAATGATTACCGCTCAAAAGCTTGCGTTACCAGTGTGGTAAAGGCCTTCGTGAAAGTGTACCAGACGATATCTGGAGGGCATTCAGTTGAGGTGTTCAAAGATAGTTACTTAACAATTGCGGATAACACGTTGGCGTGTGTGTCCGTATACACTTTATCATCCTCCTTCTCAGGATATTCCGCAAAACATACATAGTTAGACAGTAGTCATATGGTCACTGCGACCCAAAGGTGGGCTTGTAGTTATTCCGCCTCCCACGAGTTATTCCTTAGTGAGAACAGGATGAAGTATCGAAGGCTTGTTAGCAGTTCGAAATCTGGTGGGAGAGGTCACGTGATTGTAGTAAGGGTAGCTGGAAAAGACCACTTCTATACACGCTTTAAACTGCGAGCTCCCAGTCGACGCTATTTCTGCGTCGTTCATATTTAAGTCGCATGCGCTGAGAATGTGAATGCCTGTTCGCTCAAAGCAACCTGAATAACATGCTTCAGTTTGGAGTAAATTTCACAAGTGGAGTTTGATGGATTTGTCACATGTGAAATTGCCAGCGCTTGACAAGTCCCGCAAGGTGGATTGGGTGAAAACTGCAAAAGCAAGCGCGATATGTGATTCATCTGTCTAAGCGTTTACCCACTTCAATATCTTGCAGGATATACACAAAGTAAACTGGGAATTGACTGCTTGCATACAGAACAACATGAATGCAGTTATATTTGACGTCTTGTTTAAAATTATATCGCTCAATCATTTACCGCCTCCTTGGGTCCATGTGACCCATAATTCGTTGTGAGGGCATGCTGAAGACACTCGGCAGTGACAAAGATTAGGTAATGTAGTATATTGTGGTAAGCGCAACATCCATAATGGAGGAGACAACTGAGTTTAGAAGTGAGACCCTAGATTGTAAAACTCGAAGAGAATAGCGATTTCGTCAATACTATACGGGTGTATAATACACGCAGTTTCAAGCAGTTACCTCTGAGCTCAGTGTTAACGCCGTTTCAGCAAATCGCATCATGCCTGATTGGGGTCACTCAATATTTGACATACGAATGTGACATCATCCCGTTACCTTCGGTAGCGTCTGCTGAAATCCGTCGAATCCCTCGCTGATAAGAGTGATTGTGTAGACCCTTGTGATTGTATGTTGCACTGAGTTGTGGTGCCTCTAACACCACCACGTCACACTTCAACCATGGTAGTCAAGCTTGCATAACGTATACAGCATGAGGGCACATATACTAGTTGTGCATTCTCGAGAATGCCTTCCACAGCAAGCGTGGATGCTGATTGCCACTTTTCACAACTGCCTCAGACTTTCCTAGTTATAAGTTAAAAGCATGTGGGACCCAAACAAATACAATTAGTCATGCCTATGGCGTAATTGAACACGTCGAAATGTTTCACACTGTATGTCATTACGTTCTGTACTTCCCAGTTCGTAATCTCATAATGATCATGCTGAAGCCATTTGTGATTGTCCGGTCCCATAATCATTCGTCTTATTATGAAGTGTTCTTTGCAACGTAGGAAATCAGAAGGAATTTTTCTCACTAGATAATTTCTGAAAGCCAAAATTAGGTAAGTTGCTAGCACCGAGACTTGTGGTACACTGTACTCCACCTCAGTTGCATCGGACAGGGATTCGCGGACGCCCACATCCAAAAGATGTTCGTGTAGAAAATTTCCAATCCAACCCAGCATTTGGTCGCCAATGCTGTAGTTCCGAAATTTGTGTAGGCGAATTCGATGACCAAAGTTATCCGACACTGTTGAGGAATCCATGTGGATAAGACTGACACTATCTCCAAAATAATCCTCTTCATTCCATCTACTGCGTCCAAATAACCTCCTAGTAGTATATGAACGATGCTGGAAGAAGCCGTGTGGCTGGGAGCGATTACACTGTGGTGTTCTATATATTGCATCAGTACCTCTGTGGCGATTCATTTCCTAAGTTGAAGGAGAACGTGGAGCAGCGTTATCGGAAGATTTTCAGTAGGGTCAATGCGTCTACCTACCTTAGGTATATGAGTGACGTTTCCTTGCTTCATTATAAGTGAAGGTTTGTTCTCCTCTAGACAGGGCTGATAGAAAACGGTCACCGGATTTGCTAGATCACGGACTGCTGCTTGAAGAACTGTCGGCCGAATGCAATCGACTCCAGGAGAACAGCGGGTAGGCAGTGAAGATATACTGGATAATACTGGCGGTGGGTGGACAGAAACGAAGAGATGAGAATGTGGCAGTATAACTTATTCAGCATTAACGTTCAAAACGTAGTTCAATTTGTAGTCCGTTAACGTCACAGATTTTGGTGGACGGTAATTTACGGCTAGGTGATATGTGTCCTTGTTCCGCATCCATAGCCGGCAACAAAGAGGATCACTGGCGCATATTTCTGTATGATCAATAATATCAAGTCAAATCTGTGTATCGCAGCGAAGAATTTCCCCATTACACCTCGCAGTACTATGTTACCGAAACTGCAACACACCGGGTAAATTGAACACAGAACCAGTTGTCTCAAAGCTTAGTCAAGTGGAATGTATAATGATGAGGTCCAAAATTTGGGAAGCCTGGCGCTGTCTAGGTTCGACCAACTTACTAAAAAGACCTATGACGTTAATGTGCCCAAAGATTTCGTTTTATTTTAGGAGCCCGCTGATGGATGTAAAATGCGAGTTCCTCTCTTAGCCGACTATTTAAGAGTCAGTCGCTAATGATTACTTGGCAGGTAAACGGTTTTGGAATTTTAATCAGGCTGCATGGCTATAAACAGTGTTCCAAATCTGGATGTTCTTTTGTGGTTATTAACGCCTTGTCGGGTACCACGGCCGTTGTTTTATCGGTCACATTGCAGGACTGTAAATCTAAAGGATTCGTTGATGTTGCTGAAGAATAACGGTTGCAACCTGGCGCGGAACTTCAATCGGTTATCAAATAGGACTTGTAACATTTCTTCGAAATGCAACATCATTGTCATTAATCTTGCACTGCATCAATGGTAGTTATGTGACGAAGGGATTCTCGTTAGCGATTCAGCGATAATATCGTACGGTGAGAGGGCTTCACCGACGCAACAACATTGCATCCGTTCAAGTGTTTCCACTTCAGGATCAGGAGAATCCGGAGGCTCCATGAACACCATGAACCAATATTCTCTTGTTGCTGGTTATTGGAAAGACACCACGGCTGTCCGCTTTTTTAGGTAACCTATCCCTGGTAAATCAGGTAGCATGCGCACCTTCTTTGAAGGGGTTGTGTAGATCAACTGCGGAATGAGGGTCAAACTCTGTTCCATCTACTGAGTTTAGCGTTGTAGGACGTTCAACACGAGGTTTAATATAGTGCACTGAATTTGGGCGACGCGCTACACGTCTCAGTTCTTTGGGCTGAATCCCAATACGAATCGCAATTGTTGCGATCATGTTGCAACTTGTCCTTTAATGGAACGATAGTGCACAAGAGAGTTAATTCACAGTGGTTCTGTCCATCAAAGCTTGACCTAAGAGCTGTTGCTGGTGATTATGATTGATTATCAGGCAGCACTAGAGAGGACCGTGCAAGTTATGTCGCACCACTTGTGCTCGGTACAGCAAATGGACCTACGTGTGTCGCATCCGGGGATTTTCTCAAGGTGACCGATTCGTAGGTTAACGGTTTTTCCTTTAGTTATAATCTCCGTGAATATAGTACAAGCAGTCCCGTTGAATGGGACTTGTTTGATTTTGGGATAATCTATTTCAAGGTGAGTGGCGTAGCCACAGTGGGGCGACTGTCAAGACAGACTATATTTTGTGGCTTAGGGACGAGGCTGTGAGAGTGGGTTCTTTGCAACGGGATCCGTTTTCTCCCATTTCATGACAAATCACTGTGACTCGCTATCTGCTCAATTACTACAGCTAGTTTTTCACACATTTGCATGAACATATCTAATTAATTGGCAACTGGAATAACTCTGCATATGCGAAACAATTATAGTTCTTTAGTCACACCGTTGAGCAATCTTGTTACTAGTTGAGTTAGCCAGCGCACTTGAGGTAGAATGCAATGACGCAGTAGGAGCTAGTCAGTCGGTTTCTAACTACTGGGGTCATTTCGTTACCGTTAAGTGTCATAATCGTCGATGATGACTGTTGCTGCGACTGAGCGCTGTACCTCTTCGGTCACGTGGAGCAGACGGTGAGTGATTCACAATTTCCTTACGACAGCCGCGCGCTTGTCCTCGTTTATCGTAGGTGGGTTTGTCAAGGAAATGCGCACATGTACACGCAATTGGGCTACGTTATCGATCAACACTGCAGCGGGTAGGGTTAGGTGTATGTACTAGCAAATAGAAATGGCGTATTGCCTTCCTGAAAACGCCGGTGTTTTCGTGTTGGCAACAAGCAATTTGTCTTTGCATCAGCTGCGCTCCTTGTGATCGAAAAACCAATGGATATTTTGGACAAAATTGAGATTGCTCGTCGCAATCCATGCACACAACGTGTACTTCTAAATGACCATCAACCTCATTTTGACATGGTTTGTGGTGGATGGATGTCAGCGAATGTATGCCAGTGATGGGCGAATGTAATCGAATGCCAAGTATTATGTCTTAATTTCCGTAAATATTGTCCTATACCATATCGGCACGAGTGACCGACAGCCGTCCGATAGGTGTCCGATACAAATCTGATAACCAACCGATTAGTGATTGAGCTGACGCCGAAGACTTGATTTTTTGGTGGAATTCGGTCGGTCTAATCGGACACTCATCGGACTGTCAGGTCCGGTTCCAGCCAAATTCACCAAACCACCTTTGTTTAAACCCGTTGTTACCCAGCTTTCTAGTTCATTGCCGTTTGCTAATTACGGCACGTACCGCACATACAACACTTAGAAACTCATCTGTATGTACAAAGCAGCGGCAGTTGCCGTAAAAGCTTATCAAATACCGTTCATTTTGTAAGAATTGTGCACAGTAAGGATTGCTGTGGTTGTCGCATTCATGCGAATAAGACATACGTACCTCAGAGGTAGCCTTTTCATATTATGGTGTCTGAAGTAGATTACGGTTAAAAATGCTTTATGCTTACCGGTGGTACAACGCATTTAAAGTGCATCCGCGATGCGATATTACTGATGGACTTCACACTAATTCACATTGCATGCCAACGTATTGTTCATGGAACTGACCAGGACGTTGCGCACAATGTCGGATAGCGATTTCGCATCTACACGGGAAAACTGGATTACCTGGACTGGGTTGCCATGTTACATTCTCTGGATTTATCACTGATGCCGGTCGTCTTGTACCATGGGTTGATTTGAAATAACCGACACACCTTCATGAACTAAGATTCTTGAGGGAACCTTACAATATCACTCAAATTTTGTATGAAATTTGCTTCTATTGCTGATCCTGCGTGCCTTTTACTGAACTCTAATTTTGTGTGGTGTGTAGCGCATGAAAAAGTATTGCGCGAGTTAGTAAGCTTACTTCATCTGACTATTTCTCGACCCTTCTCGTCTGAAATTTGTTCTGTATTTATTTAAGGTGCCTCTCCAAGCAGTGTTGGTGTTTTGCTAGCACAAAAAGGAATGTCCAGTTCCTTGCATTTCCCGCAGGCTCAGCAAGGCTGATGGGAGATACGCAGACTCATCGCCAAGCCTTGGCTGTGTGTTTGGTTGTGACTGGGAAACACAAATATCTCTTCCGTTTGAAGTTCATCACACTAACTGAACTTGAAGTCCTGAACTAAACATACAATCCATTTAACTCGTTGGCGAAATCCTCTGCAACGATGGTTCACGGATGGAGGATCGTACTCAGTAGTCATGATTATATGATAGAACGCAGACGTGCTAAAGACATTCCTCATGTGGATTATCTCTCTCGACATTCTTGTTCGTTTGAACCTGATTCCGAATTTTCTTGCCTCCATGTTCAGCCACTTCCCATATATCTCGTGCGGTTCTAATTAATGAAACAAGGAAGTGATTTTACTCAAAACTATCCGCTTTAAAACCTGGCTGATCACCTCCGTTGTAGCGGAAGTTTGCCCAATTTTACCTACGCGATGATGAGTTATGTGTTACTCCTGATGGCATATTGTGTGTCTATGAACGTATTGTGATTCCTCCGCCTTTGCAAACTGCAGTCCTGACTGATCTTCATTCTGGACATTTGGGAAGATGTAGTCTATGGCTCGATGTCTGTGTTGGTGACCTGAGATTGATCCTGCTATTCAACAGACTGCTTCAAGATGTGAAAGCTGCCGACACGAGGTAAGAATTCAGCCAGCTAAATGGATGTACTGGCCAATTGCGTTTGAAGTCTGACAGTCTGACCACCTTGCTTATTGTGGTTCATTCCTTCAGAAGTATTATGTGCTTGGAATCATTGATGCCTATTCGAAGTGATCTGGATTATTCCTGGAGGATAAATTATATACCAACTTTACTACTCGTGTCCTCCGAGACGTGTTTAGTTTTGAATGTGTGCCTTTGGAAATTGTGCATGGTAGTGGTTCAAATTTCTCTGCATCGTGTGTTACTGATTCGTTACTGAACCTCCAACTGACTGCAGCCCGGACGAAGCTAAAGACGACTTCTACCGCCAAATCACCATCCTCCTCCGCACAAAACCCCGCACCTACATCGAGATGCTCGCCGATAACCTAAATGCGCAGGTTTATGAGCGCGAACTTGGGGGTCAACAGAGCCACGGTACTCGCAGGACAGACAACGGCATTCGACTTCGGCAACTGCGAGCCGACCACGGCTTCCTCCTTTCCAGCATCAATTATCGACGTTCCTGAAGCCAACGAGCCACTTGGCGACCTCCGGCGCCTGGTCAATCTTGGACGCAAATTGACCACATCGCTGTTAGTTACCGTTGGCGAGGCTGCATAACGGTCTGAAAGTTAATTCGGAACACTTACATGACTTCGGATCATGAGCTGGTTTATGCTAACTTCGTTCTGTGCTTTAGAGGCACCCAACAGCGTTGCCGGAAACGCTTTGACACAGGCAAGCTCGCAGTCCCAAATGTTCTCGGCACATTTCAAAACACATTATCCTGCAACCAACGTTCTCTATTCTCCGAGGTTGAGATACATTGGGTACAGATCCAGAGCGCCTTGTCTGTGGCTTCACTAGACGATCTGTTATTCATTGGATCTCCGCACAGTCTCTCCAATTAATTGAAAGTCGTCGAGCAATTCCCGCCGGAGTTGAGTACAACGCACTACGCAGAACCACAGGTGCTGAGCTCAGACAGCTCCTCAGGAAGTATCGCGAGGTCTGGTGAAAACAATGCGTCGGTGTGATGGAGCGGGTGGCCTCATCAGAAAGCTCCCGATAACTCTTCCAACTTATTCACTCCACGGGAAGCAGAAGACAAACAGTGAATGAGGTTTTGTGGGTAAATGACGGTGAACTACTTCACCGTCGTCACCGTTGTCTGTTACGATGGGCGGAGCGGTTAGAAGAGCAATCCAACTGGCCAGCAGCCCAACCGAGTCTATCTTCCGGGGTTTACAGTGCTTCCTGGTGCGTGGATGTTTCTCCGTCAACAAAGGCCGAAATTTTCAATGAGCTTCGTCTAGTAAATCGTTACAATTCACCTGTGCCAGATGAACTTCCTCCTGCCCTCTTTAAATATGGAGGTTCTGTTTTTAATCGCGGACTGACATCTATATTCCATCAGATTTGGACTAATAAAACCATTCCATCTGACTGGAATTTACCGGATGTTGTTCCTGTTTACCAAAATGGAGACAGGACCATTTGCTCCAAACATTGTGGCATCAGTCTCATTTATGTCGCATCTAAACGGCTCGCTGCCCTACTCTTACGGAGGCTCAGTTGCGTACGGGAACAGCACCTGTGTGAACAACAAGCTGGATATCGCTCGGATCGCAGTTGCGTCGATCACATCTTTACGATCCCACAGATATTTGAACACCGCCATACGTGTAATCGAGCAACTATGGTCATATTGGAGATTCCGGCGGCATTTGACTCAGTTGACAAAGTGAGTAAAGGAATTCTGTACACAATTCCTCTACTGATTCCGGTTGCGGGTCATGACCTGGAGCGTGTTAAGCTATTGGCACTCCTTCTCTTTGGGTCTCCATACGGGAGACGTACGGATCCAACAGCGGCTTGACACGACGTGGACGATTTCATGTGCTGTCGCCAAGTGAAAGGCTGACACCCACGCGGTCGACACCAGCAAGGTCATTGACGAGCGAATAGAGCGCGACGTGGTGGAGGCCCAGGTGTCATGAGTAGGACGTGCCTGAGCCATCTCAACTGGTGCATCAAAACCAGTTGGTTGAAAAGAATACTCGCATCCCTCAAGCTGAGACTTCGATGTTGCCACTAAACACGAGCACTCTTCCTTAAGCAACCGTTTACCAAGGCAGAAAGACGACGCGTTTCTTCAATGCGAACCGGCCAGTACTCGCTCTCATACAACAACACAGCGAACAGATGAGCTGTAAACGTGGCTCTTCAGCGATGATTTGAGGTCGCGACGACGCCACAAGTGCCTCAGATTGGCAAATGCTGATCGGGCATTAGCGATGCGATGAGGGACTTCTTTGTTGATAGTGCCGTCAGCAGAAACACAGCACCTAAACTAGATCAAACTACCTCCCTGTTCAAGTTGTGCACCTTCGTGAGTAAGCACGGGAGCACACATATACACTATATACGTTAGCTAGTGGGAGAAACCTTAGAAACTGTGCCGCAATACCTAAAAGAAAAAAGGGAATAAAATGCAACACGTGCAAACCAGCTGAGCTACCGTTAACGGATGAGCATCGTTCCGGTAAGCTACTAGCCGGCTACTATGCAGCAGAACAATAAATAATTTACCATGCAAAATAATGAGATTGTGGTTGGAGGGGAGGTTAAGAGGGATGGAGTGGGCAAAGTAACTCACAGCACGAACGCCACTGAGGTCGGCTCCTAGACATATCAAAAAGTGTATTCAGCCAAACATTTGCATCGTCTTTCGAACCCCAACCAGGGAGCCGAGACGCTCCAATTGAGGCCAGCTTCAAAGTGAGGGCCTTCATTCATCTTGACCAAGTTACCGCTTGGCCACCTGTCTTCTTCTTCCATCCACAACCCCCGGCGCGCAACCGAGGCACGGTACAGTAGGGTCGAACGTACCGCTACATTGTACACTCTACCCCTCCAGGGGGAGGGTGATGTCGCGCCGGCGTCATAAGTGGCGAAGAGTAGCAAAAGCGTCCCGAGCTCTTGCTGTACGGTTCGTGATCTCATCCTCAATCCCACGGGCGCTGATAAAACTTCTAGATATTGGAATTTTTGAACGACTTCTAGCTGATCGCCACCAAGGGTCAGCGAAGGAGGCCGTCCAGATGAATCTTGGAGGAACGCTTTGCAATTTGAAGTTGCAAAGCAAAGCCTGAAGCAGGAGCAAGTAAAATCCAATCCATGAGCAGTGTTTTACATTTTGATGGGACGAAGCTCATGTCATACGTAGATGCTTCAACCGCCAAACGATCCAGGATGAGTTGCATACTTCGAGGATTCTCACCAAGCAAGGCAAAATCCTCAGCATCAGAAGTCGGTCGCGCGCTCACCCGGTAGAAGCTCTAGGCCAAAAGGTTGAAAACCTTATAGAGCACTCGAAAGAATGTCTTAGATTGCAAGTTAAAGAGGAATGGGGACATAGGACAGCTCTGGCGCACGCCGCTATTGACAGCGAATTGCGAGGAAAGCTTGACAAATACCCTCACTCTGCCGGATGTACGAAGGTAAAAAGCTCATAAGATGGCGGTGTATTCATCTGGCACCTCGTTGTTTAGCAAGCAACGCCATAACGCATGTCTATCAACGGAGTCAAAAGCGGTACCTCTGTTTAGGAATATAACGATAGTGGGTCCGGGATGAATGTGGCGATGTTCGAGGAGCTGGCGGAACGTGAAAATTTGATTCAAGCATCCGCGGCCAGGACGGAAAGCAGCTTGTTTTTCACGGTAGGATGATTCACGTATTGGGGATAGTTTACGGAGTAGAATAGATGCCAATAGCTTGGAGGCAACCGAAATAAGACTAATCCCGCGATGATTTACACAGGAAGTGTGAGCGCCTTTCTTGAAAATTGAAACAAAAGCTGATTCGTCCCAAGAGGAAGGCAATTTCACTTCATGCCAGACTTTCGCGAGCAACGAGGTCAGCTAGTTACCGATCGCCACGCCGCTGTACTTGAAGAGCTCCGGAGGAAGTCCGTCTGAGCCGGCAGCCTTGAACCGCTTCAAGCGTCCAATCTCGAGGCAGACTTCCTCTTCGCTTGGAGGATTCAGTAGGGGTATCCAGGGTGGAAAACAAGGCTTACTGCATGCAATGATGGATGGTGGAGGCCAGTTGAACTGCGAGTGAAAGTGCTCGGCCCAGCCGTCCAGACGCCTCTGTTGGTTGGTGATCGGAGACTCATCCAATTCTCAAATAACTTCACTGACACCAGGCTTCCTGAGACCGGTGGACCAATTGAGGGGGAAAAGCTTGCGAGTTTTGCCAGAGACAGCAGCAGTCTCCATCTCTAAAGCACTCTCAGACCACCTTGCCTCGCGATCCTTGGGTAGGTTTTTCTTGGGCAGCCGGCTTACAGAACGGCGCCGCTCGTTGCAATCTGATTCCGCCGGACTATCTTTGCGTAGTTCGAACAGATCCAGAGAACCGGCAGAAATCCAAGTCTTTACAAAGCTTCGAACTAGGCCGCAGCCTGACTGTCCGGAATTGGTCATCATTTACTGTGTACAAGTCCAGTGTCGCTCCACGTCTTGCTGTGGATTGCAACTGAGTGCGTATGCCATTGAAGACTGCTAGCTCGCCTGGACAGACGAACCAGCTAATCTGTTTACATCACTCTTGCGATGCTTCGTGTCTCGGGACCACCCAAAATACACGCAGTATTTCGCGCAGACAAGTGCATGATCTGAGTCAAAGAAGGTGGACCAAAGAGACCTGCAGTCTAGTAGGTCGCCGTGCCATCTGAAGCTAATGGCAATATGATCAAGTTGAGACCATGATTTTGTTGGAGAAGGGGGACGCCACTTCGCGGAACACCACTTCGTGCGCCTGAAGTTAGTGCTCGAGAGAACCATGGACAATGATTTATCACGAGATAAAAGCAATGCTTGACACGTCACGTAGGATGGTTATGGTGAATATGATAAAATCAAAATATACCGAACGTCTGCCGAGATGAATAATTTGATAAATAACATCAGCGTACAATTAAAAAACCGAGCGTAAACGTTCAGAAATATACTGGGGTGCACTGGTCGTTGATAAATGGTGTGAGAAAAGTAAAATGTGGTCGCTCACTTGGGTCCATTTGATACATAATTCCTGTAGAAAAGCATGCTTGGCGTAATCCACAAAAGAGGAGTATAGGTAAAGAAGTTCTGGGAGCAAAGAGCTACAGCTAATCGCTTTTCTGTAGAGGTCCAATATAGGGGAAGCTACAACTAAGTCTGGGAGTACGTTCCAGGGTTGGCAAACCCAAATGGAAAAATAATTCCGTCGATACTCTAGACGGCTATATTGTTCCTTCAATTCTAAGCAGTTACCCCTGAGCTGCGCGTTGTGGCTAACTTTCAGCAAGTGGCGGCATACTTGGTTGGGGTCAATCAATATCTGCTACGCTAATATGAGATCGCCGCGCAGACTTCGACAACGTCCGCTGAAAGTTCCCAACAACTTCAGCCTTCGGTGGTAAGATTGATAGCGCAGGCGTTTTACATTCTTAGTTGCTCTTCTTTGTGGTGACTCTAACGCCTCTAGATCGCACTTCTACCAAGGTTGCAAAGCGTGAATAGCCTATACAACAGGCAGGCGTACGTAGGAATTGTGCATCATTGGGAAGCTTGATAAGTCGGATCTCCCAAATGCCCTTCGCAGCATGCCAACTTGCTGGTTACCTCTTTTCGCAGCTACCTCAGCCTGTTTTGAACAGTTGTTGTTGCTCTGTTCGATCACACCAAGATCAAGTTCCTGGGAGCTAGTCTGCAATTCGTGCGCCTCAAGCAAACATGCGAAGTTTTGTCTATAGCGTAACTGCACAACGCCACATTTGTCTACGTTGACTGGTAGGGTGTTTTGAACTGACCAGTTCGAAACCGTATTAAGATCGCACTGGAGCTGTTCACCGTCGTCCGGTCCTCTGATCCTTCGCCATATCTAGAAAGCATCAGCAAAAAATGGGAAATCGGAAGCAATTGATCTTGCTAAATCGTTAATGAACATCAAGAATAGACGAGGTCCAAGCATCGAGCTTTGTGGTACACCACACATCACATCGGTTGCATTGGTCAATGATTCTCGGACTCTCAAATGTAGCCGTAGCTGGTGTAGAAAAGTGTTAATATAACTCTGGATTGAGTCGCCAATGCCATAGTTTTGAAACTTCAGAAGAAGAATGTGATGGTCTAAGCGATCAAAATCTGTTGAAAAGTCCAGCTAGATGACTTTGACACCTGCCTTATCATCCTCAGCTTCAGTTCAACGGTTACGTGCAGCTGATATGTTAATATTACACAAATGCTTTTGCGGAAAGCTATGTTGCTCTGGGGCTATTAAGTTGTGGTTTCCCAGATATTGCACCAGCGCACCTGCGATGATTGATTCCATAAATTTGGATAGTACAGGAAATAGTGTTATTGGATGGTATACATGCAGGCCAATTTCTCGGTCTCTAATAGCACACAGAGGGATGAAGATGTCAAGTTTGGGAGAATGCCGACTGATGGGAGGTCGGCAGTTATTCGTTTATTTTGATGAGTTAGTGATACCTTGTCTGAAACTTGATTCGACCAAGGTGCGTCCCAATCTTCCTTTAGACCTACGTCAGAGTCAATTAAAGCAGCAGTCAAGTTACGCTTATGTACATTCGTCAGTACGCTTGCTGCTTCAGTTAATTTAATAGTTGAGCTGTGCAAAGCTTTTGCAACCTTTAACTGAATTCCAGAAGGAAGTTGTTTCCGCTTTCTCCATCATCGATCTAAAATATCCTTTGCTTGTTGCTCTGACTGAACCACAAGTTTTAGGATTCTAAGGCCATATCCTCTATAATTTGGTGAGAGAGGTATCCTGGTGAGCGATAGCGCTACATTATTATCTAAAGTAAGTGTTTCACGAATGAATCGCCACTGTTCTAAATTGTGCTTTTGCTCTCCTGAACATCGTTAGAACGATGTTCTAGCACGCCATATGTGAAGATTGTGTTTCGGCATGCTTGCTTGTTGTGCCCCTCTTCGGTGTTCCCTTTGCATTGTCGCGCGCTCCAAGGGACATCAAGGTATATGCGTATGCCACAGGATCTGTGTTTTAGAGTGCTTGCGGTGAGTAAAAGCTTTGTTATCTCGGTGGAGGATTCTAGTGTCACTCGAATATGTCTGGGTTCTCCATAATGTGGAGACTTCGGATGACGAGTAATTCGTAAAGGTTTATGGGCTTGACTTTGACACACATCAGCACGCATAATGAGTTCCATTGGTCTTGGTTGTCCAATAACGTATCCAGCAATGTGATGGTGGTAGATTGGAGGATATATGAGCCTACAACCGTCCGGGCACTATCGTTGGATTCATTTTTCGTTGATCCATAAGGTATGGTACTCGTTAGTCCTGACTTGTTGACAAGTGCTGCGTGTTTGCTGTTTGTCCGTCTATTCACCTTCACGGTGTTTACAACAGAAGAGACTACAACAGCGCTCACTTGGTGGAGCTTTGCAGCAATCTCTGCATAGGTAAGTGAGGTTCCGGAGCTTTATCTCGATAAGAGACATTTGAGCTTCAGGTACTGTGGGTTGGTGTTCGAATGCTTCATCCTTCTTAATGCTAAATGTCAGGTCCATAAGAAATTGCTTAACCAGACGTTTTATGTGGTGCCAGATTTTCGTTGCCATGAGTAATGTTTGACTCTCGTAGGTACAGTCAGATTTCGCCAGGCTTTCTGCCAGAGTTAGAGAAGACAACGGCGAAGGGGACGTGACTGATTGCGGTTCAAGGGAACCGGCTGGTGTAGCATTTCGTTCCTTAGAAGCCGATACACTTCCTTGGTGCATACTCGCTTCCATTAAAGGAATACTATCATTTATTATCCACACGGCTTCTGCAGTTAACCGGTCGCACTTCTGAGCTAGGATAAGCAAGCACATAACGAGTGCCATGGTGGAATACGCAGTACAGAACCAAAGTGCATCTTGAGCGCTATTTCTCTCTCGTACCCATTTTGGGACACATTTGCACATTTCGGATGGCACCATTCAAACAGTGCGAGCAAGCCAGACGGATTTTAGCTACTCGATGACATTCTGCTAACCCGCAAATACCTTTCGCTTGGAGGTGTCTCGGATTTGCATTTCTGCCATTCAATGTGGCTTTGTTGCCTGACCCAGTGGGTTGGTTTGCGTTCTGTGCATTTCCAGCTTTGAGGATGGCACCAATCGGTCAGGCGAGCGTGGTAGTTGCAAGTTCAAATTAGCGGTCGGCTTGGTCGCGCGGTCCGTGTGATGGTTTACGCAGGCGCACTGGCTGACAAGGTCACAAAACATGGCAAGTGAAGTAAACCTGCTAAATGCATCTGAACGTGGCTCTGAACACAGATTGAGAGATCACAGATTCTCTCACAGCTGTGTTGGGAAACGCCGGATGGGAATAATCTTAGGCACTTCGGACTGCCTCGAGAATTCCATATCAAATGTGGTCCCACAGAAAGACAATCGGCTCAAGCTGATTGAGTTCTCCGTTTACGCTTAATCACAGACGCCAGTGAAAACTGTTAGTGATGGCACAGACTCTACTCGTAGAAGATATTTCCACGTATGCTGGGTCTGTGTGTCGGAATGGTACATCCGGTTCGAATGAGCGTACAGTGACAACGCTGCGAGAACAAGGAGATTGGATAGAAGGGAATAATTCAAATGAATCAGGAGCACGCACCTCACGCGCGTGTGCGAATGACCTTGCGTTTAGGATCCATGCGGATAACTACGTATTTGACCAGTCATCACCGAATCGAACACGACGGAGGTAGCCCGCTCCCTGAAAAGACATAAGCCATGGTGGACTATTCGACGTTCCAAACATTTAGAATTTTACACGTTTTCTTTGATATGGTTAACTATTACAATCGCTTCATTTCAGAACGCTCCAGGCTCATTCAGCCACGGACGGATCTGCTCCAATTTAAGTTTTGCGAATTCGAACCAACTGCAGAAGCCTTAGCAGCATTCGGCATGAGATACCTTGCCTTATAAAGCGCTACTACGTTTAGTCGCTTGAAAACTAATACTGTTATATATTAAATTCGCAAAACTGATGAATCTCAAATTGCTGTTGACGGAGTGCCAGAAGATGGACCTACATGTGTCGCTCCCGGTGTGTTTGTCAAGGCAATCGATGAGCACGTTACCTGCTTGCTAGCTGCACCGGATTGCCTTCGGCTCTGAGCTGTCGTTGTCCAGGTTGAATCTCCTGGTAAAGTGTCTATGGTGGGAGAAGCAGAAGCAGGCAGGTTTGAGATTTGTCCAGTTATGAGAGTGAGGTGACCCCGTGGATTTAGAGTCACTGACACTGTAGTGCGGCTGGAGCGTCTAGCTCTCTTTTTCGGCTTAGGTTTATTTTGCTTTGACTGGCTGAGGTATTATCGTGGCCATATTTATCTCAGCGGGATCGATCTTAGTATTTACATAATGCGCGATTATCTCAGTCATTCTATCGCACTTTTCATGGGCAAAGATAAGACGTCGACAACTGGAATGAATTAACATGTTGGGCAAAACCAAATTGTGTCAGAAACTTTGTGTGCCTGTCTCACATTGTGGACAGATTTGCCCACACCTTGCGGACAGTACGACCTAGTGCAACTAGAACAGGTTAAACCGACCTTAGGAATGTTACTGCAATTGTCTCCGCAACATAGGCGACGTTGAACCATTGGAATGCTAGTCGTCTTCTTATGGTTTGCAGCAAGGCCTGTTTGAGCCCTCACCTTGATGAGTGTTCTTTGCGCCAGGTGTGATGCACCAACACTTCAAAATACGCACACGAATCGAAAGTTTTTTAACCGCACCAAGTTCAGTTGGTCGAGCCAGATGGAGGTCGTAACGCACAGACTATCGGGTTCAACGAGCAAGCAACTCGCAGCTGAACCCAGACACACACCCACACAAAACGGTAGTGTGTGTTGATCGGCCTGCCTTAAGCGACGATGCAGACGGAGCGCTGATAAGCGTCCCTTAAAGCTTTCAGTTGATGAGCGGAGCAATATGACTGTAACTTTGTTATGCTGTAACTTTTAATGATGTTGGTCGCGTAGTTTTGGAGCCCTCAGCTTCTTCTCCCGAATGAGACCAAAAGCTTTTCCAAAAACCTCTGGTTTGATGTAGTTACACACTAGAACTCAACAAAGCATATGCTGAAAACTGGAACTGGAGCAACAGTATAATCCACACAGGTTAGATCTAAGAGTTGGGAAGCACTGAGTAGAGCTCGTCCAACTGGTTCAAACGAGCGCACACGCACCATTGTGTGGGGAGAATTAAAGTGACCACAGTGGGCAAAGCTAGAGCCCAGTGAAAGTGGGGCCGCACGGCAAGTTATAAGTTCACCATATAATGTTGACCAGGTTATCCGAAATGAAAATTCGGTGGTTCTACCTCTATTGCGACGCTAGCTTCACGTGGAGCTTTTCGTTATTTCAGATTTTATAGGCACTACCGTTACATGCATGAATCTGATCACGAGCAATGCTAAAGCAGCTTGGGTTGCATGAAGCATGATCTCTAGGGAAGATTAGGCAACAGAGCGCTAAGTTGCTACGGGACGCTAATCCGATTTCAATGAGTGTATGATGACTGAATTTAGTGAATTTTGCACGGATCGACTCCGGTGACAGAATAACCGCACTGATTATGGGACTGATTAATTTCAAGATTACTCCAGAGCATTTCGGTAGCTGATCTGTGCAGTCGTGGGCGTTCAAGTAAACTTGTAAGTGCTGTCTGGAGTAGCTGATATTAAATGA
>OX104062.1:380418-493523 GCA_944474145.2 Dicrocoelium dendriticum
TTCCAGCCGGAATACTTTGGCGAGCATCCATAAGTTCCCGAGACTGTGTAGAGACCCAGTGTCTAGGTTGGCAATTTGATTTGCACATGTCTGATGATAGTAATAGTTGACGAATACGCGACCATTGATGTTCGACTGTGTTCAGTGGACGCTTACTCAGTCCAGCTACCAGCGTAGTTTGATACGCATTCAGAACACCTGGCTTCGCCAGCTGGCTGATGTCAATGCGCTCAGAGCGACGTTACGGAGGTCCGCCGAAAAGCATCCGCAGGTCAGCCAAAACAAGAGCGTTATCGGAGTCCACGCTGGTGCTCCAAATCTAGCGACAGTTTCCGACACAGCCTCTCCAGCGGTAACTAGTCGCGATGTGATCGATTTGCGTCCATGGCTTGCCCGAGACTAGTGGGCGCGAAGTCACTTTTCTGCAGGTACTGTGTCGACAGTTTGTGCTCGCGATAAAGAGACGATCATCTTCACACAAATGTAGTAATCTCTCACGATTATTAGTACAGGAGGTTAGATTAGGTTGGCCGCCCCGATGAAGCTCATCAGTGGACAGTTTTCCAACCTGAACGTTCAGATCACCAGCCAGGATTACTGTTTCCGTACATTTCCAGTGAGCAAGGAGCTCAGTAAGTTGATGATAGAGTTCATTTTCCTCCGAATCAGAGCTACCACTTATGGGGGGCGTAGGCTGCAATGAGAAACAGGTATCGTTTGTCTGCACGCGACTTCGAAGCTCTGAACGATTCAACCAATCTGACAACGCATTTCCGGCTGTTTACTAAAATAGAGTCAACCAGGACAGCTCCAGATAGCGGACTCAGAGCAATGCCGACAACGGCTTGACCAGTAGTTGAAGCTGCGTTATCTCCAGACAAACGGAATGAAAACGTGCCGCCGGTGTCGTTTGAGTGGGATCGCAGGGCGGGTTTCCGATAAACAGCAAATATCGATCGATAGAGTCTCTAGTGCTCGGGCAATTGGTGCCTGTTGGCCAATCTGTAACAAGGTGCGCAACTTGTGGAATTACAGTCTTCGCGAGGATAGGGGACTCCAAAGGGAAACCGATGGACTGACATTGTCTGCTTGATTGAACATAGACTCGTCGACTGGATTGGAGCGATGCGCTGCGATTGCGTGTGAGTTGAAACTAGAAGGCAACCGACCAGTGAAGCAAGGTGGGAGAGGGCCAAAAATTTAGGGATTGAAAACGGGGTGGGGGGTAAAAGTGAAATTGGAGCCGGACGATAAGGCTGAAAAAGCGCAAGAGAGGGAAGAAGAAGACGGGAAGGCTTGAGCAGTGGCATCCAAACCCCTATCCACCCTGCTAAATGCAGCAGATAAGGCGCCATCCATTATCTGCGACGGCCACAGCAACAGGATATCCTGTTGGGAGTAGTTCATACAGCTGTGTTGCGCAGACAGGATACTGTGAGGTTGCCCAGGCCTGGACAGGGTTCCCAACCAAAGCCTTTAGTTCGAAAAGCTGACCGCCGGGCAGCGGGGTTTCGGAACTGGGCTACAGAGAGTCCGTTTTATGGAGTAAGGAACCCCTCTCACTACAACCCCCAAACCTGAAGGAACAAGAGACTGAGTTCGTCCGGACGTTAACCATTGACTAATCTGGTATGAGTGGCTCTGAATATGCAAGCAGCACCTCCCGGTATAGCTCAGTGGATCGCTGAGACACACAAACAATTGCACCACGTTACGGTAAGGTCCCGTCAAGATAAATTAGAAAAGAAAGCGTACTTCAGACAACGAAAATATTTTTGCCAAAATTTTAACAATATTTAGAGCTCCTAGCATCGAATACGGAAGATATACTTTAAGCGCACCATAAGCGGTGCACGAAATCGAATTGTGTACTAGTTTAATTGTCATAAAAACGTGGAGAAATTTCCAATTGTTTTCCGATTTATCTTATTTTCCGCAACAACTGTGCGCCCAAGAAGATTTCACCGCGAAGGGGGTTAGCAGGTCTCCAATTTGATCTGATCTGATCATTCCATACTCGACTCCACTGATCGCCACTTTGGTTGCACAAAACGCCAAACTACACAGCTTAATAGCAGTTGGAATACGTGCTGTGCATGTGTGTCAAAACAATTGACTTGGAACGATGTTCAGTTGCGGTTTGTCGGTATACTTATATACGATCCGAAGTTAGAACGTAATCACGTGTGTGTACACATCGTCAGGAGGTAAAACGTGAGTCCCACACTGCTGCTTCGTTGGTGAAACGCATAGGGTTGAGATGCACCAAGTGGTTGCTGACCAATGTGGTTCGTAAATAGCGCTGTCAACAAACTTCCACTTTAGTCCGGAATAAATAATCCCGATGCAAATGTAACTCGTCAGGCATACCATTCAAGTTAGAAGTAATTCCATTTGTCTCTATCTCAACTTTCTTCAGTTTCAGACCTCACCCATGCCCTCGTTGCGGTGCAGACGATCCGAGGTCAAGAGGATGAGAGCATCCGTCCAAAGACATCTCCGGCCTGTCCATTCTGGACGTGCGGAACCAGATGGGAACAAAGTGTGCTGCCGTGTGTGTGTGTGTGTGTGTGTGTGTGTGTGTGTATACTATGGCTATTGGCCGTCTGCCCTAACCATTGATTGACAACTTGAGTGTGTGCCCATGTGCCTTTGAATAATTTGCGCTCCTTTTTTGGTGTATAGTAGCACTTACCGTTTACCTAAACAACGGTCTCACTACACAGCTCTGTTTCCTTGTTTCGTCTTGGCGTAAGCAACGAAAGGTGATTGGCTCTGCCCAAAGATACACATTCCCATCCCCAAAACGCAGCTGTTGTGTACACCTGAAGCAGACACCAAGAGGCACCACGATCGTGGCTGACCCCACCAATATGCAAAGAACCCATTTTGCAGTGATTGTGTAAAGATACGTGTCACACAGTCGGGGTGACCAGTCAGTGTGAATGCAACACACCCCAAACCATCATATCCATGTATTGTGGGAAGTTAGCCGGTGTGGGATCGGACGCCGTTTGGCACTCGCTCATGCCGAACTAGGAGAAGCATGCATGCTGAGGGAGTTAAAACGTGTTTCATGATGCTCTTCACCGTTCGAAGATGGCGATGACATGGTAAACACATCGTCGCTATCAGCAAGCGTCAACAGGCTCGCATGACCCTAATGGACGCAGCGGTAACAAATAATCGGAGACTGTGCTAAAGAGCCGTAAAAGTATCTTAGATATACTGAGACGATTCGTCATTTGAGTTAGATTGTAATGCCATAAAATAAATGGTGGCTTAGTACCGGAAGTCCCAGTTCCATGGGAAAACCAAATACCCAGCACGGTGACAATGTGTAGGACAGTGGATCCAAAGTAGAGCCATTTCAAAACTAGTAGGAAATCATGGAGGTGCACTGGCACCACCGGCGGCGCAGTGGCTGAAGCTATTGATTCTTAAGAGGGTAGTCAAGCGTTCGATGGAGGTCCGCCTCACCAAGCGACAAATTTGATGAGGGGGACACCCTGTTTTCAGCACGGCAGGAACGTGCAAGTAAGTGGATAATGAGCTGCGCTATATTACATACAGTAACAGGCATGACGGTCGCCATTGTCCGTCATGGTTCAGTGGTCTTAACCGCAGAATAGAAATAGTCGGTTACGATTTCGAACCCCACATGTGTCAGACTGAAAGTGCACTGCTGACGATTCCCGAAAAAATGAAACAGCAGTGCACTGTTTCCGCAGACGTGTCGGGGTGTAGATGTGATGAAAATAACTGATACCATGCAACCCTTGTATAATCAGTACGCAAAATTTCTTGTAATGCCATAAGTTTATTGGAGGCTTACGTTTGGTCCTCAGAATAGCAGTAACGTGCAAGACAGTGGATAGTGAGCGGCGCTACACCACATCCAGCGGCTTAGTCACATCAGCCTTTGCCGTCCTCCGTAGCCCAGTGGTTTCCACCACGGATTGCCAACCGTCGAGTTGCGAGTTCGAGCCCCACAGGGGCCAAATAGCATGCGCACTACTTACGATTCTCGAAGGGATTAAATAGCAGTACAGGGCCCTTCTGTGCACGTGATGGCTATCTGACTGAGTCTATATGTGAGGAACTTTTATACGACTTACTGATTCTTAGGAAGACAGTCAAATTCAAATTTCATAGGATTCGACTGAGATGCGTTTCAAGGATGAGTATTAACAAGATGAAACGGCCATCCAGCAGCTATCCGAATGAACAATGTCTGCTCGACTGAGGAATCGCTCAATCGATGTGGTCTGCATTTTCCTGTGCATCTTTGAATCGAAAACTATTCAAAGCGGGTCATAGTCAAAATTGGAGCGTATAGCTAACGCAATGCCGTGACATACATGCCCGAAGCTCATCAGTGGTAGGAATGGTAACGCTAATATACTACTTTTAGCTGTAAGTAGTTCGACATTCAACTAAATATGCACTTCCGGCCGGAAGATACATATAGTCGATATCCTCGAAGCGTAGGCAAACACGTATAGCCACTTGCTAACGCAAGTGTTACAAGCACCATAAGTAGAGCCCACCCATAGCAATAAAAGTTGTAGATAGACGCATAATTCGAGTTGCGAGTCCCATAGTAATGGTTTACAGTTCATTATCCGGGCAGATCGAAAGCAGCACTGTGACGGTGGTATAAGTTGAAGTTAACGTCCACGTTAGGGTAAGAAATGGTGCAGTGACATTGTGTGTCACAGACCACGATAAAGAAGGTCCTGTCTGAGGCTTTAGATGCATGCAATGTTATCTTTTCTTGAAACTTCTGGAGTAAGGGGGACGTAGGGAGCTCAGGCGAAGAAGGAAGCAAATGAGCTTCGCCATATGGCCACAAAGCACATAGTTAAAAATCTCTTGGACAGTTGCCTAATCAAGCGGATGAAGAGCCAATGCAACAACTCGGTAGCGGCCACTGAAAACTCCCAGTGACTTCAGCCTTTGATGATAGGAATAATTGCGTAGACCATTGATGTTCTTTGTGTCCACGCGTTTTGGTATCTTAAGTACTTCTAATTTGCGTTTCAACCAACGTTGACAAGCTTGGATGGCGTATTCAACACGAGGGTGCACATAAGTATTGTGCATCATGATGAAGATGGATGGGTCGAATAGTCCGAAAGCCCACCGCAGTAACCGACGTGCTAGTTAGCTCTAAACGCAGCTAGCTCTGATCGCTTTGAACAGTTAAGATCACTTTTAATTAACATTCTTGGGAAGTTGTTTCCAATAAATGTGATCCAAGCATATACACGTAGTCATGTCTATGGCGTAATTAAACAGTGTGACATTTTTCTACATTGACCGATAGTGTATTGCAGCTTGTTGAGGTGAAGCTGGAACTTTTCCTGGTCGTTTGGTTCTTTGATCGCTCGCCGTAGCTTGATATCATCCGCAAAGAATAAGAACTCAAAGTAATTTACTTCGCCAGATCGTTTATGAAACTCCAAGCTAGACGGGGCCCGAGCACCGAGCATTGTGGTACGCCGCACTCCACCTCAGTGGTGTCGAACAGGGATTCCCGTACTTTCACTTCCAACCGACGTTCGTACAGCAAATTGTCTATCCAAGGCAGCAGTGGGTCACCAACGTCATAGAAATGCATTTGATGGAGGAGAATTTGGTGGTCTAAGCCATCAAACGCTTTTGAGAAGTCCAGATAAATAACATCAAGTCCTGCTCCACATCCACTGCTTCAGTTCAACTATTGCGTGCAATTAACAAGTTCATAGTGTATGAGTGCTTTTGTCGGAAGCCATGTTGTGCTGGTGCTATCAGCGTGTGATTACCCAGATACTGCATGATTGTATCAGCGATGATAGACTCCATAACATTGGAAAGTACAGAGAGTAGCGTTATAGGACTGTAACTGGTTGGTTCATTGCGACTACCTCCCCTACGAATAGGAGTGATTATCCCACGCTTCCATATTTTTAAAATAGTGTTCTCCTCTATACAACGCCGATAGAATACAGCTAGAGGTTCCGGCAGGTCACTGGCTGCTGCCTGTAACGTCTTGGATCGAATGGTATCGACACCATGAGACCTGGGGCTACGCAGGATCAACAGCTTCTTTGCCACACATTCTTCAGTAAAAGTAATATTGGATAAGGCTGATGGTGGCCAAATGGAAACATGAATAACATTTGGGTGCGTTACTCATTGGAACGTTTTTGACTTATGGAAATGAAAAAGATCGGCTGCTTCCGTTGGTGATTGCGTGCACCCGTCAGTCATGATCAGTGCTGGAATTCCGCGTTGCATCTTACGAAGGTCATTAGCATGCCTTAATAATAGAGTGTCGTTCGTGCAGAATGTCTTCATTAACTCCTGCTGATGCATCGCCTTGTCCTTGCGGATCAACCTCGCACAAATTTACGCTGTGTCATATAGGCCATCCAGGTTTCGGAATTAGGGGAGTATTTGTGAGCTCTCCATCCTAGGTCCCCCAAGGACATGCATTTTGGTGTTCTGCTCTCCAGAAACGACTTGGTTCTCCTTTGACGATGGAAATTTTGCTGCTCAGACGCGTGCGTTACCAGTGTGGTAAATCTCTTTGTGAAAATGTGCCAGGCGATTTCTGGGGGGGGGGGAGCATTCAACTAAGAAGGTCCAAGATAACAACTTAACAAGCGCGGACAGCACACTGGAGTGCGTGCCCGTATGCACTTTATCATCTTTTTTCTCAGGCTCTTCCGCCTAACATACATAGTTAAACAATAGCGTCACATGGTCACTGCGACCCAATGGTGTGCTTGTAGTTATTTCGCCTACCATGGGATTCTTCGTTGGTTAACACAAGAGCAAATATAGAGAACGTGTTAGCTTTCCGAAATTTGGTGCGAAAGATCGCCATTATTGATTAACGCCTACATTCGTCCCCACCTCGAGTATGCGGTGCAGGCATGGCGTCCGTGGTTAAAACGGGACATTCGTCTCCTGGAGCAACCACAAAGAAGAGCCACTAAGGCAACACGTGGTCTATCGGGCCTTAATTATGAACTGCGCCTTCGTTCGATCGGTCTGTACTCCTTAGAATACCGACGACTTCGCGGTGATCTGATCCTCACTTATCGGATACTAAGAGAAGAGGACCATCCATGTAAGTCGCTGTTAACATTATCTGCCGACAAACGATGCCGAGGCCATGCACTAAAACTTTTGACTCAATATTCCCGTTTAGATTGTAGAAAGTTTTTTTACTCACTTAGTGTCTGTCCGCACTGGAACGCACTGCCATCGCATGTGGTGAACGCACCAAACATCGAGACATTCGAAAGACTATTGGACTTGCACTTACATGATACCCATTATATAACGGTATGACAAACTGCAGTGTCTAACTTACTGATATTTTGTGTCACACCTGAAACTTTTGTTTTCTTCCATTTGCCATCCTGTGGGTCTTGTAAAGTTTTTGCTTTTTATCCCACCATACACTATTGAACTATATTGAACCTAGAGTTTGGTGGATTTGTCACGTGTGAAATTGCAGGCGTTTGACAAGTCCCGCAAGGTGGCTTGTGTGAAAACTGTGAAAGTAAGCGCGAAATGTGATTCATCTGTTTAAGCGTTTACCGAGTTAAATGTCTTGCGGGATATGCACAATGTAAAATAGGAATTGACTGCTTGCATACAGAGCAACATGAAGGCAGTTAAATTTGAAGTCTTTTGTAAAATTATAGCGCTCACTCATTTACCGCCTCCTTAGGTCCATGTGACTCGTAATTCGTTGTGAGGGCATGCTGAAGACACTTCGCAGTGGCACAGATTAGGTAAAGTAGTATGTTGTCGTAAGCACAACATCCATAGTGGAGGAGACAATTGAGTTTAGGACTGAGTCCCTAAATTGACAAACTCGAAGAGAATAGTGATTTTGTAGACATTCTAGACAAGTGTATAGTTCACGCAGTTCCAAGCAGTTACCTCTGAGCTTGGTGTTAAGGCCGTTTCAGCAAATCGCATCATGTGTGATTGGGGTCACTCAATATTTGACATACTAATGTGAGATCACCGCGTAGCCTTCGGTAGCGTCTGCTGAAAACCGTCGCATCCGTCGCTGTTAAGAGTGATTGCGTAGGCCCTTGAGGTTGTATGTTGTACTACGTTGTGGTGCCTCTAACACCACCACGTCACTCTTCAACCATGGTTGTCAAGCTTTCATGACGTATACAGCGTGAGGGCGCATATACTAGTTGTGCCTTGTTGCGAATGTTGATTTGTCAAGACGTCTGAATGCCCTCCAAAGCAAGCCGAGATGCTAATTGCCACTTTTATCAACTGCCTCCAACTGCTGGAAATATTGATCTTTTTTGAACGAGCAGACCAAATCGCCTTCCTGGCTAGACGTTTAAAATATGCGTGACTCAAGCCAATACAATTAGTCATGCCTATGGCGCAATTGAACATGTCGAAAAGTTTCACATTTTATGTTAAAGCGTTCTGTACTGACCAGTACTTAACCTCATAATGATCACGCTGGAGCCGTTTGTGATCGTCCGGTCCCATAACCATTCTTTTTATTTTGAAGTGCTCTATGCAAAATAGGAAATCAGAAGGAAATTCTGTCGCTAGGTAATTTTTGAAAGCCAAAAGTAAGTAAATCGCTAGCACCGAGACTTGTTGTACTCCGTACTCCACCTCAGTTGCATCGGACAGGGAATCGCGGACTCCGACATCCAACGGATGTTCGTGTCGAATATTGCTTATCCAACCCAGAATTTGGTCGCCAATAATGTAGTTACAAAACGTGTGTAGCAGAATGCGATGATCAAAGTTATCCAACACTGTAGAGGAATCCAGGTAGATAACATTGACTTCAGCTCCAAAATAATCTGCTACATTCCATCTACCGCGTCCAACTAACCAGCTAGTAGTATATGAATCATGTTGGAAGAAGCCATGTTGCTCGGCGCGATCACACTGTGGTGTTCTAGATACTGCATCAGTGCATCTGTAGCGATGGATTCCATAACTTTAAGAAGAATAGAAAGCAGCGTTATCGGAAGATATTCGATAGGGTCAGTGCGACTACCTCCCCTATGAATGGGATTGGTGATCCATCGTTTCATTAGAGGTGAGCGTTTGTTCTCCTCTAGACAGGGCTGATGGAAAACGGTCAGTGGATTTGCTCGATTACCGACTGCTGTTTGCAGAACTATCGGCCGAATCTAATCGACTCTAGGTGAACAGTGGGTAGGCAGTGAAGATATACTAAATAATACTGGCGGCGGGTGGACAGAAACGAACAGATGAGAATGTGGCTGTACAACTTGTTCAGCGTAACGTTCAAGACGGGTTTCATTTTGTAGTCAGTAACCACACAGAGTTTGGTGGACGGTAATTTACGACTACATGTGCCCTTGTTCCGTATCCATAGCCGGTACCAAAGAGAATCGCTGGCGCGTATTTCTGTGTGGTCAATAATATCACGTCGAAGCTGTGGTGTGCAGTAAAGAATTACCCCATTGCACCTCGCAGTACTGTGTTGCCTCAGTGGCGACATACCGGGTAAATTGAACACAGGACCAGTTGTCTCAAAGCTTATTCAAGTGGAATGTATAATGATGACGTCCAAAATTTGTATAGCCTGGCGCTGTTTAGATTCGACCAACTTAATAAAAAGGCCTTTGACGTTATTGTACAAACAAGATAGCATTTTGTATGCGAGGAGCCCATTGACGGATGTCAAATGCAAGATCCTCTTTAAGCCGACCATATAATGGTCAGCCGCTAATGGGTATTTGGTAGGTAAACGGATTTTGAATTATACTCAGGCGACATGACCATAAACAGTGTTCCAAATCAGGATGTTCTTTCGTGTTTATCACCCTCTTGTCGGGTACCACGGGCGCTATTTTCGCAGTCACACTGCACGACTGTAATCCTAAAGGATACACTGGTGTTGTTAAAGGGTATTAGTGTCAACCTGGCGCGAAGCCTCAACAAGCTATCAAATAGGACTTGTAACATACATTCGGAATGCATCACTGTCATGAGTCTTGTACTCCATCAATTGTAGTTTCGTGACGAATAATTCTCGTTAGCGATTTAGCGATAACATTGTACGGAGAGAGGGCTTTACCGATGCAACGACATTGCATCCGCTCAAGTGTTTCCAATTCATGATCAGGAGAATCCGGAGGCTCCTTGAACATCAAGGACCAATATTGTCTTGTACCCGGTTCTTGGATGGACACCTTGGCTGTCCTCTTTCTTGGGCAACCTATACCAGGAAAAGCAGGTATTATACGCACCTTGCTCAATGGGTTGCATAGGTCAACGGTGGAGTGAGAGTCGAAATCTGTCCCATCTACTGAGTTTAGTTTTGCAAGATTTTCAACTTGAGGTTTAACATAGTGCACTGAATTTGGGCGACTCGTTACGCGTCTCAGTACTTGGACTGAACCCTAATAAGAATCGCACTGGTCGCGATCATCTTGCAGCTTGTCCTTTAACGGAACGTTAGTGCACAAGTGTGTTAATACACTGTGGTTCTGTCTAACAAAGGTTGGTCTGAGAGCTGTTGCTGGTGTTTAGGATTGATTACCAGGCAGCACTAGAGAAGGCCGTGCAAGCTATGTCGCACCAGTTGTGCTCGGTACAGCAGATGGACCTACGTGTGTCGCATCCGGCGTTCTTATCGAGGAGACCAACGCGTAGGTTAAGGTTTCTTCCCTCTGTTCTTGATTACATCTAGCACTGATCTGCCGGTGTCACAATCAAACATTATTTAGTCTCCGTGAATATATGCAGGCAGTCGCGTTGAGTGGGACTTGTTTTGCTTTTGGGCTAAAATGTTTCAAGGTGAGCGAGGTAGCAACCGGGGGGCGATTGTCAAGACCGACTTTAGTCTGTGACTTGGGGACGAGGCTCTGAGGATGGGTTGCTTTGTAACAGGATCGGTTTTCTCCGAGTTCAGTGGCAAAGCACTGTGACTAGCCATCTACTCAATTACTACCGTTAGCTTTTCACACATTTGAATGAAGATATCTAAGCAATTGACAACTGGAATAACTCTGCATATCCGAAACAATTGGAGCCATTCAGTCACAACGTTGAGCAAGCTTGTTACTAGTTGAGTTAGTCAGCGCACTTGAGGTAGAATGTAATGACACAGTAAGAGCTAGTCAGTCAGTGTCTGACAACCGGGCTCATTTCGTTACCGTTAATTGGCATAATCGTCTTCGACGATTGTTGCTGCAGCTGAGCACTACACCTCTGCGGCCATGTGGGGCAGAGGTTGTGTGATTCTCAATTTCCTTACGACGGCAGCACGTTTGTGCCCGTTTATCCTAGGCGGGTTTGTCACTGGAAGGAGGCACACGCACCCGCGGTTGAGCTACGTTGTCGATCATCACTGCCTCGAGTAGGGTTATGGGTACTGACATGCAAGCCGAAATTGCGCATTGCTCACCCGAAAACACCGGTGTTTTCGAGTGGACAACAAGCAATTTCTGTTTGGATCAGCTACGGTCCTCGTGATCGAAAGAGCAAGATTCACTGCAATGGATATCGTGGACAACATTGGGATTGGGCGTCGCAATCCATCCACACAACATATATTTCTAAATGATCCTGAGCATCATTTTGAGATGGTTTGTGGTGGATGGATGTCAACAAATGTATGCCAGTGCTGGAAGAATTTAATCGAATGCCAAATATTGTGTCGGAATTCCTGTAAATATTGTCCTGTACCATATCGATACGAGTGACTGACAGCCGTCGGATAGGTGTCCGACAGCAACCTAATGATCGACCGATAAACTACCGAGCTGACGCTGAACGACACACCTTTTTGTGGCAGAAATCGGACAATAAAATCAGACGCTCACTCGGACTGTCAGGTCTGATTCTAGCCGAATGGACCTATATCACTTTGTTTAAGCCCCTTATTGCCCAACTTTCTAGAGCATTTAGGTTAGCTACTTAAATCCTGTAACGCGCACACAACACTCAGAAACTCTTTTGTAGTTGAAAAACAGCGGCAGTTACCGAAAAGATATTATCAAATGAGAATCATGTTGAACGAAGTGTGAACGGTCCAGGATTGCTGTGGTTGTTGTGGAGTTTCATGCTCACCGACGCGTTGGATCCATCGTCGCATTTTGTCCGCAAATAAGGCATCCGTACATCCGGTGTAACACTTGTGCATTATGGTGTCTGAAGTTCTTTACGGTTAAAAATGCTTTATGCTTACCGGTGGTATAACGCATTTAAAGTGTATCTGCGGTGCGATATTATTGATCGACTTCACACTAATTCACAGCGCGTGCCAACATATTGTTCGTGGAACTGACCAGGATGTTGTGCACAATGTCCGATAGCGATTTTGTACCTGGATACAGGCATAAGATAAATTTTACTTTTACCATTTGTGACATACACATTGTATCCTTCAGTTCAGTGTTGAACTTCATCAAGTCAATGGCTGAGTCTATAGGTAATTTGTACGGGCACAGTTTGTGCTCTCTCGCAGCGCCAGAGTACGCAGAATCTGATGCGTGGCCAACGTATGTTCCCGGTTCTCCTGCCGCACTTTAATTACCTTATGGGTGTGGTTTAACAACAGAGCTAAAGTTGTATGTTAATGGGGAAAAGGAAATGCTTGCCTGGTCCGTCATTCAGGTCAGGAATGTAGTCAGCGGATATCCGCGACAAAGACAGGCGTTATGGTACGTAGCCAACAATCACTTAATAACAATCGCACGTACCATGAGGTTCTTGATCTACATATTGTCTGGTTATTTTTCAGCGATTTTAGAGGCGACACATCATCCTCCATATCCTGTTGAGGAGGTGGAGGAGAGGAGTCATGATCAGGTGCGGGTGTCCGTCTGCGGCGTTTGGACTATTTAAGCGGTGATTTTATGTCCAGAAACTTTCTTAGTGCTGCAGAAATTAAGGATTTACGATATACTTACATTTTCTGCTTCTTATCGCCTTCATCACGCAGGTAGCATCGCTGGACGGCAGCTCTGAGCATAGCATTAACTCATCCGCCAACCGCTAAGCCTTTACATAATCATTTGAGACTGGACGTATACGTAGAATTGACACTCACCAGTGGATCGGTGCGTTCTTACTCTGAAAAATATTGAACCAGCAGGTACAGGTAAGTTGTTCAACAGGAGGCTTTCAAGTTGCCCGGAAGACAACTTGGACTTCCTTACTTTGCCTTCGCTCTCCCTCCAAATGGGGTGCTCAAATCCGATACGGCTTTCCACGAATACCATGACGCCATACATCTGTAAATTAACCATTAGTAGTACATACGTCGTCATTTATTGCGGAAGGACGAAAAACCAAAATCATCTGCAGTTGTGTATTATGGGATAAAGTACAACAGTGGCATTAGAAGGAATGGAAAGGTATTTATATTTTACTGTTCCTTATCCATTTTGGTGGAGTCATGGCGCGGGTGCATTGTTGAACGCATAAGTCTTCCGGGAGTACGAACTTGGGGGAATATGCCTGGCAACACAAGTAAGACTGAACACATATCTCTGCTGCCTTTTACACATTACCAATAATAGTGTGCCTAAAACCAGAACCACGTTGTTCGGATGCTTCGTCATGATGACCACAAGTTTGCGAATAAACCAATTCGCGGTGTCAATTTTTGGCGTAATGGAGATTGATTGGGCCTCATCCAGAAGAGTCCCGGGACCTGAGATGAACACCGTTCCATGACACCACATAATATCTGTGATGTAGGCAGTTGTACCCTCGTACCGTTCTCCGCAAATGTCCGAGAAATGATTCCAATGGAAAGCCAAGGAAATTGTGTAGTGGGAATGACCGGCAAACATCCCGAAATAAGTAAAACTGTCAGAGTACATTGAATACAATCTCCTGTTCGCTATATATGGCGCCTATCTCTCGAAGCACACTTTTCAACCTGGATTCCACATGCAACAGATAATAAGAGCAACATTTTTGAACTTAGTGCGTAAGCCACAGATAGCTATACAAAATTTTTGTACTGATTATCTTGCAGAATATCTTTGATAACACTGGACCCAGATACAGTAAAAGCTGGTGAAGCTCAGTGGTTTTCCTTCTGTCAACATCCACCAAAGTGCGACATTTTCTTGTGAATTCGCTTTAAATGCCCTTAGTCGCTATTTCAAGGCGGTCATTCACATCACTAAAGCAGTGGAATAAAAGCGCACTTTTCTTGCTATGGGCCCAATGCGTCACAGGTAGAGCAACCGTTTCATTACGCCGAGGCAAAGCTGGTTTACCTAATCCAGCGAGAAATATTCAATCATGTCCACGCCAAGTGCCTCGAAGGGTGAAACACTAACGTGATGTGCCTCCTGGCGCCTTGACCGAAAGTCCATGTTAGTCCGGGGTATAACTTCCTTAGACTGCAGAAATGTCATGCACCCGCTAAGCTAAAGACCTACTCAAGTACATGCAGCGTCCACCTTACCAAACTTGGAACATTACTGGCAGGCAAACTATCATGAGTGTTGCTTTACTTAACCAGAGTATGCTCTTGCCGGTGCATCCGCCACAACACATTACAAAATAACGTTTTTGGGTTCGCTGTCATCAGTTATACGGAAGTCTATTTCCATCGCATCGCGCATGTCACGAATTGTTTTTGCCAGCAATTGCTTCACGTCTAAAGGTTCCGTTATTCCATTGCAAAGTTTGACAAGAAAAACCTGGGAACAGGGTTCTGCCAGTTTCGCAAGTATAGGCCATAGCTGCTGACGTGAGCTGTGGAAGAAATACATCCAGTCTATGTGGCTTTGTAACTTTAGAATGGTTGAAAGTGCCAAGTGTAACTGATCATGAAATAAACAGCGATTATCGTTCTGCAAAGCTTTGACAGATCGTTCGGGGCATCGGCGAAGAGTACGCATTAGAGTGCTTGCATGGCAATGTCGTTCCGAATGCATTTGATGCAGGTGGTGCAGAATTGGGTTAATTTGGACAAGAGAAAGATTACCCTGCAGTGTGCTTTCGTGGCAAGCATGCGCCGCAGTGGGTAACTGTGTTTCGTTTTCCGTGGCCAGACAACGATTGCTAGACTACAACCCAGAAAGGTCAACTAACCGACTGTGCCTACAAGTGGACTACATTCGCGAACTTCGTTCGCAGTCAAAGAAGAAGCAGGCGAATGAGACTAGCACAAGTCAGCCGACGAGACAATAGGCGCTTCTTGCAAAAGCCAGATTTAATATTTTCGATGAAATCTCCGTGCGGAATTGTAAGTCTGATTTGGCGTGAAACGACATTACAAAAAAGGACACAATAATGCAAAGGATATATACTCCGAAGTTGGTGGACGCTGTGCAGTTCACTAAGCAGCAAAGATCATCATTCCGAACAATCAAACGATGAACACTTAACCTCGGACAATCTGCAATAGACCGAACGCGTTTGTGAGCTACATGGAAGGACAACATGGTTTTGTGAACGCAACACGTGTGTAATCTGTGTCTGGTTGACGATCTGCCGATGTGCGAAACAAGTGCTGAGCGCGATGTGTTAGGTTTGAGATTCCACGACAACCAGTGTGGTCGCAGGAAAGTTAATGAACGCTTCATGGTAACGATCCAGCTTCAGGGATTGCTGTAGGGAACTGGCAGGTTCACCAAATATGTAGTACGCGTGCTCTCGTGGATTCCAACGGCTTCCGCGTCCAGCGTGTGCAGAAGTCGTACTAGACCTGGAGAGTTGCAATGGAAAGCTAATATGTAGCAGGTGGCTGGATGCGCATTTAAATACCACTTAGCAAGAGACCACAGTAAACCGAACGCGAAAGTGAAAACATGAGGAATTAACAATGGCGTCTACCCCAGGAAACAGAACTCCTTACCCTAGGGATTACTGCAACATCCCTCCCGCAACTGTTACACCAGGATTGTATTATCCGAAGCTGGAAAAACACAAGAGACTATAAAAAGAGCTTCTGATTAACAACACGTACGCTTTATAAAGGAAATCAGAGTAATAATAAAAGGAACGAAGAAACGTTCTAGTTCAATGTCCACTTCTGGTTCTTGTCCTTCCTGTTTAATCGAACAAGTAGGACGCTTTGACAAGCGAACGCGAAGGTGGCGTCATGGCAAGGATGCACAGTTGAGCACGAGCCAGCAACAATATCGATCATTCATTACAACGATCCCATTTAATTAAGCGACGTCCCCATTGTTACATCAGTGCCTCCTTCGGCAGGTATTTTCAATTCTATCGCTACCTCCGTCAGTGGTTCATTTTCTGGCTCCTCAACTGTATGGTCCGTCTCACTTCGGAACGGTCTAAGTCGGTCCAAGTTTACGACAATGGGGTGTCTGATGGGGTTGTTTAGATCTTTAATCACACATGTAGCATGTAGCGCTATACAACGAAAGGGTCTGATCACTCCTGATGTAGCTTCCCTAACGTCCCCACAGTTGGTATCTGGCGCAAATATACTAACATGCCTGTCTTCAGTGGAGTACCAGAAACCTTCTTATCGCAGTAATCTTACTGCCCTCGTTGGGTATTCGCCAAATGTACTCGAGCAGCTTGGTGCGTTTGTCGAATAGTATCGAGGGATCTAGCAGCATAATATGTAACGGACGGTACACTTACTGCGACGCAGACAGTCGGGCATATGTAGGCAACCACGCTGCTCTTCTCGACCATAAAATGATGGTGGTTGCCCAGTGGAGCTATGAACCGTACTTAGATAAGCCAACAAGGATATAGGTACCAAAGTGTCCCACTCACGAACATTCTGCTGAAAGGTAGTCTTCGGCAGCAACTTTTGCGAACGATTGGTACGCCCAACCTGTTCGTTGCTCCGAGGGTGATCAGCAGTTGCTCAGGTCTTGTCTCTACCGAACACCCGACAGATTTATTGAGGCAGCAAGCTTTCATAATAAGATCCTCTATCAGAATGTAGTTGTCCTGGAGCGCCTCATTGACACACCCACGGATGCACCATGGTTGTAGCCAAAATGCCTGTGTTTGCTTGCTTAATCGGAAGGGCTTCACACTATTTCGTAACGTAGTCAACCAGGAATAGAATGTGACGATACCCTGGCGGTGTCTCCCGTAGAGGACCAATCAGGTCTACTCCCACTATCTTGTTCAGATATCCCGCCGTCATATGATGCAGTGGTGCTTTCTGAGCAGTGCATGGATTTTTGAAAGTGGCACACGCTTCACATGCTTGGCATAAGTTGACTACATGTTTTCTTTGCTGTGGCCACCAGAATCGTCGGCGTACCGTCGCCTCAAGTTTAGTGACCCCAACATGTCCCAGCTGTTGATGCAGTTCTGATAGCACTTCATCACATATTGTCTGAGGGACTACAATTCTCCTAAAGTATGTTGGGCCGAAATCGAACACTAACACGTCTCTTTCGATGAGGAACTTATCCCACAAAGCCTAAAAGCATGGAGATTCATAACTTCTTCCCTCCATCACATTTGGGATAGGTTTATGGTTAACCAGCCGCCACCTTTAGTAAGTGAATGGTATAACTGTATTTTATGCTTGCGCCTCTTGCCAACGACCATACTCATTCATTTAGAGATTAACTAGTGCTACATGTTGTGTAGTGCAGGAAGGACCTGCTTGACCGCGAAGTGGAATTTTTGAGAGCGCGTCCGCATTAACTTGTTGCTTTCCTGGTCAGTAGTGACATTCAAACTCATCTTTTTGTAACTGTCCCTGCCACTGGGCGATCGGCTCCTAAGGATCCTCGACATTCTGTAACCACCAAAATGGCTGAAGATCCGTCTGTATCACAAACCTTCTCCACTGTAGGTAATGTCGCTTTTGTCTTAGAAAAATAATCAAAGCCAATATTTCCTTCCTAGTTGTGTACTAATTCCTTTCTCTTACATTGAGGCTCAGACTGTCATAACACACCACTCGTTCTACTCTTTCAGGTCTCTTCTGTGATAACACGGCCTGGATCGCATAGTCACCTGCATCCGTGTCTAGGATGAACTCTCCAGCTGATGGAGGTAAATCCGGAAATACCTATAAAGAAGTTGTACAGAGCGACTCTCGTAACAGATCGGACGCCTTCAGAAATTGTGGGGACCATTCGAAAGGCTGATTTTCTGAAACAGTGCATTCAAGGTTGCATCAATGACAGAGAACCCCCTAATAATAAATCGTCTATAGTATGACACAGGACCAACAACACTGCGTAACTGGTCCAATTTGTCTGCAACTGACTGTGATTTCAACTGTTCTGTCGTAGAACGATCTGTCCGAAAGCCCGTCTTTGAAATGACCTGACAAAGGTACGTCAATTCTTCTTGCATTAAGTGGCTCTTTGTAGATTGTAATTTGAGGCCCACCTCAAGTAAGCGTGGCAGCACCTCCGACAGATAGAGTAAGTCTTCATGCATTGTTTTTCCATGGAGAATAACATTACCCAAGTGAAAAAGGCAATTACGGGGAATCAGTTCTTTCAAAATTATTGCATTAGGCGTTGAAATGTTGTCTGTGCGTTTATAGTGACCATTAATCTTCCACATTTTGTCTTTCCTGTCATCAACTTTAATCATGACATCTTTCGCACAGTTTGTTTGAATTAATGATTGCAATATATACTTCCTCGTGCCCCGCGTTCCGACTTGCTGATTTTTGGCTGTGCTGCTTCTGCGTGCTTTTGCGAATCGGTAGTATACTCGGAATTACTATCGAACGTCTATTTCCATTGTGCTTGACGTGTGCTGCATGTATAGCGCAAACTACGACTCGAACTCAACAGTGATTAGATTGTGAGTTGACTCTCTTCAACTTTTTCCTCTATTAAGGGACTGAAATCTTCCTAGTATTCTTCCGATTATTACATAAATTGATGATCTCGCCTTATTTTTGTGAACACGTATACTTTTTTTCTTAGTCATGTCTGACCAGACCCCATGTGATTTTACGGACAATTCTGTCAAACTTTCGCTTCTTACCTTTCACATTTCTAATACAGGTGTATGGTTTGTTCAGGTAGAAGCTACTTCCGATTTCGTAATATCGCTTCACAATCTTCCGTGTTCTCCTACGATGTCTTGCGCTTACCTGTCTCCATTGCATTTGAAGTCATTGCTATCCTTGTTCCTATGAATGTAGAAGCGCCGTATGATGAAATTAAAGCAGCTATCCTTAAACGCACCACTGCGTCTGATGAGGCTGGTCTGCAACAGTTACTTTCCGGCGTCGAGCTTGGCGATCGCACCCAATCTCAGCTTCTTAGACACACGCGTTCCCTAGTTGGTTCGTCGAAACTCGACGACTCCATACTACGCCAACTTTGGACGAAATGTCATGCTGCAAACATCATAGCGATGTTATCAGTTCTTAGCGACGATGTCACTCTGGAGAAGCTCGCAGAAGCCGTTTACAAAAAGCATGAATGTTTCTTTAAGAATACTCTTAATCACATAGCTGAGTCCACCACAGCCAGCTCATCCCATAGCACCACGCTTAATTCGATCAACGATAGAATCTCCCGTCTAGAACTCAGCATGTCTGTCATTCGACGTGAACGCGCTACTAATCGAAGAAGTTCACGTGGACCGCGCCCCAGCACATCACGCTCACGTGAGCAGTCATATTGCTATTTGAACTGTTGCTTCGGTAAAGCAGCACGTAACTGTCGCTTGGGATGCAAATATCCGAAAGGAATTCCGAGTTGGCAACCGAAACTTGTGAAGGCGAATTCGATGATCAAAGTTACCCAACACTGTAGAGGAATCCAGGTAGATAACATTGACTTCAGCTCCAAAATAATCTGCTACATTCCATCTACCGCGTCCAACTAACCAGCTAGTAGTATATGAATCATGTTGGAAGAAGCCATGTTGCTCGGCGCGATCACACTGTGGTGTTCTAGATACTGCATCAGTGCATCTGTAGCGATGGATTCCATAACTTTAGGAAGAATAGAAAGCAGCGTTATCGGAAGATATTCGGTACGCTCAATGCGACTACCTCCCCTATGAATGGGATTGGTGATCCATCGTTTCATTAGAGGTGAGCGTTTGTTCTCCTCTAGACAGGGCTGATGGAAAACGGTCAGTGGATTTGCTCGATTACCGACTGCTGTTTGCAGAACTATCGGCCGAATCTAATCGACTCTAGGTGAACAGTGGGTAGGCAGTGAAGATATACTAAATAATACTGGCGGCGGGTGGACAGAAACGAACAGATGAGAATGTGGCTGTACAACTTGCTCAGCGTAACGTTCAAGACGTGTTTCATTTTGTAGTCAGTAACCACACAGAGTTTGGTGGACGGTAATTTACGACTACATGTGCCCTTGTTCCGTATCCATAGCCGGTACCAAAGAGAATCGCTGGCGCGTATTTCTGTGTGGTCAATAATATCACGTCGAAGCTGTGGTGTGCAGTAGAGAATTACCCCATTGCACCTCGCAGT
Source organism: Dicrocoelium dendriticum (assembly GCA_944474145.2). Classification (NCBI taxonomy): domain Eukaryota; kingdom Metazoa; phylum Platyhelminthes; class Trematoda; order Plagiorchiida; family Dicrocoeliidae; genus Dicrocoelium; species Dicrocoelium dendriticum. The sequence continues at coordinate 400,838 of OX104062.1, forward strand.
ACTGTGTTGCCTCAGTGGCGACATACCGGGTAAATTGAACACAGGACCAGTTGTCTCAAAGCTTATTCAAGTGGAATGTATAATGATGACGTCCAAAATTTGTATAGCCTGGCGCTGTTTAGATTCGACCAACTTAATAAAAAGGCCTTTGACGTTATTGTACAAACAAGATAGCATTTTGTATGCGAGGAGCCCATTGACGGATGTCAAATGCGAGATCCTCTTTAAGCCGACCATATAATGGTCAGCCGCTAATGGGTATTTGGTAGGTAAACGGATTTTGAATTATACTCAGGCGACATGACCATAAACAGTGTTCCGGATCTACTGTTCTTTCGTGATTATCAACGCTTGTCGGGTACCACATGCGTTGTCGTATCGTTCACACTACAGGACTGTAAACCTAAAGGATTCACGAATGTTCCTAATAAATATCAGTTTCAACCTGGCGCGAAACTTCAACCAGTTATTATATAGGATTTGTAACATTCCTTCGGAGTGCAACATCACTGTCAGGAATTTCTTGCTGCATCAATTGTACGTATCCGATGAAAGAATTCTTGTTAGCGATTAAGCGATAACATCGTACGGAGAGATCGCTTCGTCGATGCATGAACATATCATTAGATCAAGTGTTTCCGATTCGTGATCAGGAGAATCCGGAGGATCCAAGAACACCATGAACCAATATTGTCTTGCTGCTGGTTATTGGAGGGCTCCTTGGCTGTCCGCTTTCTGTGGGCAATCTATCCCATCCAACTCAGGTAGGATGCGCACCTTCCTTGATGGGTTACGTAGATCAACTGCGGTGTGGGGGTCAAACTCTGTCCCATCTACTGAGTTTAGCATTGTAAGATGCTGAACTCGAGGTTTAATATAGTGTACGGAATTTGGGCAAGGCGCCCCACGTTTCAATGCTTGCACTGCACAATAATACAAAGCGCGCTTGTTACCATCTCGTTGCAACTTGTCCATTAACGGAACGTTAGAGTTAATACACTGTGGTTCTGTCTAACCAAGGTTGGTCTGAGTGCTGTTGATGGCGATTATGATAGTTTAGTAGGCAGCACTGGAGAGGACCGTGAAAGCAATATCGTACTACTTGTGCTCGGTACATCAGATGGACCTAAATGTGTCGCATCCGGCGTTTCTATGGAGGCGACGGATACGTACATTTAAGATTTTTCTATTCTTTTTTACCTCCGTCACTAATCTGTCGATGTTATAATCAAAGTTTAGTAGTTGTCTCCGTGAATATGGAACAAGCAGTCACGTCGAATGGGACATGTCTGATTTTGGGGTAACATGTTTCAAGGTGAGTGGCGTAGCCACTGTGGGGCGATTGGCAAGACCGACTTTAGTCTGTGACTTAGGGACGAGGCTGTGAGGGCGGGTTGCTTTGCAACAGGATCGGTTTTCTCCCATTTCATGCCAAATCATTGTGACTCGCCATTTGCTCAAATACTACAGTTAGTTTGTCATACATTTTCATGAACACATGTAAGTGATTGACAGCTGGAATGACTCTGCGTATCCGAAACTACCAGAGCTCTTCAGTCCACCGATGAGCAATCTTGTTACTAGTTGAGCTAGGCAGTGCACTTGAGGTAGAATGCAACGACGCAGTAAGAGCTCGTCAGTCAGTCTCTAACTACTGGGCTCATTTCGTTACCGTTAAGTGGCATAATCGTCGTCGCCGACGACTGTTGCTGCAACTAAGCCCTTCACCTGCGCGGTCACGTGGGGCAGAGGGTGAGTGATTCACAATTCTCTTACGACAGCCACGCGCTTGTCCTTGTTTATGGTAGGCGGGTTTGTCATCGGAAAGACGCACATGCACACGTTGTTGAGCTAAGTTGTCGATCAAAACTGGCTCGGGTAGGGTTAGGGCTACTGACATGGAAGCAGAAATTGCGTACTGCCCGCCCGAAATCCCCGATATTTTCGTGTGGGCAATAAGTAAATTCTGTTTGGATCAGCTACGGTCCTCGTGATCGAAAACCAAGGTTCACTTCAATGGGTATTGTAGTCAACCTTGAGATTGCTCCTCGCAATCAATCCACACATCGTGTACTCTAAATCACCCTCAACATCATTCTGCTATAGTTTGTGGTAGATGGATATCAGCGAATGTATGCCAGTGATGGGCGAGTGTAATCGAATGCCAAATATTGTGTCGGAATTCCTGTAAATATTGTCCTGTACCATATCGATACGAGTGGCTGACAGCCGTCGGATAGGTGTCTGACAGCAACCCAATGATCGACCGATAAACTACCGAGCTGACGCTGAACGACACACCATTTTGTGGCAGAAATCGGACAATAAAATCAGACAGTCATTCGAACTGTCAGGTCTGATTCTAGCCGAATGGACCTATATCACTTTGTTTAAGCCCCTTATTGCCCAACTTTCTAGAGCATTTAGGTTAGCTACTTAAATCCTGTAACGCGCACACAACACTCAGAAACTCTTTTGTAGTTGAAAACAGCGGCAGTTACCGAAAAGATATTATCAAATGAGAATCATGTTGAACGAAGTGTGAACGGTCCAGGATTGCTGTGGTTGTTGTGGAGTTTCATGCTCACCGACGCGTTGGATCCATCGTCGCATTTCGTCCGCAAATAAGGCATCCGTACATCCGGTGTAACACTTGTGCATTATCATGTCTGAAGTTGTTTACGGTTAAAAATGCCTTATGCTTACCGGTGGCACAACGCATTGAAAGTTTATCTGCAATGCGATATTATTGATTGACTTCACACTCATTCACAGCGCGTGCCAACATATTGTTCGTGGAACTGACCAGGATGTTGTGCACAATGTCCGATAGCGATTTTGTACCTGGATACAGGCATAAGATAAATTTTACTTTTACCATTTGTGACATACACATTGTATCCTTCAGTTCAGTGTTGAACTTCATCAAGTCAATGGCTGAGTCTATAGGTAATTTGTACGGGCACAGTTTGTGCTCTCTCGCAGCGCCAGAGTACGCAGAATCTGATGCGTGGCCAACGTATGTTCCCGGTTCTCCTGCCGCACTTTAATTACCTTATGGGTGTGGTTTAACAACAGAGCTAAAGTTGTATGTTAATGGGGAAAAGGAAATGCTTGCCTGGTCCGTCATTCAGGTCAGGAATGTAGTCAGCGGATATCCGCGACAAAGACAGGCGTTATGGTACGTAGCCAACAATCACTTAATAACAATCGCACGTACCATGAGGTTCTTGATCTACATATTGTCTGGTTATTTTTCAGCGATTTTAGAGGCGACACATCATCCTCCATATCCTGTTGAGGAGGTGGAGGAGAGGAGTCATGATCAGGTGCGGGTGTCCGTCTGCGGCGTTTGGACTATTTAAGCGGTGATTTTATGTCCAGAAACTTTCTTAGTGCTGCAGAAATTAAGGATTTACGATATACTTACATTTTCTGCTTCTTATCGCCTTCATCACGCAGGTAGCATCGCTGGACGGCAGCTCTGAGCATAGCGTTTCCTCGCCCTCTATCCGCTTAGCCTTTGCACAGTCAGCTAATAATTGACGCATAGGTAGAAATGGCACACCCCAGGGGATCGGTGCGTTCTTACTCTGAAAAATAAGGAACCAGCAGGTACAGGTAAATTGCGCAACGAGAGGATTTCAATTTGTCTGGAAGACAACTTCGGCCATCTTACTTTGCCTTCGGTCTCCATCCAGGTAGCGCGCGCAAATGCGACACTGCTGTCCGCAAAAAATATGACGCGATACATCTGTTAGTTAACCATCAGGTGTACATCTATAGTCACATATTGCAAAAGGAAGGAAAACAAACTCAACTAAATCGGTGTATTATGGGATTAAGTGTCATTAGAAGAAATGGAACTGCATTTACGTTTTCCTCCTTGGTCTACCTGGAAAGCGAAAGTTCCAAATGAAATTTCTGTGAAGTAGGCATTGATGGGACGCGCTGCGTACTGTAAGACTTGCGAACAAGTTTCCGAGTTAAACTGGCTAATTCAGCCTCTTTCTCCTATCTAGACTTTTCATTTTTCTCTCCGCTTGCCTCACCATTCTGTCTTGATGGTTTCGTTATTTGCAGTGTGGATCCTGGCTGTGTGGCCAGATTGTAATATGCGAGTCAGGAAGAACAGGAGAGACCGGAACAGCGCTTTTGTTTGCATGCACGTAAACTCCATAAAAAGAAATCAGGTTAAGAATAAGAGGAAAAAAGTTACGGGTAAATGTCCTCTTCTGCTTCTTGTCCTACCTATGTACTTGAACCCGTAGGACGCCCGGAAAAGCAAATGGGCTGGTGTCGTCAAGGCAACGGCTCAAATTTAAATACGCGCCAGGAAGAATTTTAACCTTTTGTTACAGGATTACGAATGATGTGAGTTAAACCATATAACTTCTGGTGTTGAAGCATTTAAACAATCAGATTCCGCCCCAAAGTGTCAGAATTAAATGGGCAACAAGTACCAGCACTTGTATTGGAACCTTATTAGGTGTTGATGCACTAATATTTTATACATTAATATATTAAGTACCGACAGTCCAGCGACGCCCCGTTTTCGGACTTTTGTGTGTCCGATGGTGCCGATAGGAGTAGGAGCAATTATGTGATCGTCGGATAGCAACGGGAATCCTCTATTCCGAGATATTGAAAAACCACAAATGTTCAGTAGTGATAGTAAATATTGTACTAATTAACATTTCTTAGGTTGCATTAATTATGATACTGAATATGTTGGACCACGTTTTCCGAAAATACAATGTGCTTGTGCAACCTCCATTGCGACGCTGGCATCGAGTGGAGCATTGCGTTATTCCAGATCATACAAGTACTATACTTGGCGTCGTGGTCAGTGTTAACTTTCGATTAATCCAACTCTTAAAAGTCTTGACACGAATTCTTCCCCACATGAAATTACGGAATACCTCGAGCGATATGAGCTTTGGTGACTTACGAGGAATGAATTTCGAGCTGAATTGAAATCCGCACCTTTTCTCGCTAATATTGTTCGTAACGCTTACTCAATTTTGAAGAAGTTGGCATATCTCGCGTAACCGTCGCAACTTTCGTATGAGTAGCTGAGGACCCTGTTACTCGAACATTTGTTGCCAACAGTTTTCGTTGTGGCAGGAAAGCCAAGTTTAACCTCCTGCAACATCGACCGAAGCAGTCTGTTCGTGATTTTATTTTGCTTCTGCACACTCAAGCCTCCCGATGTTCTTTCGATGAGAAACATGATGAATACCTCAGAGATCGCTTAACCGCTGGAATTAATATCTCAACCCTATATCGTCAGCTGATTCCACTTCCTGATCCAACATACAAGGAAGTTAAACTGCTTTGTCACAATTTCCAAGACATTTACGAAATTTATACGTGCGAAACACCTTCTGACCAGCAAATCTTGTTTGGCTCTGCCAAACATAGGGCTTCTGCTAAGCAACAAAGCGGTGGCAATACAACTTCTCAAAGTCAGATGGAACCCATCGTCTGCACAGGTGAACTCCACTTGTTGCGATCGTCTTGCAACTTGCCTTTAACCGTACCAGAAGTGGACTCGGGAACATTGGTGCACACGAGAGTTAACGCAGCTTGTCTTTGTCATGCGAGTCTCTGCTTTATAGATTTTGCCGTCAATTTGGGCTGTTTATAATGCACTACTGTAGTTGACGTTGAAGGCTGCGTTGCGCCACGCGTGCTCGGTACAAAAGATGAACCTACGTGTGTCGCTTCCGGTGTGTTTATGCAGGCAATCGTTACGTACGTTACCTGCTTGTTAGCTGCACCAGATTGCCTTTGGCTCTGAGCTTTCGGTGTTCTGGCTGAATCTCCAGGTAAGTGTCTATGGTGGGAGAAGTGGAAGCAGGCAGGTTTGAAGCTAGTCCACTTATGGGAGTGACGTGACGCAGTGGATTTAGAGTCACAGACACTGTATTGCGGCTGGAGCGTCTAGCTCTCTTCTTCGGCTTAGATTCAGTTTACATTGGCTGGCTGAGGTGTTATCGTGGTCATATTTATCTCAGTGGGATTGATCTTAGTAGTTACAAAATGCGCGATTATCTAAGTCATTCTATCGCACTTTTTCATGAGCAAAGATAAACCGTTGACAACTGGAATGAATTGACATGGGCAAAACCAAATTGTGTCAGCAACTTTGTGTGTCTGTCTCACTTCTTGTAAATTACCTCGGAAGTAAATGATATTGAATGGGCATACCAAAAATAAAAAGAATATACTGCGAGGACTTTTCATGAATAATGCAAGTACTCAACGTTGCTGATCAATGTGTCATTGATCCTGGTTTTCACACATTTACCATAAGGTAATTGTTTGAACAACGCTAGCAAGGCCTAACGTGTAACTATCAATCATCTGTAGTGGATACATGAAGTCAAGTATGCGTCTTAGCAAGCGTCGTCCGCTCACGCTAACAGACTTGAACTATTCGGCAGACTACCGGCGAGTGCAGTTCCCACTGATGGAAGTGTAGATACAGAAGTGACGGAATTATAGCGTATTTTTGTGTTCACTGATCCAGTGTATTGGTCGGAAATGTGACACCGAACGACGCGAAGCTAGCTAAGGAATAATGAGAGGGACCGCGCGGTTGTGCGACGTGCAGAACCTAACTGTAGCGCCATATGCATGTATTGCGTGTGCGCTTGGTCAAATAAAAAATTCAACGTATATTTCAACATTCTGCAAACAAACCATAAGTGCATTATAAGGTAGTAATGTTATGTTATGTTTGTCACAAAAAATGCGGACAAAGCGAGGGATTCTGCAGAGTGCTACACAGTCTTACTCTAGAAGGAATCGTGTAGACAATACTTCAATCAACCTGAGGACTATCCGCCGCGGACCAGCATTCCGCGCGACCAGGCGAGTGGAGAACCAGGCGATCGGATCCAAGTGGGCTCACACCACAAAGTTATTTGCCCCCATGTTGTCCTTCAAACATACATTCAGTTACAAGTTTGTATCAGGATTGTGAAAAAGAAAACCATATACAGTAGCTATTTAATTAAAAACTTCAACGAAACGTTTTAAAAATTCTTGTTTTGGTGCTTGCCATATGGAAACCACAAGAGGATATTGACGAATCAACGGATTTCTTGTCATAAAATGATCTTTCACCTGACAGTAGTTAGTGCGCTTTGAGTGAAATGGTGATGATTCGTCAAGTTGAATTCGTCCAATGAGCGACATTTGCTAGCATATATTTTTGTATAGAACATGTTCATGGAAGTACCTAACAATCCGAAAAGCATCAGGTGTTACTTTTTGGTGCATATCAGTTTGTTAACTTTGTGCTGAGCTTTAATGAGTCTTCATGTATAACTGGAGGATGTGAATGTTTTTGAACGATGCGCTGTTCATTGACAGGAATTTTTGTAACGGTTCGTTGAATTTTCTAATTAAATAGCTAATGCATATGGTTTGTTTTTTTACAATACTTCAACTAAGTCATCTTTCAACACAAGGAAAAGCATCTACCGTGTATGAAGTAATGTATAGGAAAATGGGCTTTTATTATCGAATATGCACATGCCTAAAGGGAGAAATTAGTCACTTGCACTGACTGATGAAAAACGTAACGCGAGACGCAGCAGGCTCTGAAGATGAATGGGTAATATTACTCAAGTTAACATGCATAAAATTTTTTGACGCATCATTAACCGCGTAATGGAGACGATATAGTTAATATTACCTAGATTATTGCTGTTGAAAATTGCATAAATGCAGCAGTGTGCAATGACTGGTCCCGGATGAAATGGCATGCGTTCGACAAGTTCCATAAGATGACTTAGGGGCGAACTACGAAGACAACATGAGGTGTGAGTCAAATGTGTTGCTGAATAACCATAATACAAACTCGTAATTTAATGCATACATAGAGGACAATATGGGGGCAAATAACTTTGTAGTGTTTTGGAAAAGTGATAAGGCTCACTCTTTACCGTCTACCTGGGTCAATGTGACTCGTATTTCGTTTTGAGCGCATGATAAAGACACTGCGCCGTAGCCTTGAGTATGTAGCGGCTTGATAGTGGCCATAAGCAACACCCATTTACCTTTTGAAGATGTCCATTGGAAAGGAGAAACAGCTGCGTTTGGTAGACAGTTCAAAGATTGGCTAACACAATGAGGAAGGAAATTTCGTCGATACTCTATACGAGTATATTGTTCACACAATTTTAAGCAGATATCAATGAGCTCGGTGCTGTGGCCATTTCAGCAAAATGGCCTCATACCTGCTTGGGGTCACTCAATATTTTGTACACTAATTTTAGGCCGCCTCGTGGCCCTGCGGTAGCGTCCGCTGAGACACCCAGTAACCTTAGCCTTCACTGGAAAGAGCAATTGCGTAGGCCCTTGACGTTCTTTGTTATGTTGCGTGGTGGTGTCTCTAAACCCATAGGTCGCGCTTCAATCAAGTTTGTCCAACTTGGAAAGCGTATTCAACGCAACGGTGCACGTAACATTGTGTATCATCCAGAAGATGGATGGCTAAATACTCCCGAATTCCTTCCACAGCAGGCCGACGTGCCAATTGCCTTTTCTCCTAGCTGCTTCAGTCTGCTTTTACCAGTCGAGGTTGCAAGGAAAAAGACTACATAAAAGCCAGCGAAAAGCGCAGTCATCTACGAAAACAGTTAGCCCAAAGCTCATTCAAATCTAATTTTTCAAGGTACCCGTAGGTAGATGTTGCTTCCATGAGGAACGCAAACCGAGTTGACAACAATTTCGGTTGCCAGACACCAAGCAACGGCGTCGAATAATCACGACGAAAGCACGCGCAGCGAACCGTAGCAAAATCGCTGAATTTAAAAGCGCTACAGTACTCCACGTAGAGCATGTGTCAAGTAAATGAATGCTCGATACGTTCTGTCTGACGTGAGCAGCTAGTTTGAAAGGAAGAATGTGTGCGTGTGTGTGAGAATTTATGACGGGTGGAGGTTAAGAAGGAGACGGATGACTGTATTCACACATCCGTTGAGTGTGTCGAGTTTTCTGTCGCACAGCCTGTTCAGCGTCAGATGTGTCAGGAGTCTGTTGCGGCGACTAAAATTCAACATAGGCTGGTTTTTCCCTGAAAAACCCGGCCCACGTTCCAGGTAGGGAAAAGATTTAAATTTGTTGATAAGGTTCGCTATTAGGCTTAAAGTGCATTGCAACAATAATTTGTTTAACTAACTGATCTTGACCTACTTTGCTCCAATGTTTCACCAGTGCCCTATTGGGCCATCAAGTTAAAAGAAGGATGTCAAGCATACTCTCAGACTGTTGTCCTCTGTCTCTCTTTCCACAGATCGTTCTAGTGGTCACAATATGTTCCAGTTTCCGTCTTCGCATTGCATGACCAAAGAAATATAATAAATGAAACTATATATATGTATTTACTCGCAACAGTCTAGCAACTAAACTTAGAGCTAACAAAAACCATGGATATTAGCAGATAAGGGAAGTCATCGCGTCATAATCATCGTGGCATAGTAGTTGAAGGTGAGCAACACACTTCAGCTTCTATGCCGCAGGAAGAAAGGAACATTTCTGCAAAAAGTAGAACAAAAACGTTTATACTTTTTCACACGCCGTTCTTTCGTTTTTTGTCATTTTCAATGTTTAAACATGTGAGTCAATACAATTCTGTACACAATTCTTCTACTGATTCCGGTTACGGGTCATGTCATGAAGCGTGTTAAGCTATTGGCACTCCTCCTCTTTGGGTCACCCTAGGGGAGAAACACGGGTCCAACAGCGGCTAGACAAGACATGGACGATTTCATTTGCTGTCGCCAAGTAGAAAGCTTACCCCCACGCGGTCGACACCAGCAAGGTCCTTGACGAGCGAATAGAGCGCGACGTGGTAGAGGCCCAGGTGCCATGCGTAGGACGTGACAGAGCCATCTCAACTGGTGCAGCAAAACCAGTTTGTTGAAGGGAATACTCGCATTCCTCAAGCTGCGACTTCGATGCTGTCACCAAACACGAGCACTCTACCTTATGCAACCGTTATCTGAGGCTGAAAGACGACGCGTTTCTTCAATGCGAATCGGCCAGTACTCGCTCTCATACAACAACACAGCGAACAAATGCGCTGGAAACGTGGCCCTTTAGAGATAATGAGAGGTCGCGACGACGCCACAAATGCCTCAGATTGGCAAATGCTGATCGGGCTTTAGCGATGCGATGAGAGACTTCATAGCAGATAGTGCCGTCAGCGGAAACACAGCACCTAAGGTAGGCGGAACTATCTACCTGTTCTAGTTGTGCACTTTCGTGAGTGAGCACGGGAGCACATACACACACTATATACGATAGCTAGAGGCTAAATAACCTACCCGCAAGGCAGCGGGGAGAATTTAGGGAATCGCGCCCATTGGGAGGCGTTGACTGCATGATCAGCTCATGCGTCTTTGTTTGGTAGATTACCAAACACGCTACTCCATCACACGCCAATTGTTTGTTTGCTAACAATCCTCACTTTCGGTTACCCGATTCATCTGTTCAACAATCTGGCTGCGATTCCGGTTGCTCCGCAGATCAAGGAATTCAACCTATGGCTCTCCTTCGTCCCCGATCCTCGTTCCGTCTGGCGTGCTTCAACTTCCGGACACTCATGCAAATTGGACAGCAAGCCGGTCTAGCGCGCACCCTAGATTCCCTAGACATTGATGTCTGCTGTCTTTCAGAAACCCGATTGCAAGATCCCAGCGCTGTGCTTACATTGACATCGCCCACTGACCACGAAGCCAGATATCACCTGCGTCTTTCTGGAGATGCAGAAGCAAGCTCAGTGGGTTTGGCTGGTTTAGGTATAGCACTGAGTGGCAAGGCCGAGGCGGCACTACTGGACTGGTTTCCGATTAACAGCCGACTATGTGCAATTCGGCTTCGGGGTTCATGTAGAATCAACAGGTACCGCGAAGAGAGACACAACTTGTTTGTGATCTCTGAATACGCTCCAACTGACTGCAGTGGCGACTCGGTCAAGGACGATTTCTACCGAGATCTACAACAGCTCTTGACTTATGTTAAAATATCGGATGTCATTATCCTTGCTGGGGATTTTAATGCACTGGTTGGCCGCCTGTTACCATACGAACGCCACCTTGGTGGTCATCACGCGCTCGATGAGAACCGCTCTGATAACGGAGAGAGACTTCTCACCTTGTGCGAGGACAACCGTCTGTTTGTTTCGAGCACTAGCTTCAGGCGTACGAAGAAGCGTTCCGCAACGTGGCGTCCCCCTTCGCCAACACAACCGTGGTCTCAAATTGATCACATTGCAATTAGCTTCAGATGGCGCGGCAGCGTACTGGACTGCCGGTCCTTTTGGACTACTTCGTTGATTCAGATCATGCTCTGGTCTGCGCGAAAATCTGTATGTGTTTTGGAGGATCCCGAAACACGAAGCACCGCAATATTGATGTAAACAGATTAACTGATTCCTCTGTCCAGGAGAGCTATTAGTCTTCAGTGGCAAATGCACTCAGTTGCAATCCACCGCAAGAAGTGGAACAGCACTGGACTTGTATACGGAAAGCGCTGACCATTTCCGGACAGTCATGCTGCGGTCTAACTCGACGCCCTTTGAAGTCTTGGATCTCTGCTCGTTCTCTGGAGCTGTTCGAACGCCGCAAAGATATCCCCGCGGAACCAGATTGCAACGAGCGGCGCAGTTCTACCAACCGGCTGCTTAAGCAAAGCCTACGCAAGGATCGCGAGACATGGTGGTCTGAGCGTGCTTTAGAGATAGAGACTGCTGCCCTCACTGGTAACACTCGCAGGCTTTTCCAACTCATCCGGTCCACTGGCCTCAGGAAGCCTGGTGTCAGTGAGGTCATTTGTGAGGTGGATGAGTCTCCGATCACCAACCAACAGAGGCGTATGGACCGCTGAGCCGAGCACTTTCACTCGCAGTTCAACTGGCCTCCACCATCCATCAGTACATGCAGTACACCTTGCTGTCCACCCTGGCTCGTCCCATTGAATCCACCCAGCGAAGCAGAAGTCTGCCTCGAGATTCGACTCTTGAAGTGCTTCAAGGATGCCGGCTTAGACGGAATTCCTCAGGAACTATTCAAGTATGGCGGTGTGGCAGTCATTAACCAGTTAACCGCGCTGTTCGCAAAAATTTGGCATGAAGTGAAAGTGCCTTCCTCTTGGGGCGAATCAATTATTGTCCCAAATTTCAAGAAAGGTGCTCGCACTTCATGTGCAAATCATCGCGGGCTTAGTCTTATTTCGGTTGCCTCTAAGTTGTTGGAATCCATTCTACTTCGTAGACTATCCTCAGTACGTGAATCATACTACCGTGAAGAACAAACTGGTTTCCATCCTGGCCACGGATGCGTGGATCAAATCTTCACGCTCCGCCAACTCCTTGAACATCGCCACATTTATCACAGGCCCACTATCGTTGCATTCTTAGACATACGTGCCGCTTTTGACTCCGTTGATCGACCTGCTTTATGGCGTTGCTTACTAAAGAACGGAGTGCCAGCGAAATATACCGCCATCTTACGAGCACTTTACCTTCATACATGCGGCAGAGTGAGGGTCTATGCCAAGCTTTCCTCGCAATTCACTGTCAAAAGCGGTGTGCGACAGGGCTGCCCTATGTCCCCATTCCTCTTCAACTTCGCAATCGAAGACGTTCTGTCGAATGCCCTAGAAGGTTTCCAACATTTTGGCCTAGAGCTTCTACCGAGTGAACGCGCGACCGACTTAGATTATGCTGATGATATCGCCTTACTTGGTGACGATCCTCAGGGTATGCAACTCATTCTGGAATGTTTGGCGGTTGAAGCATCTAAGTATGGCATGAGCTTTGCCCCATCGAAATGTAAAGTACTGCTCAAGGATTGGCTTTCACCTGCACCCGTGCTCACTCTCCAAGGTGCACAACTTGAACAGGTAGATAGTTTCGTCTACCTTGGGAGCTATGTTTCCGCTGACGGCACTATCAACAAAGAAGTTTCGCTTCGTATCGCTAAAGCTTGATCAGCATTTGTCAATCTGAGGCACTTGTGGCGTCGTCGCTACGTCTCATTCTCACTAAAGGGCCAAGTTTACAGCACGTCAGTTCGCTCAGTATTGTTGTATGTGAGCGAGTCCTGGCCGATTCGCGTGGAAGACATGCGTCGTCTTTCTGCGTTCGATAACGGTTGTTTAAGGAGGATCGCTCGTGTCCGGTGGCAACATCGAGTTACCAGTAATGACGTTCGACGTCGCATCTTGGGGAATGCAAGTATTTCCTTCAACAAACTGGTTTTGTTGCGCCAGTTAAGATGGCTCGGTCATGTCCTACGCATGGCACCTGAGAGTCTACCGCGTCGCGCTCTATTCGCTCGTCAAGGACCTGGCTGGAAGCGACCGCGTAGTTGTCAGCCTTCCATTTGGCGGCAGCACATGAAATCGCTGACGTCGCGTCTAGCCGCTGTTGGACCCGTACGTCTTCCAGGATGGGGACCCAAAGATGAGGAGTGCCAATGGCTTAGGACTCTTGAAGACATGGCCCGCAACCGGAATCAGTGGAAGACTTGTGTACAGTGTTGTATTGATTCACATGTTTAATTTTACTAATATTGAAAATGACAAAAAAGAGAAAAATCGGCGTGTGACAAACAAACTAAAAATGTTTTGTTCTGTATTTTTGCCAAAATATTCCATTTTCTTGCGGCATATTAGCTGAAGTGTGTTGCCCACCTTCAACTAGCATGCTACGATGATTATGGCGCAATGACTCTCCTGTCCACTGATTTCCATGATTTTTATTGGCTCTATGTCTAGTTACTAGACCGCTGAGATTACATACATACATACAGCCTCTTTATATCCGCTGATCTAAGGGGCCAGGTTTCACAACCGTACAGTAAAGTCGAACCTACCGCTGCATTGTTCACTTTACCCTTCAAGGGGAGAGTGGTGTCGCGCCGGCACCATAAGTGGCGAAGGTAAGCAAAATTGCCTCGAGCATTTGCTATACGCTCGTGATCTTATTCTCAATCCCACGGGCGCTGATACAAGTTCCCAGGTAGTTGAATTTTTGAACGACTTCTATCTTATCGCCACCAAGGGTCAGCGAAGAAGTTGATACAAGCCAATCTTGGAGGAACGGTTTGCACTTCGATGATTTAAAGCAAAGCCCGAAGCTGGAGCAGGTGAAAGCCAAGACCTGAGCATTATTTTACACTTCGATGGGACGAACCTCATGTCATACTTAGATGATTCAACCGCCATGTGATCCAGGATGAGTTGTATATTCTGCGAGTTCTCACCAAGTAAGGCAATATCATCAATATCAGACGTCGGTCGAGCACTCACCCGGAAGAAGCACTAGGCCAAAAGATTGAAAACCTTATAGAACACTCAACAGAACGTCTTAGATTGCAAAGTAAAAGAGGAATGGAGATATAGGACAGCTCTGGCGCACGACGCTATTGACAGAGAATTGCGAGGAAAGCTTGACAAATACCCTCACTCTGCCGGATGTACGAAGCTAAAGTGCTCATGAGATGGCGGTGTATTCATCTGAAACCCCGTTGTTTAGCAAGCAACGCCATAAAGCATGTCGATCAACGGAGTCAAAAACCGCACCTCTGCCTAAGAATATAATGATAGTGGGTCCGGGATGAATGTGCTGATGTTCGAGGAGCTGGCGGAGCGTGAAAATTTGATTCAAGCATCCGCGGCGAGGACGGAAAGCAGCTTGTTTTTCACGGTAGGATGATTCACCTATTGAGGATAGTCTACGGAGTAGACTAGACGCCATTAGCTTTGAGTCAACCGCAATAGGACTACTCCCGCGATGATTTACACAGAAAGTATGAGCGACTTTCTTGAAAATGGAAACAAAAACTGATCCGTTTTAAGAGGAAGGCACTTTCCCTTCATGCCAGACTTTCGTGAGTAACGAGGTCAGCTAGTTACCGATTGCCACGCCGCTGTACTTGAAGAGCTCCGGAGGATGGCCGTCTGAGCCGGCAGCTTTAAACCCCTTCAAGCGTCGAATCTCGAGGTAGAATTTCACTTCGCTGGGAAGATTCAATAGGAGTATCCATGGTGGAAAACAAGACATACAGCATGTACTGATAGACGGTGGAGACAGCTGGACCGCGAGTGAAAGTGCTTGGCCCAGCGGTTCAGAAGCCTCAGATGGTTGGTGATCGGAGACTCATCCAACTCGCGACTAACTTCAATGACACCAGGCTTCCTGAGGCCAGTAAACCAAATGAGATGGAATAGCTTGCGAGTGTTCTCAGAGATAGCAGCGGTATCCATCTCTAAAGCACGCTCAGACTACCATGCCTCGCAATCCTTGGGTAGGCTTTGCTTGAGCAGCCTGTTGACAGAACGGCGCCGCTCGTTACAATCTGATTCCGCCTGAATATCTTTTCGGCATTCAAACAGCTCCAGAGAACCAGCAGA
The DNA here is from genome assembly GCA_944474145.2 of Dicrocoelium dendriticum. Lineage (NCBI taxonomy): Eukaryota > Metazoa > Platyhelminthes > Trematoda > Plagiorchiida > Dicrocoeliidae > Dicrocoelium > Dicrocoelium dendriticum. The sequence continues at coordinate 416,273 of OX104062.1, forward strand.
GATAGAAGCCTTTAAGGAGCGTCGAGCTGAGACGAAGCTTGACTGTCCAGAAATGGTCATGGCTTTCTGTATACAAGTCCAGTGTCGCTCCACGTCTTAATGTGGATTGCAACTGAGTGCATATGACAGTGAAGACTGCTAGTTGGTCTGGACAGAGGAATAAGTTAATCTATTTACATCAATCTTGCGGTGCGTCTTGTGTCTGGACCACCCAAAACACAAGCAGTTTTTCGCGCAGATCAGTGCATGATTTGAGTCAACGAAGGTGGACCAAAGGGACCTGCTGTCCAGTACGCTGCAGCACCACCTAAAACCAATGGCAATATAATCAATTTGGGACCACGCTTTGTTGGAGAAGGGGGACGCCACGTTGCGGAACGCTTCTTCGTACTCTTGAAGTTAGTGCTCGATGGAACAGAGAACAATGCTTTATCATGGGATAAAACCAAGTGCTTGGCACTTCCCTTGGAATAGTTGGGTCAATACGATGAAATCAAAATATGGGTGAGTCATCTACCTAACGTCTGCCGAGATTAATACTTTGATAAATAACATCAGCGTAAAAGTTAAAAAAAATCCCGCGTTAAGGTTCAGAAATACCCTGGGGTGCAGTGGTGGTTGATAAACGGCGTGGGAAAAGGAAAATATGGTCGCTCAATTGGGTCCATTTGAAATATAAATCCTGTAGGAAACTATGCTTGGCATAATGCATAATTGAGTAGTTTTGACAACGAATTATTGGGAGCTGAGAGCAACATCTAATCGATTTTTTGTAAAGGTCCATGGTAGGGGAGAATGCAACTGAGTTTGGGAGTGTGTTCCAGGCTTGGCAAACCAAAAGGGAAAACTGATTCCGTCAACACTCTAGACGGCTTTATTTTTCCCTCAATATTAAGCAGTTACATTGAGCTGCGTGTTCTGGCTAAGTTTCAGGAAACGGCGGTCTACGCGGTTAGGTCACTCAATATCTGATACGCTGATATTAGATCGCTGCGCAGCCTTCGATAGCTTCCGATGAAAGTTCCCAGCAATTTCAGCCTTCGTTGCTCTTCGTTGAGGTGCCTATAACGTCTCTAGATGGCGCTTCAACCCAGATTGCCAAGTTTAGATAGCGTATTCAACATGCGTGCGCACGCAGGAATTGTGCATCATTGGGAAGATTGATGAATCAAATCTCCCGATTTTCCTTCGCAGCATGCCGACATGCTGGTTACAACTTTTCGCAGCTACCTCAACTAGTTTTGCGCAGTTGACGTCGCTCTTTACTAGTACACCAAGGTCACGTTCCTGGGAGCTGGTCGGCAATTCCTGTGCCCCAAGCGAATATGTGTAGTTATGTCTATGGCGTAATTGCACAACGCGACATTTGTGTACGTTGAATGGTAGGGTGTTCTGAACTAACCAGTTCGAAACGTATTAAGATCGCACTGCAGCCGTTCACGGCCGTCCGGTCCTCTGATCCTTCGCCATATCTAGAAATCATAAGCAAAAATAGGAAATCGGAAGCAATTGATCTTGCCAAATCGTTAATGAACATCAAGAATAGACGAGGTCCAAGCACCGAGCCTTGTGGTACACTACACACCACATCGTTTGCATCGGTCAGTGATTCTCGGACTCTCAAATCTAGCCGTCGCTCGTGTAGAAAAGTGTGAATCCAACTCAGGATTGTGTCGCCAATGCCGTACTTTCAAGGCTTTTGTAGGAGAATTCGATGATCTAAGTGATCAACAGCTTTTGAAAAGTCCAGCTAGATGACATCGACTCCTGCCTTATCATTAGCAGCTTCAGCCCAAATGTTACGTGCAACTAATATGTTAAGATTACACGAATGCTTCTGTCGAAAGCCATGTTGCTCTGGAGCTATTAACTTGTGGTTTTTCAGATATAGCACCAGCGCACCAGCGATGATTGATTCCATAAATTTGGATAGTAAAGGAATTAGTGTTTTTGGACGGTATACAAGCAGGCCAGTTTCCCGGGCTCTGAGAGCCCACAGAGAGATGAAGTGGTCAAGTGTGGGAGAATGGCGACCGATGGGAGATCGGCAGTTACTCGTTTTTTGATGGGGCAATGGTACCTTGTCTGCAACTTGATTCGGCTAAGTTGCGTCCCAACCTTAGTTTAGACCTACGTCAGACTCAATTAAAGCAGCAGTCAAGTTACGCTTCTGTACAGTCCTCGGTATGCTTGCTGCTTCAAGTGCTTTAATATTTGAACTGTGCAAAGCTTCTGCGACCTTTGACCAAAGTTCAGAAGGAAGACGTTTCTGATTTTTCCACCATCGATCTTAAATATCCGTTGCTTGTTGCACTGACTGAACCGCATGTGTCAGGATTCTAGGGCCGCATCCTCTATAATTTGGTGAGAGAGGTATCTTGTTGAGCGATAGCGCCACAATATTATCCAAAGAAAGTGTTTCACGAATGAATCGCCGCTGTTATCAATCGTGCTTTTCGTTCTCTTGAATATCGTTAGAAGGATGTTCTGGCACGCCATATGTGAAGATTGTGTTTAGGCACGCTTGCTTGCTGTGCCCCTCTTCGGTGTTCCCTTTGGATTGTCGCGCGCTCCAAGGGACATCAGGATAGATGCGTATCCCACAGGATCTGTGTTTTAGAGCACTTGCGGAGAGCAATGGCTTTCTACATCGGTGGAAGATTCTAATGTTACTCGAATAAGTCTGGGTTCTCCATAGTATGGCGACTTCGGATGTCGAGTAATTCGTAACAAATTTATGGGCTTGGCTTTGACACTCAACAGCATACAGGATGAGTTCCATTGATCTTGGTTGTCCCATAGCTTCTCCCGCATTGTGATGGCGATAGATTGGAGGACATTTGAGCATACAACAGTCCGGGCACTATTGTTGGATCCGTTTTTCGTTGCTCTATAAGGTATGGTACTCATTTGTCTTGACCTGCTGAAAAGCGTTGCTTGTTTGCAGTTTGTCCCTCTATTCGCGTTCACGGTGTTTCCATCAGAAGAGACTACAACGGCGGCCTCTTGGTGGACCTTTGCAGCAATCTCTTCAGAGGTAACTGAAGTACCGAGGGATTTGTCTCGTTAAGAGTCATTTGAGCAACTGGTATCGAAAGTTGGTGTTCGGTTGCTTCATCCATCTTAATACCAGATGTCAGGTCAATTGGAAATTGCTTAACCAGACTTGTTGTGTAGTGCCTGACTTTCGTTGCCATGAGTAATGTTTGACTCTCGTAGGTACAGTCAGTTTTCGCCAGGCTTTCTGCCAAAGTTAGAGAAGACAACAGGGATGGGACTTGGCTGATTGCAGTCCAAGGGAACCGGATGATGCAGTATTTCGTTCCTTAGAAGCAAATAAGCTTTTGTGATGCGTACTCGCTTCCATTAAAGTAATCTTATCGTTTATCATCTGCTCGGCTTCTGCAGTTAACCGGTCGCACTTCTGAGCTAGGATAAGCAAGCACTTAACGAGGGGGATGGTGGAATACGCAGTACAGAAGCAAAGTGCATCTTGGGAGCTATTTCGCTCTCGTACCTGATTTTGGGACACATTTGCACATTTCGAAGGATACCATTCCAAACAGTGCGAGCAAGCCAGACCGAGATTAACTACTCGTTGACATTCTCCTAACCCACATCTTTCTTTCGCTTGGAGTTGTTTCGGATTTGCGTTTCTGCCATTCAACGTGGTGTCGTTAGCTGACCTAGTGGGTTGGTTAGCATTCTGTACATTTCCAGCTTTTAGAACGGGGCACATCGGTCAGGCGAGCGTGGTGGTTACAAGGTCAAATTAGCGGCCCGCGTGGTCGCGCGGTCCATGTGATGGGATATGCAGGCGCCCTAGCTGACAAGTTCACAACGAATGGTGAATGACTGGAACCTGCTAAATGAATCTGTACACAGCGCTGAACACAGATTGAGAGCTCATAAATTCTTTCACAGCTGGGTTAAGAAACGCCAGATGGGCATAACCTTAGGCACTTAGGACTGCCTCGAGAATTCTATATCGAATGGGGTCACACAGAAAGGCAATCGGCTCAATCTGATTGTGTTATTCGTTTGCGCTTAATCACGGATGCCAGTGAAAATGGTTAGTAATGGCACAGACTCTAATCGTAAAAGATATTTCCACGTATGATGAGTCAGTGTGTAGGACTGGTAAGTCCGGTTCCAATGAGCGTACAGTGACAAAGCTGCGAGAACATGGAGAGGGGATAGACGGGAATAATCCAGATGAATCAGGAGCAGGCACCTCACGCGCGTGTGTGAATGACCTTGCGTTTAGGATCCATGAGGATAACTACGTATTTGACCAGTCATCACCGAATCGAACACGACGGAGGTAGCCCACTTCCTAAAAAGACACAAGCCATGGTGGACAATTCGACGCCCCAAACATTCAGAACTTTATGCGTTTTCCTTGATTTGGCTAACTATTCCAACCGCTTTTATTTCAGAACGCTTCAGGCTCATTCAGCCACGGACGGATCTGCTCCAAATTAAGTTTTGGGAATTCGAATCAACTGCAGAAGCTATAGCAGCATTCGGCATGAGATAACTCGCCTTTGAAAGCGCTACTACGCTTAGTCACTTGGAAACTAATATCCAAATATCCTATTCGCAAAACTGATGAATCTCAAATTGCTGTTGACGGAGTGCTTCAGCAGATCGTAGACGGTCAACGGTACTTATCAAACTATTCACCTCGGCAGACGTTCGATGAATGACCCAGACAAATTTTGATTTCATCAGATTCACCTCAACCATCCTACGGGACGTGTCAAGCACTTGCTTTTATCCCGTGATAAATCATTGTTCATTGTTCATTGTTCATACGTTGGCCAAAAGCTATGAGGCTGCGAAATGTGGCAACCGAGACGGTGGCACCAACTTCATCGATACTTGGATATCCGTGCTTGGCAGTTCTGCTCCTTTCTACATGGGTAGAGCACTCCAGTTTAATTTCGCCGTGTTTCGGAACATTAACTGCATGCTCGGCCAGGCCTCATCTACGCACAACAGCACATCACCCGGCTGAGAAGGACTTAGTCGAGTTTCAAATTCTTGAAAGATACTTGGAACCCATCGAGTAGTCATGAGTTCAGAGAGGTTTGGAAACAATCGGTTGGTATAGTATTTTTGGTAACGTTTCGCCAATAAAATAATGGCTTCGTCAGACCAGGTGAATCAGTGTGCAATTGGTGTGGGATTTTATAGCGAACCGGGCCGATAACCGCGGCACCCGAGTCTTGAGCCATGAGTCATTACAGGAACAGTTCGGGATGTCACCTCAGGTGGTTTAAACACAGTGGGAATAATCCAGGTGTTCCTTTGTGCGTCATGACATTGACGGATAGGCCCATAGTGTTGACAATGGGAGTCGGTTTGCACTTTTCAATCTGATCCACGCATCGATGATCGTCAAGCTGGCCGGCCTAAAACCGCCCGCCATGCATTAGGGAATTCTACCCCCTCAATTCTATTCACGCAGTCATCAGATTTGGCAATTTCCACCGCCTCAGCAATCAGCCGCTGGGATGTTGATCGTATGCCTCTCCTAATGACCTCTACGTTTTCGAGGTCTATCTGGTGACCCGTGTCTAATGCATGCACAGCTACGGCCGAGTCTCTTACTATCGCCTGGTATTCGAACTCGTTTCTTGGTAGTCTTGCAATGCGCCTCCTATGCTCCGAAATTCGTGTGCGGAATTCTCTCGCTGTTTGGCCTATATACACATGTGCACAGTCTTTACATTTAATTTTATAAACACAGTTAGTCGTCCTATCCTTGGGAAGCGGGTCCTTCAGGTGTACCAGTGCCGAACGTAACGTTCGACCTCGGTGAAAGATCACCCTTATATTTTCCTTGTTTAGTACCCTCCGAATTGCCTCGGAAGTGCCTTTCTTGTACGGAATTCCGACCGTCCCTATCCACTCGGCTGTGGGTCTTGACTGCCGGTGTAGCACCTTATGCAATTGATGTTTAACTAGTCGCCGTGGGTAACCGCTTTCTAATGGTTTGCTCATTGCCACTTTCCGCGCAGCCTTTTTGTCCTCCTCCATCGTGCACAAGGTTTGTGCCCTGTAGAATAGCGTTGAGGCTATCCCAGCGTAAACCTGTTTCGGATGACCCGATGTGTAGTGGAGTACGCCGTCAGTATCCGTTGGCTTGCGATATAGTGTCGTCTTTAAATTTCCCCCATTCCTGTGAACTAGGCAGTCAAGAAATGGTATTGTACCGCTACAAGATTCCAACTCAATAGTAAATTGTATTCTCTCATCAATGGAGTTTAAGTGATCAAGCAATTCGTCCTTCTTATCCTTTTTAACAAGTACAAAGGTGTCATATACATAACGCCACCAAACTTTTGGTGAGTTAATGGTGCTTGTTAACGCCCTGTTCTCGAAGTCTTCCATATACAGGTTCGCCAGTACAGGGGATATTGGCGATCCCATTGCGAGACCTTGTTCCTGACTGTAAAGCTTCGACTGAAAAACGAAGTAAGACATGTTAAGACACACTGTCATTCCCTCGATTATCTGGTTAACTGTTAGTTTCGTCCGATCATTCAGAGTGACGTCTTCATTTAGACAACGTCTTGCTATTCCTAGCGCCTCTTCTTTGGGTACATTTGTGAAGAGTGATGTGACATCGAAGCTGACCATCAAATCATCTGACTCAATTTTTAGACTTGCTATCTTTTGAGCGAAGTCATAAGAGTTTTTCACGAATGCACTCGTTCGCCCTGTTAGAGGCTGCAATAGTCTTGCAAAGTATCTAGCAAGTTCATGGGTCGGGGAGCCAATACCGTCGACTATGGGCCGTACGGGGACTTCGGGTTTGTGAACTTTTGGCAAGCCATAAACCCTCGGAGGTAAAGTCGATTTTGGATAGAGACTGTACCATTTGCCTGCCCCCAAATCGTCCTTCACGGTTCTTAAATAGTTACCAACCTCCGTTTTACTCTTGTTCATTACCGACGCCACTGTCTTATCAACAACTACTCTATATGGACCCGTCTCCAAGTGTTGTCCCATTTTTTCCAAGTATTCTGACTTATTCATTACAACCAGTGTTTTTCCCTTGTCAGCCGTTGTAAGTACAATGCTGCGATCTTCCTTCAAGGAATTTAATGCGATACCTTCAGTCTGCGGAAGATTTGGCTCACCCGGTTGCTGAAACTTAATGATATTTACTAGCTGTGCTCGAATATTCTCTGCCTTCGTAGCGGGCAACTTTGTCACCGCGCTCTCAATGCTTGGGATAATCTCTTCGGCATATATCTTAGGTTTATTGATGGTAAATGTCAAACCTTTCTCCAACAATCTACATTCCGTTTCATTCAAAACCCTATCTGACATATTAACTACATTACAATAGGTACTAATAGACGAGGAATAAAATTAGGATGCTCAGACATTAAACGTTCGAACTTACGCAATTGTCTTTTCTTTGCATTTTGCCCTTGTTTCATTTTGACGTCTGAAGCCTTATTGAAAATTCTGTTGTAGTCGAGAGGCGTTATGGCGATTTGTAGATCCAGGCTCAGCCGACTCGCGTCAATGCGGATCTCGCTTAAACGTTTTGTCACTAGGTAAATCCGCTGTTTCAGAAAGGCCTTGGAAGCATTAAATGCAATCCTTGCAGAGGTGTACGTGCTGTCCGGAGGTTTCACTGTGAGACATTTTGGGATCAGGTTTGTCTTAAGACATCTCATGTTGAAAACGCGATGATTCTCCCAGTTCGCTTCAAGTCCCGCCAATCGAACGAATTCACATGACAGTTTTCGAACACGGGGTCCGTAATTGGTTTCAAATTCTTGAAAGATACTTAGTCGAGTGTTTTCATCGCCAACTCCAAGCTGCACTGATTGCGACGCAATCGAGTAGGCGGTGGTCAGAGCTTTTACTGATAATTCTCCACAGCATTCGTAATATTGAAGGAACATATCGGTTGTCCTGCAACGCTGATGAAGCTAAGGATTCCTGGAGAATTGGTACTGGATTCCAAGGTTAACGTCGAAGTCGATTCTACATCAGTTGTTGCACGACTGAAGCTTTAATTCAGCGTGATTCGTCCAACGTCATCCCGATTCATCTTCGAAGCCAACAAGTTCTCCCCGACTTGTACCCATACCCCTTCGTTCTCATGTTTGTCGATGCGGTCGGCAAACCTTTGAAAACGCCCTTTTGAATCCATTGTACTCAACGAGAAGCAATTCGTATTGCTCAGAACTGGTTCTGGAGAATACGTGAGTATTGATCGCCTTAACCCTGAAAAAGCCACCGTAGCATGGGTGATCCAAACTAAAAAGCAGCTCTAAAGGCATGCATAATGTATTAACAGTGACAAATTCTTACCATAAATACCCAGTGTGACATGTGAGGAATATAAGAACAAAGCAACACCATTTAAAGCAGTTAGTTTATTCCACGTTTTGAAAAGCACGGTGAGAAGACGAAGTCTGGTAGAGGCATGCATTTCGTATTGTCTGCTCAGTACCATTAACGATAACCGATATGCATAGATATAGCTAACAATGGGTGCAACTAGACAAGCTTAAGGTGCAGAACGCATGACGGAAGTTCACACCTACTTCCAAGGCAGCTTTAGGCTGACAAATAATTGTTTCTGAACACACAAGGCTGGCTTAATCCGGCTTATAGCAACAGCCTCAGGGAATCGAATGAAGAGGGGATTAGTGTGACGTAACACAACTTTAAACGCTGAGCCCAGCTGTATCCGGTGACCCGAATCTAATGAGTCTTGGCCAGTTGAGGAAGCCGGCGGTTTGTGCGAACATGGAACCTGACGAGGGTAAGCAATCTGAGCCAATTCAAGTTGTACCCATCTTGGTTCATGTTCCTTTATTCGGGATGTCGGCGTTCTATTAGTTCTGCCTATGTGACTGTTTCCGCAGTCACGTACAAATTGGTACACGCAGTGTGAGTTGGCCCCAATATGCTGAGCTCCCTTCGTTGGAGGAAGGTGCAAATTACTGGTTCGGTTGATGACGACAACTTGTCCAGCATAGCAACTTGCTTGTATAGCCGAAATTATGCGCTTAGTTATCTTCAGCGTGTCTAAGTCACCTTTGAAAGGTAACACGATATACACTTTCTTCTTGGCTGCCGTGTGCACCAATTTCTCTGGACCTCGCGGTTGGCTGTGTTTCTCGATAAATCTTCGAGGGTAGCCATTCGCCATTAGTGTTGCTGTAATTAACACTAGCTCATCGTCCAGACAGTCGACCGAACAAATTCGTCTGGCACGACTAACCAGAGTCTTCACAAGTGTCCGTTTGTACCACACTGGTGTGAAGCTGGTGAAGTGCAGGTACTGACCGGACCAAATTGATTTCCGATAAGTGGAACTCTGAATCAATCCATCATTCCTGCGACTTATGAGTATGTCCAGGTATGGCACTTAATTGTTCTGTTCTATTTCGCATGTAACCCGTAAGTTAACATGAGCACAATTGAGCCGTTCTACCAAATGTGTGAACTGCTGCTCCGACGAACAGAAAGCCGAGACATCATCGACATATCGGTTGGAGTAGGGCACCTGGGCTATTTCCGTGTAAATGCTTCTTTTTACCATCGTCATAAAGAAATCAGCGAGCACAGAACCTAATGGTCTACCCATTGCTACGCCGTCAATTTGACGGTATCGTGTATTCCGGAAATGAAAACCTACATTTCCCGTGCACAATAATAGAGATTCTCTTAGCAATTCAATCGGAACTGGTAGCGAACAGCCACTGTTTTCAGCTGATTCGCACACGTAATCAACCGTCTGATGGAGCGGCAAGTTGGTAAACAAGGATTCTACATCCAAGGAACATATGACTTTGTCTGACAGGTTGAATTCATCAAGCCAAATGTGCGTTGGACGTAGATGTGAATTTCCGTCATTCGTTCTGCAACTTAAGCTTGTCTGGCTGCATCCACTGTTATCTATATCTATGCATATCAGTAATTGTTAATGGTACTGAGAAGACAATACGAAACGCGTGCATCTACCAGCCTTCGTCTTCTTTCCGTGATTTTCAATACAATTGAAGTCCATTACGAAGATGGTCACGTTCTAGCAAGTACTATTGCTGCGAGAGATCAACTCACAGAGCCTCTTGTAAAATTATGGCTAGGAAGGTTTTAACACTACCTTTGATTATTTTGCATGTTAAGAATGTGTATTTACAACCAGTCGTTAGCCGTGAATTCCTAATTCACCGACGTAACTGATACTGTACAATCCTGATTCGTTTGTGTAACTATACTACTTTCTGTTACAAGTAGTACATTCTCTCTTCATATTTTATCCGCGATGATTGGGCAGATGGCCAACATTGATCACATTCAGAACCTGAATTAACTGTGCTGCCTATGTTACATTTCCCTGTCTTTATTATATAACTAAAAGTGTTCACTGACAACGATGTGCAACAGTCAGACATCTGAACACTGTTTTAATGCACCGTTTTCTTACATCATTGTATTGGCTCTGACTGCCCGAACTGACCGCGTGGAATGATATCTGAACCTAATTACGGGTCCGTTCATCTAATCGTAATTTATACGTTTCTAATAATCTTATTATGGTTTATGTAGAATCGTGGTTACTTCAGTACAGTTTATTCTGCCCACCGCCCTTCTTTCTCACATCCCAGACGGCGTGCGTTTAGAGAGGTGTCGTCATCTGGCGTTTTAACATCCATTTCTACAGTAAAACAAGTTGACTAGTGCTGACTCGCTCTCAGATGGATGAATCTGGAATGCGTTCTCGTTCGCAGAATGCAGACTTTAGTACAAGTATGTCCACCGCTGATCAACTGTATGTGGCATTGCTTAGTAGTATAGAACTAGAAAGTGGGTTGGAAGCTTTTACTTCTAAGGATGCCGTATTGGTATCCTCAGGAGCCGTAAGGCTAGATCATCAATACAAAATTGTCCTACGGGTGGCATCATAATTTTTGACGCCTGCTGGTTTGGATGAAGATTACATTGCAATGGCTGGCGTGCATTTCGTTTTGGTTATGGGGATAAATGATTGCCAAGGTCGCGGTTTTCCCGGGACCAAGTCCTGCCTGAAACGTTTCCTGGAAACGCCTAGAGTGCACTTGAAGGTCTCGCTGGCTTGCAGAAGAGGGAGTTTGACCGCTTTAACGGTGATCCGATGCAGTATTGCCTATTTATGCGCAGTTTTCAAGCAAACGTCATGGGTGTTTTTGCTCATCCTTTTCTTCTCGATTCACGTTTCCAAATTAGCATCTGAGTCGATTGGCAGCGTAAACCTGCTTAAATTGGCCGTTTCAACTTTCATGGAACACAGCCCAGAGGTTTGGTTTGCAATATTGGAGGCCAATCCAAAAAATATGGGCATTAAAATGGACCGCCCGAGGTACAATCAACTCGTCCCACGCCTTCCTTCGTCGGTTGTGACGCTGGTTGAGGACATCCTACTCTGCCCATCGAATGAGGCAAAGAATGAAACGACGAAGCAAGCGATTCTGAAAGAGTTACAGCCCAGCCCAAGAGCTTGAGTTGTACAGCTCAATGGTCTCAGCTTGGAGATCGCAAGCCGTCGACGTTGCTCCGCGAACTACAGCGCATCGCTGGTTCTTTATTCTCGAGCGAAGAAGGTATAAAGGAACTGTTGTTTGCACGTCTATCAGAGCTGTTGCCGGTAATACAGTCCATGTTTCTGGATAGGCCTCCGAAATTGCTAGTTACCAAGGCAGACGCTGCGTTCAAACGTATTCCTCAGCAGACGACCAGTAACTCCGGTGACGTATTCTCACCGATGGAAGCAGAGTCTTATATTTGCTCTAAGTAGTCAGACCGCTCTGACCCTAAAGAGGAGGAAATTGCGCTAATTCGCAGCAGGCTAGCAGCAATGAAGGCTTCAAAGCAGCGTATGCCACGGTCAGATGCCGACCACGTTTTCGCGACCGTTCATTGCAGCTCGTCTGTGCCTGCACCGAGTACGTCTCGCTCGACGAAAAAGTACATCATTTTCTCTGCACGTTTCCAGTCCGACAATACCAGTTCCGCCAAAGAATTAAATTGGTATAACCGCCAATATGGTAGATAGGCTAGAGGTTGTCGGGCTCCCTGCATTACGCATGACTTAGCCGCTTTAGGGAAAGAGTATGGTCCCAACCTATCCTCAAAGACTAAACAAATCGCCTGTTTAACGATATGGATCCAGGTTTTTCAGCACGTTCCTTATCCACATGGGAGCGCAAGTTCGCGTCATCCATCCGAACGCGAATAACAGGCACTCAAAACCTATGTACAAGCAGTGTGCAGCCAACGGTACTCCGATAGCTTCATTCGGTCAACGCGTGGACCTCAATCTTCGTCGAGATTTTCAGTTGCTTTTCATGGTTGTGTTTGTACCGCTGGCAAATATCAGTATGTAGTTCCTCCGATATTTTGGATTGCTTGCTGATGCTGGTCGCCACAGACTTTTAGGCGACTGTACTAAACTATGGGTTGCAAGCATTCTTACGGAGGCCTCGATATTTAGTCTCGTTTTCCCAATGGCCTAAGTACCTTCAGATTATGCGAACCCATCTGTCCTCATTGTTGCCTTCACCTGTTTACTGTTACATTTATCATTCCTGTAACTGTAATTTCCTGATGTGAACCATCGGAAAGAGATCTCTTTCCAACGCTGTGTTTCACTATCCAAATACCCGCGACTGGTACGACCAGCTGCATAGCTTCCACCAGTCACCACAGACTTCGCTCATCACATTGTCACACACGGTCTGCCAACGAGTGCCCGACCCAGACGACTCGCCTCTGACAAAGTGCGTGCCGCAAACGCTGAATTCGGTCACTTACTTCAGTTTGGTATCATAAGACCATCCAACAGCCCATGGGCGTCAACTCTCCACGTGGTTTCGAAAAAGACTATGGGGACTAGCGTCCTTGTGGCGTTTATCGATCTCTAAACAACGTAATCACGCCTGATCGCTATCCTATCCCACACATCGTGGACCTCATCGTTAGTCTTGCAGGTAAAACCGTTTTCAGTAAAATCGACTTGGTGCGTGCTTACAATCAAATTCCGGTAGTTGAAGTGCACATCGCTAAAACTGCCGTGACGACGCCATTTGGTTTGGTTGAGTTTCTGTGCATGCCCTTTGGCCTAAAGAATGTCGCGTAGGTTTTTCGGCGCTTCATCGATGAAGTTTGTCGCAGCCTAGAGTTCGCTTACACCTACGTCGACGACATCCTAATCGCGAGCTGCCCATGCGAGGAGCACCTAGGCCACGTTCGAACGCTTTTTGATCGTTCATTTAAACGTGGGTTGATGATCAACGCAGAAAAGTGTTCGTTTGGTGTAAATTCTGTCAGTTTTCTCGGCCACCACACTTCTACTGCAGGCTTTGGGACAATGCAGCATAAATTAAGGCCATCATCGACTACTCCGGGCCTCATTGTTTCAAACAGCTAAGGCGCTTTGATGACTTCGTTAACTTTTATCGCCGTTTCTTACTTAGTGGTCTTTTGCTTATGCAAACCCTCACAGACCTTCTCTGGAGGAAGCTGAAGAAGTTCGGTTTTTCTGCTGCAGCACGCCTTGCCTTCTATGCTTTGAAACAATCCACCACCAACATTACTGTTATAGTGCATCAGGACCCGGCAGACCCAATGTCGCTCAATACCGTGGCTTCTGACGTGGCAGCTGGGGCGGTCTTACAAAAAAAGGTAGGTGACGCTTGGCATCCGTTGTCATTTTTCTCCAAACTTTCGTAACCTGCCGAATCTCGTTACAGAACTTTCGGTACAGAACTATCCGTCATTTATTTATCCATAGGTCATTTCCGACATGTCTTAGAAGGCCGCTCCTTTGCTGTCTTCACCGACCACAAACCCTTGACTTACGTGCCTGGCTCTTTTACCAATCGATACTCTCTAGAAAGTCACGCCACCTAGATTATATCGCTCAGTTTACGACCGATATACAACAGGTCTCAGGTGTGCACAACGCTGTCGCCGAGGCAATCTTCCGTATTCAAACGATCTCTGCGGATGCCGGCACCGCTATCAAATTGGCCGCCATGGCTAGCGCCACGAGGCTGGATCTTACGGTGGTGCGATGGTTTGCATGCCTAAGTTATCTATTGAGCTATGCTGGATAGTGCTTTTTTGCACCTTCAGAGCCACTCATTCCAGATTGGTCAATGGTTCCAGGCCAAACAAACTCAGCTTCCTGGTCTTCCAGGTTGCGGGTTGGAATGAGCGTGGTTCCTTATTCCTTAAAACGGACTCCTTGTAGCCCAACGCGAAATCCGCTGCCTTGCGGTCTGGTTTTTGAATCAAAGACTTTGGTTGGGAACCCTAATCGTTCTCCTGTCTAGGCCTGGGAAACCTGACAGTCTGCTGCCCATACAATACTATGAATTTCTCTTCAAACAGTTTCTTGCTGCTCTGGCAACAGTAGAGAATAATCAACGGTGACCTATCTGCTGCATCGAACAGAGTGGTTAGGGGTTTGGGTTATACTGCTCAAGCCTTTCCATCTTTTTATTCCCCATCTTATACTTTTTTCTCTAACCCCGTACCAGCTTACTTTTAGTTCCTCAGTTTTCAACCTACCAATTCTTGGCCCTCCCTCACCTTGCTGTGATAGGCTTTTATCTTTTAGTTTCAACCCAGATGTGAACGCGCAGCGTCATACCTGTTTTGTCGACAAGTCCATGTCCAACCAAGCGGCCCAGCCCAGTTCGTCGACTTCCATTTGGAACACTCGATGATTCTTCAGATTGGCATGCCTCGATGTACGCACCTTGCTACAGATCGATCGACAGACAGCATTTGCCCGAACATTGGAGACCCTCTGGAATGATATCTGTTGCCTATCGGAGACCCGCTTTCAAGACTCGAGCTCTGTGCTCACTTTGCAATCCCCTTCAGGGGACTACAGCAACACTTTCTCATTGCGCCTATCCTGTGAAGATGCAGCTTCGAGCACCGGCCAAGCCGGTGTTGGTATTGCCCTGAGTCCCCGGCTGAAGCTGTGCTGGTTGACTGGATTCCAATCAGTAGCCGGTTGTGTGCTGTCCGATTGGATGGCTCCTTCAAAACTTCGAAGTCGCGCGGGACTAACAGGTGTCCATTCGTCATGGCTGGCTATGCACCCACCAACTCTAGCGATCATTCGGTAAAAGACGACCTCTGTCGCCAACTGAACCAGTTCCTTCACCTCAGAAGAAGCGTGGACACTGTTGTGCTGACTGGGGATCAGAACGATCAAGCTAGAATATTATCCACTGATGATTTGCGTCTGGGCGGTTAACATGGTGTAGGCTACCATAATAATAACAGTGAGCGGTTACTTCGTTTGTGTGAAGACGCTGGCTTATTTCTTGAGAGCACTAATTTCCGACACTGCACTCGACGAAGGGTGACTTGGAGTCCAACCAGCCTCCAAAAGGCCGTGGACGCAAATCAATCACATTGCGAGAAGTTATCGATGGAGAGGCTGCGTCCAGAACTTCCGCTCGATTTGGAGCACAGGTGTGGACACCGATCATGCACTTGTTTGTGCTGACCTGCGGATGCGTTTTGGCGGACGCCCAAGACGAGGTTGTGAAAGCATTGACACCAGCCAACTGGCGAAGCCAGCTGTTCTGAGTGCCTAGCAAAGTGCGCTGTCATGCGAGTTGAGTAAGAGCTCACTGGATACAGTTGAAGCTCACTGGTCTCATACATTCACCAGTCCTTACCTGCAGCAGGCAAGTGGAAATGGCTGCTGCCCTCGGTAACCATCGTGAGTTATTCAGGCTGATACGGTAAACGGGCCGCAGAAGACCTGGTGTTAGTGAAACTATACGTGGCGTGAGTAGACAGCCTATCCGTAACTTGTCAAAACACTTGGAGCGTCGCGCTGAGCACTATGAAAGGCAATATAATCGGTCGGAATTGTTAGATTACTCGACGGCCACTGATCGCCCTGCTACCTGGATTGTCCATTTGGATCCACCTATTCGTTGAAAAGTAGAACCTGAAATCGCATGGTTGAAGTTAAATAAAGCCAAGGGATCAGATGATCTACCTCCAGCCATCTTCAAATGCTGGGGAGCTGCTCTGGTGGGTGATGTACACGAGTTACTATTGAAACTGTGGGAGCAGGAAACTGTCCCAACCGACTACAGCCGCTCCGTCATAGCTCAACTTTTCGAGGGAGGCTGACAATTGGAATGCGGCAACCATGGCGGAATCACTCTGATCTCCATCGCCTCTAAATTGCTTGCCTCTGTCATCCTCCACAGATTAACTGGCACTCAGGAACGCCAGATCCGTGAAGAGCAAACCGGGTTTCGTCGAGGTCGTGGCTGCATTGATCACATCTTCACTTTACGTCCGTTGTTGGATCACCGTCACATCTATTTGTGGCCCACCGTTGTCGTGTTCCTCGATATCAGAGCTGAAATCGATTCGGTGAATGGACATGCAATTTGGGACTGTCTACTCAGGAAAGGTGTACCTGAGAAATATGGTAATACTATCCGAGCATTATACGCGCGTAGCTCAGGCAGAGTGATGGCTTAAGGTAAGCTGTCGTCGCCCTTTAATATCTCCAGCGGTGTGAGACTAGGATGCCCGCTATCACCTTTCCTCTACAACTTCGCTATTGACCAAGTCATGAAAATCCACTTCACAATACATGACATAGAATGTGTGGATCTGCTCCCAGGAGAACGACTTCTTGACTTAGAGTATGCTGTCGATATTGCCGTAATCTGTTACAGCTCCCAGAGGTGGACAGATTACCACAGGCTGTCTGTTGCTTCGGGCTTTGCTTCGCACCCTCGAAGTGCAAAGCGTTCCTCCAATATTGGCCTGGAAAGTCTCCTTCGCTGAGCCTTGGTGGGGGCAGCTAGAAGTCGTCCAAAAATTCGATTATCTAAGAACTTGTACCAGAGCCCGTGGGATTGAGGATGAAATCACGAGCCTAAAGCAAATGCTCGAGGCGTTTTTGCTAATCATCGCCACTTATGGCGCCGGCGCGACATCACTCTCCCCCTGAGTGGTAGAGTGCAAAATGCAGTGGTACCTCCGACCCTACTGTACAGTTTTGAAACCTCGACCCTTAGATCAGCGGACATAAAGTGGCTAGTTACATTCGACCATCGGTGCCTACGCAATTTAGCTCACAACTGGTGGGAACGCCGCGTGAGCAACGAGCATGTTTGACGCCTTGTTTGAGGCACAGGTAAAGGAAACGAACCTCTCAGCATCGTTATTTCACGCAGCAGGCTCCGATTGCTGGGCCACGTGTTACGCATACCAGCCCACCGACTTGCGTGACCTGTGTTGTTTGCGCGCCAGGGTTGTGGATGGAAGAAAAGGAGAGGTAGACAAGCGATGATTTGGTCGAGAGGAATAAAGGCCCTCAGTTGGAGCGTCTCGGCTCCGTGCTTGGGGTCCGAAAAACGATGAACACCTTTGGCTGGATAACTTGTTGATATGATTGGAGCCGACCTCAGTGGCGTTCGTGTTGTGAGTTTCTTTGTCTCACCCCATCCCTCTTAGCCTCCCTTCCAACCACGATCTCATTATTTAGCATTTTATAATTTTGCATAGTAAATTTTTTCTGCTGCATAGTAGCCGGCAGGTAGCTTACAGGAACGATGCCCATCCGTTACCGGTAGCTTAGCTGGCTTGCACCTGTTGCATTGTATTCGCTTTTTTCTTTTAAGTATCGTGGCACAATGTTGTTCGTGCATCGGTTAAACTCGTAGCAACACAGTGCGTCTGGCGCAATGTCAATCGTGACGTGCTTACTTAGGCAGCTGTTTGCCTTCCATGACAACGTGCGAAAGTACATAAGCACACGAAAACCCAAGTGGGAACATCTCCCAAGCCAGATGCACGTTCTCACCACGTGCACGTCGACCTCGTAGGTCCTCTGCCGTCTTCGAAAGGCTCTGTATATCTACTGACCTGTGTCCATCGATTCACTAGGCTATCGGAAGGTATTACCATACTTAACCGCTCTTCGAAAACGGTAAGGAAAGCTTTTCTGGAACGCTGGGTAGCTCAGTGCGGCCGTTCCGCCATCGTGACCACCGATCGAGCGTCACATTTCTCGTCGAATATTGCCACGTTACTTAAGGATTTAGGCTGTCGTCAAGTCCAGACAACGGCCTATCATCCGGCCGCTAACGGCATAGTGGAGCATTTTCACCACCAGTTAAAGGCAGCGCTGTGCGTGCATGCAGATGTTTCACGGTCTGAAACACTTCATCTCATCCTCTTAGACTTAAGAAACACGGTTAAAAATGATTTCGACGCAACACCAGCGCAGCTAGTCTACGGCTGCACGCTGCGGTGGCCCGGACAGCTGGTAGCACCGGCCCCCTCTTATTCCTCTTTTGACTACAGAAGTTACACCTATGGATCGGCTCACCCGATGCGTGAGCTTCGTCCACCCGCTCCTCGATCTCTGAAAACGCCAGTGTAGTTGCCCGTAAAGCAGTCTACATGTTCACAGGTCATCCTTCGCCCAGACGGTGTTCGACAGCCTCTTCAGTTGCGCTAAATGGGACCATTCAATGTGCTACACCGTACGAATACGACCTACACTATTGACCGCGGTGGTTGACACGAAGTCGTCACCATCGACCGTCTGAAGCCTGATTTTATGGGAGAAACCACCTCGCCTACTTCGTCTAGTTGTGTTTCGTGCGACGTCACAACTCACCGCAGCAAAGTTCAACATCCTAATGTAGTTCAACCAGACCACGATTCCGGTCTACAAGCATCAGCTGACCTAACAGCTCCCGAATCTAGCCCGCCACCTCCCACAACTAATCGCCGTGGTCGGGAGGTGCGTAAGCTTTTTCGCGTTTTGCGACTATCGACAGTGCAAATAGATATTATATATAGTTATATAGTAGTTATATATAGTTATATATATAGCTATTATATATAGTTGCCCAGTATTCGGTCGAATGACGTTTTGAAAATAGAAATATCAAAAACTGCTGAAAGACAAAGTTGGGCTTGGAGAACCCGCTGGTGGTTGGATTGCTACAAGCAACCTCTATTGAGGTCTCGGTTCACTTCAGGTGGACCTCGGTCATTCCGATCAAAAAGACCGTAAGTAAAATAGAAACATTACAGTGTTGCTCATCTTAACACTGGCACCCGAAGACCGCGGTTTCGTCCTGGTTGGGACTCATCAGCTCGAGATAGCCTGAGATGGACTGGAACTCAGAGCCTAGTGACTCATGGTTGACACCATAAGCACTATGCCACTGAGATCCACGAGCAACGCTTGGTCCAGCGGAAACGAATGCAAAGTTGGGCTTGGAGAAAGACGTTTTCTAAAACCATATTCAAAAACCGAAAAATCTAAACACGCAGATCCTTTGTTCGTTCTTTCTGGCGTTTTCTGCGCGTGTTTTTTCTATTTTCTCGTCTCCAAATGACCCAACCCTCCCCTTCGATCGACTGGCTGACGCAATCAATGTTTCGAGGATGGGAGCAGTCAACTTGGAGCCTGACGCGAAAGCTGGTCATTTCTCCGCGGGACGAGGGTCGCTTCTTCGTGGGACGACGGTCGTTGCTTTGTGGGACGATGGTCGTTTCTCCGTGGGACAAAGGTAGTTTTGGCGC
Organism: Dicrocoelium dendriticum; assembly: GCA_944474145.2. Classification (NCBI taxonomy): domain Eukaryota; kingdom Metazoa; phylum Platyhelminthes; class Trematoda; order Plagiorchiida; family Dicrocoeliidae; genus Dicrocoelium; species Dicrocoelium dendriticum. The sequence goes on from OX104062.1 coordinate 435,896, forward strand.
GGGCAAGGTACAGCGGGCGAAGAGACCACTATCAAGCGCACCGTTTGCCATCACCGGAGGTTGAGGTCTAGTCGGTGATTTTCTAGGCCAGCCAGCCATTTGTAGTCCGACAAGTCCGCTCCAACGGCTCGCCGAATTGCACCATTCCCTGCCCTGGAAACAATAAATAATAAATCACAAACGGCACAGCGGATCCTAATTGTCGGATACATGCATTTTCGAACACGAACAGATACTTCCTTGCACACAGATACCTTTTACAAACTTCGATCCGCGACCAAGTTTGAGTTCAAAGACTTCCTGATTCAGCCTTCTAGGAAGAGAGCTCCGTAGCAAACAAAGATACATCTTATCTTATGGACAAATTTTAGTCAATCGTCCATTATTGGAGTTTGTTTTAACGCTGATCCTACGGCCATTTTTACCTACATCCGGCTCATCACTTGTGTTCACAGTGAGCTCCGACACTGATGCATGCTCTTCTCACTTCATCCGTTCGCGTCTTCTTGTAACCCATCGAATACAGCCTGCTGTGTCCGACTCCAATTGCCTTCTGCTATCCGCGCTTAATTTTGCGCACCGTCTCGGACTAGAATTTACTGGTCCTACAATCCCGATACACTTACGGACTCAACGGTTGCCAGTTGAAATACTACCCTTTGTTAAACGAAGCTACGTTGAAGCAACTGATATCACCAAGAGCAGTGGTCAAGGAAACGAGTGCGTCTCTGGGCCGAGTGGCTCTAGGAATTATTCCAGTTGTATTGCGTGGGATGAACAAGACACTGGTGACCAAAGCTTTACTTGACCCTGGATCCGATTCATCTCTTGCTGACGAACAGCTACTACGGGAACTTAACTTACCAACTAAGCTGTCAATTGTGCAGTTAGCATCGGTCATCAGTGCCTCATGGGTGTGCTCGCAGATGGTACGAATAGAGCTGCGACCCTGGGATGGGGGTAAATCTCTGTACGTAAATCAAGCGTGGTCCGTGAAAGGTATGCCTAATGTACAAAGGATAATACCGGAACCGGAACAATTACCTAGTTGAGAGCATTTAATGGACCTGCAGTTCTTCGACAGTTGTGATCGAGGTGATGCAGCATTAATTGGTATGGATGTTTCAGAGGCCTAATGAGGATTGAGAGTCGATATGGAAAATCTGCGGACCCTTTTGCTATACGAAATTCAATTGGTTGCATCCTGCTTGGGTCAGTTGGAGGAGAATGTGCATCGAACATTTGTATCAACGGTATGAACGGAGATTATAGGTCAAGCTTTCTCGAGAGAATGTTCGAGTTGGACTTTACTGAGTCATGTATCTTGAGATCCGGAATGTCTGTCGAGGACATGCGTGCTCTAGAACAGTTGGAGTCGTCCGTCGTTAAATGCGGCTCGCATTACCAATTTAGTTTAGCATGGAAAGATGGATGCCCAAATCTACCTATCAACTATCCCGGTGGCTTACCGAAGGTTGATATCCTTGCGCAACAAACGCACTGGCAACCCAAAATCACATCAGATACACACTGCTGCGGGCGAGGAGTACAATTCAAAAGGGTTTGCATAGATGATTGACACGGAACCGTTTGGTAATAAGGAAGGCGATTAGTATGTACCCCATTACGCAGTTACGCACCCAAATAAACCTGGTAACGTTCGCGTCGTTTTTCACTGTGCTAGCACCTACCATGTACTTCCTTAAACCAGACCAGATGAACAGTTTAGTCCGCGTTTTGCTGAGGTTCGGAATGGGCACTGTGGCAGTGAGTGCAGATATTGAAGCTATGTTTCACCAGGTAATGGTGACTCCGAAAGATAGAGATTTCTATGGGGGCCAAAAACACCAGTTACACGAATCACCTAAAGTGTTCCGTACGACGGTCCATCCATTCGGTGCAACATCGTCACCATGTTGCGCGTCATTCGTAATTAGAGGAACAATCAAAGAATGCACGATCGAGTGTCCCGAGTCGACACTGGCGCTGATGCAGGGATGTTTTTACGTTGACGACTGTCTGTTCGGCTGTCGTAGCCTGGAAGAAGCTCGTTGTCTTATTTTGAATTTTGAAGCAATTGCATCCAAGGGTGGATTCCGCTTAGGAAAATGGAAGTGTAACGACTGCCAAATTCTGCGTACAATCACGAGGAATCCGGCATCCAACGAATCAGTTCAGTTAACTTGGCAATCCGAGAATATACAACCGACTCTGGGATTGAAATGGAATTTGTCAGATAGTTGCAAAACCTTTAGTCTAACAAAGCTCGAAGGGGACTGCACCCGAAGATCGATTTTATCTTTCGTCGCTTCGATTTATGACCCGTTAGGTTTAGTAGCCCCAGTACTGTTGCGTGCCAAACAACTATTGCAATCATCTGTGCGAAAAGGACTCAGTTGGGATACTCCGGTAGACGGATCAGAACGAGAAGAATGGTATCGTTTCTCGAGAGACACCCAGCAACTTAAATGGTTGAGGATTCCCCGGTGTATCAGACCAAAGTCATTCACTGACGACGATGTACAGCTGCATTGTTTCTCAGATGCTTCGGAAGATGGGCACGGAGCAGTCATTTAGGTTAGGATCGTCGACCGAAAAAATCTGATTTGGTCGACTCACTTTATTGCAAAGTAGCGTGTTTCACTGATAAAAGCAGTTTCAATACCAATATTAGAATTAACAGCGGCAGTGCTTTCCTTCCGGTTAACTATTCAAGCGGTTCATGAGTTGCAGTTAGAGAGATCACCGACCTTTTGGACAGACACAATGGTCTTTCAACAGCTGATTCGTAATACGGCCAAAAGGTTCAGAACCTTTTTTGCCAACAGACTACCTGAGGTGCATCAGTTTTCCACCCCGAAACAGTGGAAACATTGCTGAACTGTGCAGACATAGCCTCTCGTGAATTGCGAGTGAATGATGAACTCCTGATGACAAAGTGCTTTGAAGGGGCCTGGTTTCCTACGTCTCGAAGAGGTCCATTATCCCAGGGCACCTGAAAGTTTGTGCGAAATTTTGAATCAGTGGCTGAAAAAAGCAACTGTCGTCAACTGTACAATGTTAACCAACACTTAGATAGCTAGGCACACAAGTTGCGATAGCTGGGTCAAGTTGAAACGACATGTGGCCATCTTACTCAGGTTTAAGCGGCATTTGATGAAAACCTGCGGAAGATGTCCGAGTTACTCAACCGAGCGTCGTTTGACATTGTCCGACCTTACCGAAGCGAAAACGGAAGTGGTGCGAAATGTACAACAACTCTTCTTTGCGAGTGAGATTAAAGAGTAGAAAAAGGATTGATCAAACGAAGTAGTCAGGTGCTTTAAACCTTCGAATTACTCATTGAAAGGACTGTGTCTATGCTTGCACGACGGTATTCTACGAGTGGGCAGTAGATTGCACTTTTCATCACTGCCGTATGACACTGGACAGCCCATCCTGTTTCTCGCCCAACATTTCGTGACTAGGCTGAATAATTTAGATGTCATAAAAGAAATGGACATGTTGGAACATCCCACTTTCTTTCCGAATTACGTCTGCCCTACTGGATCCTACGCGGTGTTTCCGCAATTCGCAAAGCGCTGAAGGATTGCATACTCTATAAGATATGGAGGGCTTGGCCCTGCGAACAACAGATGGTCCCTCTCATGGAGGACCGTTGCATAGCGTATCAACCAGCCTTTACCGCAATCGGCATCGACTATTTCGGACCATTATTGGTAACGGAAAAAAGAAACACCGGGGAAGTGGTACGGCTGTATCTTCTTCACTTGTCTCTCAGTTAGAGCTGTACATATAGAAATATCGCACGCTATGGACACAGACTCCTTCTTGTGCGCTTTTCCAATATTTGTATCGAGACGTGGGATCCAACTGAGGGTGTATAGCGGTAACAGACAGAATGTTTCGAGGGGCTGAAGGTGAATTGAAAGTTATTATTCGATCTTGGAACCAAGGTCAGTAGCACCAGACTTTGAACGAAAGGAATTGCGATTGGATCTTCAGTTCTCCTAATGCGAGCCACCGTGGCGCTACGTGGGAACGCCTCATCCGATCAACACGTATGATAGGGTGATACTTGGTAAGCAGCTTGTCAACGACGAAATTCTTCAGACTGCAGGGTTGAGGCAGAAAGAATACTTAACCACAGACCCTTGCTACGCAATCCTGGCCGTCCCGAAGAATTCGGCACCATATCACCCAGTCAATTGCTGGCTTTAACATCTGACAGGGTCCTGGACCACGAGCAGACACAGCTTCCCCAGCCGACTGGCAAGGCGGTGGCGTCAGGGGCAGCAGCTGACCGACGAATTTTGGAAAAGATGGTTATTGTGTTATTTACCGACATTACAGACTCGTCAAAAATGGCGTGCGAAGAAGCGCAGCGTTAAGACAGGTGACTTAGCTCTAGTTTCCGATGTACGCACTCCATGAGGTCAGTGGCCAAAGGGCATAATCGAAGAGGCGAAAAGTGGGCGCCACGGACTGGTTCAGCAACTCCTGGTACGTACGAACAAGGGAACGCTTCGCAGAAACGTCCGGCAAGTGTGCTTACTGGAGGAGACTGAAAATGAGGTGGATGCTCAGGAATAAAATGATCCTTAAATCGACGTGGGAATGTGAATTCTTTATTTACCGACGTAACTAATCTGTGCAATCCTGATTCATTTGAGTAAATTTACTACGTTCTTTTTACAAGTAGTACATTTGTTCTCCACATTTTATCCAATATGATGACACAGATCACTACCATTGAGCACACTCAGAATCTGAAATAATTGTACTGCCTATTTTACCTTTTCCTCTTAGTCTTTATAACCTTTCATTGTTCACTGGCAACGATGTGCAAAACTCAGATCTCCCTACACAGTTTTAATGCACCATCTTATTACGTCCTCGTGTGAGCGCGGACTGCCAGAACTGACCGCGGGGAATAATATCTGTACCTAATTACGAATCCGTTCATATATTTGTAACTTATACGCTTCTATTTACTTCATTATGGTTTATGTAGATCCGCGGTTGCTTCAATACAATTTATTCTGCCCACCGCCCTTCATTCTTACAGCCCAGACCGTGCGTTTAGAGAGGTATTGTCAGCTCCCGTGTAAACAGCCATTTCTGCAGTACCAAACGTGTTATTTAAATTTTGTGTAGTTGACTGACTATCCTGTTAAAAACGTGTGTGAGTCACCGATGACCCACCGGAACTAAACGATGGTGAAACGTCTGCTCAGTCATGCACACAGCACCCAACCCCTTGCACGCACAACATGCCATTCTTAGACCAGTATTAAGTTTACTTACAATAGCCTTTACTATTCATTGATAGACTAAACTAATTGATGTCTATAGTTGTTACTGTTTCTTTAAACATATTGTTCACTGTTAAGGCAGACTAACTTACATTTAGCGTTCTTACTGAATAGTGCTTTCCTTTAAACATAATGGTATTCTCTTAAACAACACCAATTTTTCTTCAAAAGTCTTAATAAACAGTGCTGTCCACTTAAAATAATATTATTCACTGATAAACTAACCTAATTTAGGTTTAGCATTGCTACCGAATAGTATACTTCTTTAAATAATAATATTCGATACCATGTGTGCTATCCACCTAATAAGCTCCTTTATGTGTTCCTCAGAATGACATCTCAGAAAAGATGCATACCTAGTCTCAATTTCCAACATGCTATAAGCATTTTGTATAACATTGATGCAAACGGGACTGATTTAGACAGCGATTCCACAGATGAAGATGTTGTGTTGGAAGCGGAAGATGGTTTTCAGGTGGTGGCTTCAGAACATTCGTCTTCAGATAGTGGTGCGTCTGCGCCATCTGCTCCAAACTCTTCAAAGAGATCAGCGCAGATTTGGAGGAAAAAGAATTTTGACCCTCCAGGTTCATCATTTAGAGGGAGATATTTTGGAATGCCAGAAAATTACGAAGTTCAATCTCATCTAGTGTTCTTACCTGAATTGCTTGCGGGTGACTTGCTTGTGCTTCTCGTTGATATGACTGATCTACACACAACGTACAGAAAAGTGGCCAATCTATAAATATAAATAAAAATGAAATCGAGTAGCTCATTGGAGTACTCTCCCGAATGGGTCTTGCGGAGATGGCTGATACAACATGCTACTGGGAAACAGACACTCGGTATGTGCTGTTGTGAGCTATCCACGTTGTTGACGACACTCGTTTTTGTGTAGATTCGTCGTAGTTAGACACAGGCAGACAGTCACCACACATCCAGGAAAGCGCTAGACGGCCGTTTCGTCCTACCGGGACTCCTCAGTAGCGCGTACCCGCCGAACCCTGTCGGATTCGAACCCACGACCTTACTCTTGCGAGTCAGCGACTTATGTCACTAAGCCATGGGCGACGGCATCGGACCGCCATGACTGATATCAAGTTACAGAAAATGAGAAGGAGAACAAGTTAAGGAAAATCAATCCATGGCTGGAGATGTTTAGGAAAAACTGCTTGAAAGTTATTTCAGTGGATCATAGCACATTGATGAAATGATGATGTCGTTCAAGAGTAATTTTAACACAAGCAGACAGTATGTCAAAGGAAAACTTCATCCCTAGGGTATCAAGGACTGGGTCTCAACAACACCTAGTGGTATTCTTTGTGACTTTGAAGTCTATCAAGGAAATAAAGATCAAATGAATAAAAGCCCTCTTCGTGTTGGCGCCGAAGTTGTATTGCGATTATGCCAATCCCTATCAGAAAATGAGCCTAAAAAACTGCTGTTGAATTATATAAGATTAGAGCAGACAATGTTTTTCAGGTTTACCACTGGCTTCTTCTCTTCTGTCATAAGGTCTGAATTATACAGGCACTTTCGTCCTAACCGTATACCTAGTACAAAGCTTCAAATGGACTAAAAAATGACGAAAAATGGTAGCGGTGCAGTAGACCACTCTGTAGAACTTTCATCAAATATTGTGGCTTTACATATTGTGGCTTTACACTAGATTGATTACAGTTATTTCGACCAATGCAGGAATTGAAGTACTTCATACACTGTAAGACGATGTGGTATATCAAAAAAGCAACGTTTGTAGGTTAATTGTCTAGTAGTGATCAAGCACTACAATCAACCAATGGGTGGTGTGGATCTTTTGTGCTGATATCTGTTAAAATCGACCCTGAGGATTAAACCAAGGCGATGGTATATGGCCATATCTTGGCACACAGTCAGATGGGCCCTTGTAAATGCTTGAATGTCATATCGTCAAGTGTGCATCATTTTGGGAATGAAGGAAAAGGATTTGTTGAATCAATGCCATTTTCAAGTTAATGTAGGAAAACAGTCAATTGAAATTAGTGGAATAAAGCGTGAGGGAACAAACATTGAAACAGAGCTTCCACTGAGGAAGAAGACTATTACAAAGTGTTCCTGATGTAGCCGTGAGGATGGATGGGTTTTATCACTTTCCCATTGGAAACAAAGTAGATAAACGCTGCAAACAATGTCATTGGAAGACAAACACTGTTTGTGAAAATGTGAGGTCCATTCGTGCTTCACCGAACAAAGAAACATTTTCAGGACATTTCAGATGGAAAAAGGTGGTTTGGAACAATAACCTACGAAAAACAACAATGCTTTCCAGACAAGCCTTGAGTATATTTAGCTTATATACAGATATATGGACAATGCAAAATGCCCAATGATTTATGTCGGGTAAAGAAGCAGTTGCTTGACAAGTCACGCAGAATGGTAGGGGTAAACCTACAATTATCAAAAGATAGGTGAGTTGTTTGTTTGAGCGTTTATCTAGCAGTAAGACTGCTGCATAATGATAGTGAAGGGGAAATTAATTGTGAACAACGTGACAAACAGGGCCCAGTTATAGTTATTGTTATCCGTGAGAAAAGTAAGTTAAAACGAAAATACCCACCTCTGTCCCGTGTCCACTGGTTTATGTAACCCGGTAACCCGATCTGAAGGGACAATCATTATATTGCAAATTTGCACAGTTTATGCAACAATGTGATGGAGGCAAAGGGAAAGATCCAGTCGTTTTTTGAAAATAACCGTAGTCAAGGATGAAACAAAGCAGTCTGGGAGAGAGTTCCGCGGTTGGCAAACCAGAAGAAAAAAATAATTCCGTTGACATTCCAGGTGGCTAAACTGCGCATACAATTTCAGAGGATCACCTCTGAGACTGTTGTTATGGCAGTTTCAGCAAGTGACTGTATACGTGATTTGGGTCACCCAATTATTGGTAGACTAAGATGAGATAGCCGCTCAGCCTTCGGTAGCGGCCACTGAAAACTCCCAGTGACTTACGCCTTTGATGGTAGCACAGAGTTCGTAGGCCCTCGGCGTTCTTTGTGGCCCGACGTTGTGGGTTCTTTAGCACTCCTAATTCGTGCTTCAAGCTTGCCAACATTGCCAAGCTTGGATGACGTATTCAACGTGAGGGCGCAGTAAGAATTGTGCATCATGATGAAGATGGACAGGTAGAATCTTCCGAATGCTCTCTGCAGCAAGCTGACTTGCCGGTTGGCTCTCTTCGCAGCTGTCTCTGAGTACTTTGAAAAGTTAAGTTCACTTTGAATGAGCACACCAAGATCGCGTTATTGGGAACTTGTTTGCAACACATGTGACCCAAGCCTATACATGTAGTCATGTCTATGGCATAAATGAATATTTTTCCACTTTTCCACTTTGAAAGACAGTGCATTCGGAGCTGACCAGTTTGTAATCCTGTTGAGATCATGCAGCTTTTCGTGGTCGTTCGGTTCTCTGATGGCTCGCCATAACTTGATATCATCCGCGAAGAATAGGAACTCGGAAGTAATTTCCCTCGCTAGGTCATTTACGAAATTAAGGATAGACGGCGCCCGAGTACCGAGCTTTGTGGTACGCCCCACTCCACCCCAATTGCGTCGGACAGGGATTCTCGTCCTTTCAATTGCAACCGACGTTCTTGCAGGAAATTGCCTATTCAACGCAACAATGGGTCACCAACAACATAGAGCTGAAGTTTATGGGGGAGAATTCGGTGGTTTATGCGACCAAAAACTTAGGACAAGTTTACGTACATGACAGCTACTCCTGCTCCACATCCACTTCTTCAATCCAGCTATTGCGTGCAATTTGCAAGTTCACAGTGCATGAGGCTTTAGTCGGAAGTCACGTTTCTCTGGTGCTATCAGCTTGTGATTTTCCAGATAATGCATGATTGTATTAGCGATGAGAGACTTCATAATCTTGAAAAACAATAACAATAAAGCAATAACAATAAGACGGCAATTATTTGGGTCAGTGCGGCTGCCTAGCTTACGAAAAGGAGTGGTGACCGCACACATCCGTAAAGATGGAATATGGTTCTTCTCCATGCAACCTCCATACAGCAAATATAGCAGAAGGTTCTGCCAGATCACTGGCTGTTGACTATAAAGCATTCGGTCGAATGTTACCGACACCAGCAGAGCTGTTTCTATGCAGGAAACCAGTTTCTGTGACACAATTTCTGCAGTAAACGTGGCATGGAAGAAAGCTGACCGTATGACAGCAGAAACAGAGATTAACTTTAGGCCCGTTGCTCTCTGGAACGTTTGTGAGTAATGGAAGAGAAGAAGATCGGCTGCTTTCGTTGCTGATCGAGTATACCTAACAGTCTTGAGCTGCACTGGAATTCCGCGTTGCACCTTACGAAGGTCACTAACCTGCCTGTATAAGAGTTTGCAGTTCGCGCAGAATCGTTTCATTAACTCCCGCTGATGCGTCAGCTTCTCCTCACGGATCAGACTCACACAAAGCTTACGCTGTGTCACACAGACAGTCCACGTTTCGGAATTCCAGGAGCCTTTGTTAGCTCTACATGCTAGGTCCTTCAAGGGCATGCATTGAGGTGTTCTGCTCAACAGAAATGACTCCTTTCTCATTCGATGATGAAAAGATTTCTGCACAGACGCGTGCGTTGCCATTGTGGTGATTGTCCATGTAAAAGTATCTTATGCAATTTGTGTGGCTTTCGTTTAGGAGATACAAGATATATCCCTAGCAAGCGCGAATAGCATGTTGGGGTGCGTGCACGCATATAATTTTTCATCCTCTTCCTCACGATCTTCCGCATAACACACGTAGTTAAACAGTAGAGTCACAGGATTCATGCAACCCAGCGGTGTGCTTGCATTTATTCCGTTGACCATGAGTTCCTCCTTGGTGAGCATAATATCAAGTATCGATGGCTTGTTAGCAATCCGAAATCTGGTGGGAAGGTCACGAGGTTGTACAGAGGGTAGCTGGATATTATCTCTTGTAAACAGACTTTGAACTGCACGCCATCGTTTGCCGCTATTTCAGGGTCGTGCGCATTAAATTCTCTGGCTATGAGAACGTGCCTGTATGATTATCTCAAAGCAACCTGAAGAACGTGGTTTAGTTTGGAGTCCATTTGGTGGACGATAACTCACAGCTGTAGGACATGTGTCTTCATTCCATAACCATAGCCGGCACCAAAGCGAATCTGGGCAAAGATTACTGGTTGGTCAATAACTTCACCTCGGAGGTTAACTTTGCAATACAGAATTGCGCCACCAAATCTTCCAGCTCTGTCATTCCGAAGCATTTACATACCAGGTCAAATGGACTTCAGAATCTGCGATCTCAAGGCTTAACCAGGTGTCCGTAAGTATAATGAGATCGCGCAGTCGCTACGCTTAGCGTTCTCTAAGTTCGGTCAGCTTACTAAGAACTTGAGTGTTAGTATAAAACAGGGTAATGTTTTAGATGTTAGAAGTGTGTGACAGGACAACACATTCGTGTTTACTTTTAAGCCGACCGTTCGTCGGTCGGCCGCTAATCCTTTTACTGCCTGGGTTCTTGGTCCGTGTATTTCAACAGGCTGCATGGTAACACCGAGCATTACAGATCAAGATGTTCTCTCGTGTGTCTCTCTGTCCTGTCAGGTGTCGCGAGTTCTGTTGTGTCTACAAAGATGCAGAATTGTGGTGGCAAATATTTTACTGAGGTTACATGTTCCAATGACGTGCTGATATTGACCGTGCGCCTGGTGTCTTTAGCCTAATCACATTAGGCAACCTGGAGCGATTATTTAAGCAGCTATCCAACAGAACTTCCTAGATGCGGAACAGGCTCGGTTGGAGTATCTGTTAGGGGAATGTTCTGATGAAGAGGATTGGCTTGTCGATTCACAGGTTCTCACTTCCTCGAAGGAACCTCAGGTGAGTGGATGACGCTGTTCAGGACTTGTTCAATTCCAAGTGTACGTTAGAACTTCCGATCTTAGTACGTAATAGTGTGTTAGTACCTCACTCAAAGACAAGCACACAGCTACAATTAAGTACCATAATTTCCATATGGTTCAGTTTGGTCATGGACCAGCCACTGAGGTGTTCTTATTTGGTGTCATAACGATGCAGAAAAAGCTCAAAACTTGACATACAGGATATTATTATGACATGAATGCGACAGAGGTAAGCGTTTTTCAACTGTGAGCTACCGTTCATTGTGCCTGCTTTAACCACCTAAGGTACCTTTAATTTGCAGGTTCCCAAACGTCTGGAAATGCACCACACGATTGTTTCGACCTTCTGGGTCTCGTCAGTGGTCCGCGTTCCTCCGTCCCTTGCCGGGTTCCAAATCCATGAGTTCCTACATCTAAAATTACATCAGCATCGCCGCTACGCTCAGTGATAAATAATTCCAAATCCCAGACTGCAATTCGTGTTCGCTACCCTACATCATCTTCCAAGCAACCAACTGCCGTATCCATCGACGGATTATTGCTTATCACCTCATTTTGCTCTTCATGTACGAAATAGACTATGACCCGAACCAGAAGGTTCCCATGCGTGTGTGTGATAATATAGAACGCTTTGACGACCGTCGCAACGAGACTGGACCTTAACGTGGTGCGACGGTTTGCGTATCTTCTTGACCGATCAAGCTATACTGGGTGGTGCCTCCGAGCCACTTGAGAGCTACTCCTACCAGGTTGGTCCGTTGGTAGAGATCAGACAAATTCAGGCTTCTGGTCCTCCACGTTGGGCGTTTGAAATCGGACGGCGTCCACTTCTGTAAAACAAAATTATTGACGCCTCCCCGCTGCCCTGCGAACAGGCTTTTGTGCCCAAGGCTTTGGCTGAAGTCCTTAATCGTCCTCCTGTCTAGATCTAGGAGCGGTAGCCGTATCTCAGCCCATATGCAACCATGCCTTTTTCTTCAAACATAAAAATCCTCCTACAGCGACTGTCGCGCAAATTATCGAGGGTTGCCTAATCTGCTTCGTACAGCAGGGCGGAAAAGCGAAAACATGCTAGAACTGGCGCCTCCTTTCTTTCTGTTCTACGTGTTTCCCTTACTCCCATCCCGAGCCCCGAGCCCCGAAGTTGTCTAAGCCATCAATCAGGCAAGCCTATTAAGACGCACTGCGTACCGAACTTTGGCTTGCTTGTCCTAATGACACTGAGCATCAGTGCAATAGAACCTCGGGCACAATGCACGTCACGGGAGCATCTTCTTGTGGCACTATCAAGCGACAAGGCACTAGTCACTGTATACCGAGAGGTCGGTGAACCTGCAGGAATCCAGAAGAAACCTCCCGGCTGACTCTGAGCACAATTTGAAAAGACGAACTATTAGGCGGGTTTAAAGAGGATCCTACATGCTGATAAGGAAGTCTGGTGGATCAGTAGGGCTCAAGAAATGAAGGAAGCAGGAGCAGTAAGCAATTTCTCTAAGCTCCTCCAGCTGATCTGCACCACTGGTCCCAGGAAACCAGGCGTCAGTGAGAAACTCAGAGACAGCGCAGATGCAGTGATACACAATAAGGAGCGCCGTATAGCTCATTGGGCAGAACACTTTCAATATCAATTCAGTTGGCTCCCTGCTCCCGAACCTCTTCGTACGCAGGTGATGCAGGACGAGCCATGGACTGTTAGTTTAGAGCCTCCGTCGGAGGCCGAGCTCCGAAACGCGATCACCGCCCTCAATCGTTTTCTTGCCGCTGACCCGAATTTCCTACCACCTGCACTATTTAAGGATGGAGGTGAGGTCCTCTGCAATGCACTGACCTCCTTATTCGAATGTATCTTGAAGGAAGGGTGTCCCGGTTAACTGGAGCGAATCCATTATAGTGGCAATATACAGAAAGAGCAGTCGCACAAACTGTGCTAACCACAGACGTATTAGCCGAACGCCAGTTGTAACAAAATTCCTAGCCTCGACTCTCATTCGTCGCCTCACTGTGGAACAGGAATTTTGGATTAGTGAAGCGTAGGCAGATTTCCACCCAGGACGTGACTGTATATACCATATATTCACTCTGCAGCAGTCGCTACAGCAGCCTCACGCATACTGCAGGCAGACCATACCTGTGTTCTTCGACTACAAGAGTGCGTGTGATTCAGTCGATCGATCGATTCTGTTGGACATACTTGCGCGGAAAGGTTTTCCCGCTAAGTATGTGAACATCCTACGTACTCTATACACGAACACTACAGGCCGCGTCAAGGTCCACTGTGACCTGTCGGATAGCTTTCCGACCACAGGTGGTGTTCGTCAGGGCTGTCCGATTTCAGCATTTTCGTTCAATTTCGTTGTGGACTCTATCATGGAGTGTTTCCTTGCGGAACTTCACTATGCAGGTGTTGAGGTCCAGTCTGGTGAAAGATTCATCATCATCATTATACATGTTAGCTAGAGGTGGGGAACACCTCAGCTACTGTGCCGTAATACATAGAAGAAAAAAGGAGAAAATATGCAACTGGTGCAAGCCAGCTGAGCTAACGGTAACGGATGGGCATGGTTCCGGTAAGCTACCAGCCGGCTACTGTGCAACAAAATAGTTACTATGCAAAATTATGTAAGGCTAAATAGTGAGATCGTGGTTGTAGGGGGAGGCTAAGTGGGATGGGGTGGGACAAGGAACGCACAGCACGGATGCCACTGTGGTTGGCTCTGAGCAATACCAACAAGTGTATCCAGCCAAACGCTTTCGTCGTCTTTCGGACCCCAACCAGGGAGCCGAGACGCGCCAACTGAAGACAGCTTCGAAGTGAGGACCTTCATCCCTCTTGACCAAGTCCTCACTTGGCCACCTCTCTTCTTCTTCCATCCACACCCTCGGCGCGCAAACAATGCACGTCGCGGGAGTCAGTGTGCTGGCATGCTTAGCACGTGGCCGAGCCATCGGAGCCTGGTGCTTGAAATAACGGTGCCGAGCGATTCAGTTCCTTTTCCTGTGCCGTAAACAAGGCGTCGAACACGCTCGTTGCTCACGCGGTGTTCCCACCAGATGTGGGCTAAATTGCAAAGGCACCGGTGGTCGAGTGTAACTAGCCTCTTCATGTTAGATGATATTGATTATGCGGACGATATCGTCTTGCTTTTCGACGATGTTACGGCGGCACAATCAGCCTTGAATAGCCTGTCTATAATGGTCCAATTATTTGGTATACGCTACGCGCCTTCAAAGTGCAAAGTGTTGCTGCAGGACCACCAGCCACTTTATGACCCCTTGACGCTTACTAACGAGGAACTCGAGGTGGTAGACCATTTCACTTATCTTGGCAGCTGCACTAGCAACGATGGGCGCATAAAAACTGAGGTCAGTTCACGCATTGAAAAGCCCACAGCTGCCTTCTTGCACCTGCGGCATCTTTGGCGACAGTAGGGTTTCCCTCGGTCCGAATGGCCATGTGTACAAGGCCACAGTGAGGGCCGTCCTGCTGTATGCTCGTGAGACTTAGCACCTTCAAGTCTTTGATCTTCGTTGTCTGCGAAGCGTTGCTGGAGTCGGATGGCACCAGCGTGTACGTAACGATGATGTGCGTAGGCGAGTACTAGGTAGTGATAATCATGCTGGCTCCCTAGAACAACCGATAGCACTGAATAAGTTGCGTTGGCTTGGGCACGTGCTACGTATGCCTGGTCACCGCTTACCTAGGAAGGACTTGTTTTGTCTGCCACGATTACGGTGGCGCAAGGCTCGAGGTGGACAGAAGTTGACTTGGCAGCGAGAATTGCAGTCACTGACAACTAAACTGAGTGCTGTTGGTCCGTCTCGCCTTTCTGGCTGGAGTCCACGTGACTCGCCTAGTGCTTGGCTCGAGACTACAGGATATGGCTCGCAGTAGACACCAGTGACGCGTCTGCTGCCGCATCCCAGTCGGATTGCCAGTTTAAAGTATATTTGGTGCTGAGTTACCTATGGGGTAATGGTTGATTATGACGTGGGGCATTGAAAGCCACAAGGAAGCTGTCTCGCCGATGCCGCCTTAGCTTTGCACGATGGCCATCTGTTTGTAACGGTATGCTGTCTACACAAGGTGTAGACGCCTTGACACTGGATGTTTGTTTAGTGCATTATGGTATTCAGGTAAATCTCCCTTCTATCCCGCTTAGTATTCTTTATTCCTTAGGTCTGCATGGTTGTATGGCAGCGAAGCATCACTTCAAGTGGCTGATGTACTACTGTTGTTGATGTTGGTCTTGACAAGGGAAACTCGGTCTGTGTAGCAGTTAGCATTGGTTGCGTTTATGGATATTATTATTGCGTTTGTGATGATGGATTCTTAAAACGATCAATCCGAATTACTTGCGGCAGACGAACTTCATTAGCAAAACAGGAAATCTTTGTGATAAGATGTTTACTCAGCGATGCTTACGGACTATAAATCAGAGTACCGTGAGCGTCATTCAAAAGGTGTCGTTGCAATATCAGAAGAGACAGTGACGAAGGCGCGAGCTCTATGACAGCTTTATTGAATAGAGTGAAATTAAATCCAGTGCTCGGTGCTGAAACCGCATGCAAGTCTCGCGGTGCTTGTTCCCCTGCCAGCCTCACTGAATTTGATGAGTTTTAAACCTCCTATACTAACTTAGCTTTTAGGTTATCATACCATAACTTGTCCAGTAAAAGTGTGTTGGTACCTGAAGTCAAACTTAATTTCCGCACCGTACAAGCCTATTATTACCTAGTCTGAACCAATAATAAATATATTGACTACCGTTACCTGAGTGGCTAGCCTCATTGACTCGCAACTGTGTTTTCGTCAGATCAGTCGCACAGTCGGCAGAAGTGATACAGCTTGAAGTACCACGAGGTCGCTTCGCTGCATCTTCCGCCTTATGTATACATCACGGCTCCAGAGGTAAGACTAGGTTGGATCCAAGGAACGTGCTCCTACGTGATTATATGCAGACGATTACTTTAGGATCTGAACTCATTCAAAGAAAGCGGAGTGAGGTGGTTGTAGATTTTCTCAATCAGCTCTTCTACTTCGTGAATCACGTAAGTGCTCTGAGCCCGGTGAGCTGCATCCGAGGGTACTTTTGTTTATGGCCATTGGTTTGAACACTGGATCCTTCCGAAGGGTGTGCCTCAACGATTACTTGGGTTAATAGACGGAAGCCATTAGAGTCTACATTTGGTTGCTGTTTAAATGACCAGCCTGGTGAATAGTTGGCAAATATCCGAAAAACCAAGTCGTAAATTTTATTTCATTGATCGCAATTTTGACAACATATTTACGTTTACATCCTGATGCCCTGACAACTCCGGGTTCAGATGATGGAGATAGTTTCCACCAGCCACTTAACTGGTAAGAACACATGGATGCTGTGGCCCATGTTGGACAATGCGAAGGAGCAAACTAGTCTATCTGTCTGCCAAGAACCACTTTGCTTGCTGGAGCCCAAAGAAGCCAGGCAGAGCATCTCCAAGTTCAGCGAATTCCGAAGTCCACGGAAATTGTCACGATTGGCTGAAATTGATCAGAGTCTGCTAGAATTACAAAGTGAAAATGGGCATGCTGTGGAGGTATCGCCAAAAAATGAAGGACCTTCATGGAAGGATGGCAAGGAAACTGGAAATGAGGTAGGAACTGTTGATGGAAGATACATTTTAGTGTGCTACCTTAGTAGCTATGGTTTTCACTGTAGATCTATAACTCTCCTATTATATTTATCGGGTTCTGATGCGATTACGTTATGGATATCGTTAATCCCCAAAAAGATGCAATATGTAATCGTGATGGCAAACCTATCACATGGCGCTTGAACTGTTCAGTGAGGTTGGCAATTTTGTTGCAAAGGTTTCGTCACCAATCGAAATGACATCATCAGTGTGTAGTTGGTTGGTGTGCAGTAGCTTAGAGTAGCGTGGAGGATCAGAGTTGAGAGTACGCTCTACGCTACTCTACGCTCCTGCACGCCAACCAACTACGCACTGATGATGTCACCTCTATTGGTGACGAAATCTTTGCAACAAAATTGCCAAGCTCAGTGAACAGTTCAACCCTCATCTGAACAACCTGAGCTACCAATCTTTAATTCTATATCCAAACTGATCACATACATATAGCTGCAGGATATCCCAAATACCAGCGGAATTGTATAGACAATGTAATATAAGTTTTCTGGCCCCGTTTTATCCGATGAGATGGATAACCGATGTTGTAACTGAACGATTGCATGAACACAGTAGGAAAGCGGAACAACGATTGCAGCACCTAAAGTGAGGTCGCATATACGTATAGGCGAGGCAGCCAATAAGAAACACAAACACTATTAGTCCAGTGAATGCTATATATATATATATATATATATATATATATATATATATATATATATATATATATATATATATATATATATATATATATATATATATATATATATAGTGCCGGGAGAGCCAATGGTGCGCTGAGACTGGTGGTTCCTAGATCCTGACAGATGATCTACCCAACGCTGCTACTGTTGTGCCATGGGCTCATGTCCCGGACACCTCCTCGTGGTGACTGCTGGGTGGGAGTTGGGTTACGCCCTTCTCCTAGATAATATCCAGGACACTAATCCGCATGAGTCAGTGGACTGACCATGTGTTCGACCCGTTGCCTTTCGGGTGTACATTTAATCGAAGGTTTTGGCTGAGGACCCGAGTCATTCTCCTGGCAGGTGTGGGCGCTCTGTCAGTATCCTAGTCGAAATCATATCCTCATCGGGGGTGAGGATATGGTCGATGGCCCTATTCCCGTAAAGCCTAGCCATGGGAGACAACAGGTCTACGGGTTATAAGCTCAGCGCTCGATTGGAGTAGAGCACGAGCGCCACGCATTGTTTCTGACGGTGGGAGGGCACCTCCGGGTGCTCAATTGTTTGTTACTGCCCGCGTCAAGCCAGGTAGCCCCTGCTCAAATAGGTGCAAACCCGCCAAAACCCAACGGCCTCCGGTCGTGGTAACAGGTACGTATGCCGCTGCGGTCGCAAAATAAATCCGAATTGTTCCAGATCTCCAAAGGTTGTGTGTGACAGATCTCAATCAGATCCCAATCTGTCTCTGCAATCACCTTTCCGAGCTGGACCTGCTCTCTACTGCCTTGTGGGTCAGGTTATTGAGCCAAAGGCACCGGGTGGAGTCCCTCAAGCTAACCTCCGAATCCCCCACTGCCTAGTGGATCAAGCTATTGAGTCAAAGCCTCCTTGCGGAGTCCCTCAAAAAACCTCTGAAGCACAACCACCACCACGTGTGCCCACCAATGAAATCGTATGCCTGCGCGTAAAACACTCAGCAGTGGGTGCTGGAACGTACGCACCCCACTGGACCGGAACTCGAGTGAGCGCCTCTAGCGACGCACTGCACTGGTCGCGATGGAACTGGTGCGCTAGCACATCGATATTGCGGCGCTCAGTGAAACTCGGCTCGCTGAGCAAGGCAAGTTGCATGAAGCAGGTGTTGGCTACACATTCTACTGGGTGGGCAACGCTGCCTCAGCACCACGTGATCATGGGGTCGAATTTACACTATCCGGTGGGCTAAATGGCCAACTGGTGGGTGAACCAACAGACGTCAGCGCGCGACTGATGACTGTTCGCCTATGAGTCGGAAGAGGTAAGTTTGCCACTTTAATAGGCAAGGACGGTCCGACCATGTGTTGTCCTGATGACACGTCTGATCAATTCTACACTTAGGTATCCTCCGTGAAACGGTCTGTGCCGAGGAGCAACCGACTATTTCTGCTGGGTGATTTCAACTCGCGCGTTGAGCGTGATGCATCGGTGTGGACAGAGGTCATCGGTCCACATGGTATTGGTTCAGCGAATGCGAACGGTGACAGGCTGCTCTCACTATGTGTCACTCACGGCCTGACGATCACGAACACTCGGTTTGCCCTGAGTGCGAGTCATATAGCAACTTGGACGCACCCACGAAGTGGTCACGCTCACCTGCTCGACTATGTCATCGTACGTCAGTGTGATATGCGTGAAATGCGCGTGACACTTGTATTGCGTGGAGCTGAGTGTGGCAGTGATCACAACTTGGTGCAGACCAAACTGCACATATATTTTGGTAAATCTCTGTTTTGCACTCCTGCCGTGAACCGGAGTAAATTTAACATTCTCTCTCGGTACAGTGGAGAAGCGTATTGAGCTGGAGAAGGCGATAGCTGCACGCCTGTGTGATGTGGACCGCACAGACACAGTGGGCGACCTGTGGCACCACATTCGCGACCAAGTGACAACTGCTGCTGAAGGGGTCATCGGCCGCGCAAACTGTAAGCGACCTGATTGGTTTAATGAGAACAATGCGATGATTGGCGCATTGGTGTCAGAGCAGAATACAGCATTTGCTGCACATGTGGCAGACCCCAGTGGCTTGGGGAAGAGTAGTTAGTTTTGCAAACTTCGACAGCGACTGACTCGAGAGCTCCGTCGCATTAAAAATGCCTGGTGGATGGAGAAGGCGCAGCAGATGGAATGCTATGCCAAACGCCGCCAACACAAGGCATTCTTTGACTCCTTGAAGGAGGTGTATGGACAGAGATTGGAGCCGCTGAGGACGCTAATCGATAGTGGCTCAGGCGCTGCGTGCACACAGTCTGCAGACATAATGCAGATCTAGCAAAAACACTTTGACTGTCTCTTGAACAACCGTTCAGAGATCGACTGGCCTACTTTGAACGGCCTGAAGCAGCACGATGTGAAGATGAGTCTGGCGGACAAGTCGACACTGGATGAGACGCAGAGAGCATTTGCTCGGCTGCGAAACGATAAATGTGCCGGTACCGGCGGGCTCCCGCCTGAAGTATTGAAACACGACGGCCCCGTGTTAGTAACTGCTTTGCACCATTTGGTGCAACGCCCGTGGATAAGGGGGGAGGTGCCTCTTGAGATGAAGGATGCCCTCGTGCTACCACAGTACAAGAGTAAAGGGAGCAAGCAATGTTGCACGAATTATCGTGGCATCGACTTGTTGCGTTGTGTGGGCAAGGTAAATGCCCGAATCCTGCTCAACCGCCTCGTCAGTCAGGTTGTGGAACCTGACGTTGCGGAAGAGCAGTGTGTATCCCTTTCGGGTCGTAGCATCATCGATATGGTGGTTGCAGCTCGTCAGTTGCAGGAGAAGTGTAGTGAACGACACCAGCCTTTGTACTCGTTTTCTGTTGATTTCACCCAGGCATTTGATACGGTGAACCGCGAGGCACTGCGGCTGGTGTTGGGTAAGTTTCGTTGTCTGAGTAAGTTGGTAAGTCTAGTGGTATGTCTGCACAGTGTTATGCGGGCGAGGGTGCAGCTGAGTGGATAGTGTGAAGCAAGGTTGTGTCTTAGCTCCTGCCCTGTTTAATATTTATCTTCATGTAATGTTGTCCTGTGTTTTGATGCCGCTAGTGCTTACGGTGTTGGTGTGGAGCATCGTACTGAGGGTAGGTTGCTGAACATTCCGCGTTTCGGTGCGAGAACCCTAGTCTGAGATAACTATCGGCATGTTGCTGTTTACTGAAGACTGTGCGTTGTTTGCATGCACTGCGGATTAGTTGCAGCACTTGTCTTGTGCTCTGGCTTCGACAGCGGTTAAATTCACAACACAAGCAAAACTGTCTGTCTGCTCCAGCCTTCACCGGAGGTGCAATCTTCAATATTGCCGCGAATCAGCATTGGTGCTGAAGTATTGGAAACCACCTCCCGCTTCAGCTACCTTGGGAGTGTGATATCGACTGACCAGCAGTTTCACAGTGAGCTGCGTATCCACATATCGAAGGCAGCAGCGGCATTCAGAAAGCTTGAGTACCGAGTGTGGAACAACAATCAGCTTACCGTTGACATGAAACTGATTGTGTACAAGTCCATGATGCTGTCCGTTCTTCTATACGGCAGCGAAACGTTCAATAGTTCAATAGTGTATGATGGGATAAAAAGCATTGGCTTTACAAGACCCATAGGATGGTAAATGCAAATAGATAAAATCATTAGATTCCGACATGGAACTGAAATGCCAATAGTCTAAACCTGGTACATCACACCACAATGTGTTGTTTGTCACTCAGATGAATGTCTAACAATTGTTTGAATGCGGTAATGTTCGGAGCGTTTACCACATGCGTTGGCAAGTCATTCCATTGTGAACAGATTCTAAGAGAGTAAAAATATTTTCTACAGTCTAATCGGGAGTGTTGGATTATCAGCTCGAGGTTATGACCTCTCGATCGCTTATATGAGGCTAGGGCGAGCAACGATTTGCACGGGTGATCGCTTTCCGTTAATATCCGGTATGCGAGAATGAGATCTCCGCGTAGTCGTCGGTATTCGGAGGAAAACATTCCGATTAAACTGAGACGCACTTCATAATTGAGACCAGATAATCCGCGTGTTGCCTTGGTAGCTCTTCGTTGGGGCTGCTCTAAGCGATGAATGTCTCGTTTTAACCATGGGCACCAAGCCTGGACGGCATGTTCGACGTGGGGACGGATATAGGAGTTGACAAGCATGGGTACCAGCCGTCGTTCAACAACACCAAAAGCTCGCCTCAAAAGTCTCAGGTTCATGTTCGCCACGTTCGCTGCTTTGGAACATTGGAGCGAATTCCCCAGACTTTCTTGCACAATGATACCTAAGTCTTTTTCTGTGGTCACGCGCCGTAAAGCGTACTACCCCAAGAGGTACGTGTTGACAAGATTGCTGCGCAATGACAGTAGGTGACACTTGGCAGGATTCAGTGGGAGGTGATTTATATCTGCCCATTTGTTGATTCTATCCAAATCATTCTGGAGGAGGGCACAGTCTGATGTTGAGCGAATAACTCTCCAGATTTTTGCGTCATCTGCAAAAATTTGCATCGAGGATTGAATATTATCCGGGAGGTCGTTAATGTAGACCAGAAAAAGGAGGGGAACAAGGACAGATCCTTGAGGAACACCGCTGGAGATGCAGAGGGTTTCCGAGAGGGCATCGGCGACTCTGACCTTGATCGTTCTGTCATGCAAATATGCTGCTAGCCAGGTGAGTAGGGAACCATGGATACCGTAGGCACGAAGCTTATGAAGCAGAGCTAAGTGATTGACTCTGTCGAATGCCTTCGAAAAGTCTAGGTAAATCACATCAAGGGGGGATCCTTCATCAAGTGCTTTGGTCCATGAATCCCGAGCACGAAGCAGATTTGTGAGGCAAGATCGTTTGCGCCTAAAGCCGTGTTGGAGGTGAGAAATTAGCTTCAGACTCTCAAAATATCGTGTAATTTCATCTGCAACTAACGATTCCATTACTTTTGATAACACAGGGAGGAGAGTAATGGGTCGGTAGTTGGCAGGATCCGATCGCTTACCTCCTTTGTATATCGGAGTGACTATCCCGCTTTTCCACTCAGACCGAAGTGTTTGGGAATTGAGTAGACTTTGGAAAAAGCTTGCGAGGTGTGCTGCTATGGTGGGAGCAAGAGTTTTAAGAACTTTGGGTCTGATCTTGTCGACTCCCGGAACGCTATTTTCTCTTAGAGACCGTAGTTTGCTAGTGACAGCTGCTGAGGTAAAAATGACAGTTGATATGCCGACCACGTTGGGTGAATGCTGGTTTGGCAAAGGTTCTATGGCGTTTGCAGTCACTGTGCCAAACTGCAGAAGTAATGCGTTCGCAGCATCCACAGCAGTAGTCGTTAGGCCACCATCTGTCTTGAGTGGTGGTATTCCTGTTTTAACTTTTCTTCTGCTGTTCACGTACCTGTACAGCAGTTTTGTATTGTTCGTGAATTTAAGTACCATGTTTTTTTGCCATTCGTACTTATCGGCTCTAATCAGTGATGTGCAATAGTTCCTCACTATTTTGTAATTCTCCCAGGTGGCGTCGCAATGGTTCAGCGCGTATTGTCTCCAGATCTCGTCTCTGGTGCTAATCCATTTACGCGTTCTGCTTCGGATCCAGGTGTTGGTCCGGCGCGGCACTCGTAATGGTATGACTTTTGACGCTGCTTGCGTGACACCGCTAATTTTGTCTTTTAGTTCGTTCCACGCGTCGTCTGCCGTGCTCTGTAGATTGAGGTCCCAGTTGACGGTTGTCGCTAGGCTGTGCAGCACGGAATAGTTGGTTATAGTTCGTCGGTTTTCATGTCTGATTTCAGTAGTATTGGCGTAACACACATAGGCAAAATTTAACACTGAGTGGTCACTGTTGCCTAATGGTGGATCGTATGAAATTGTCTCAATCATCAACTCTTCGTTGGTTAGGATTAAATCTAGAAGCGATGGCTTATTTGAACCGCGGTGTCTAGTTGGGCGGTGCACGTGGTTGTACAGAGCTGCTGTATCCATAAACTCGAGAATCTTTGATTTGAAGTAAGGACCACTAGAAGTCGCTGAGACAATTGAGGGTATGTTAAAATCGCCCATGATTAGACAATGTGAGTACTTTTGAGAAACTGCATAATGAAGCGCGTTTAACAGGATGTCATCTCGGTCTGCGGTGGAGTTCGGTGGCCTGTAGACAACTGCCAACAGACAAGCATCCCACGTCTTCTTCGAAGGTTCACCACCTCGGCCATTTAGCTGCATTCGGCAAAACAAAGCGTCGGAGACAGCAAGGTGACGTTCGTTAATAGCCTCACATCTCAGACAATTCCGATAGTACAGAGCAACGCCGCCACCGCGAGATGGACGATCATTGCGAATAACTGACATATCACTGATTTCGATTTCCGTGTCGAGCATGTCATTGGAGAGCCAGGTTTCAGTTACAGCTATGATATCCCAATTGATTGTGTTATGTCGATGGCGCAATTCAGGTAGCTTAGAGTTTAGCCCCTGAGCGTTTGTGTAGCAGCATTGTATCTGTTGACACATTAGGAGCTCGGTTCGTTGTGGTTGATCGGCACAGCTTGTGCCGGTCTGCGTACGTTTTTTGTCACAGGCGTTTGCGCATTTGTCTGACCTGATTTAGGAACAACCGAGTCCGGTTCGTCTGTATCTGTAGCCCGTACTTTGTTTAGGAACGGTATTAAACGTATTTCAGGTGGCCCACGTTTTCTGTTGTCGTGCCACGCTTGGACGGCCGTTGATACCATCTCAGGTGTAGCCACCGTGACTTTCAAAATTTTTGGCCCGTTACCCTGATAGTTTAAGGAGGCCGCTGGACGGGCGACATCGAAAGTCACGATATTTTGTATGTTGTAGAGCTCTATTATGTACCTCCACTCTTCTATATCGTGCTTCTGATGTTCATTTATATCGCCATGGTTAAGTTCTGGGACACCGTGGACCAGCACTACTTTCTTCGTCGCATCATGTCGTGACGCGACTGGGTCGGATTTCCATTTTTGCCTTTGTATCCATGGTTTAGCTGGGAAAATGCGGGCGCTGAGAGAGGAATTTGTTAGCTTGTGGCCTGTTAGGAGCACATCCTCCAGGTCGCGTGTGTTACCAAATGTTACTCGTAATAATCGAGGTTGTCCTAAATGCGGCGAGGATGGATTTCGGGAAATGCGCGTAAGACTAGTTGCAGGAACGTTAATTTCGAGAGCACAGCATATCTCTGCCCAGCGGTTTTGTTCTTCCACTTGCCTACCTTTTAGCGACTCGCTCGTGGGCTCTGGTACATTTGAACACATTGAACACGTTGTCGGTGTACCGGCGGGATGTGCGATATCTCGAGCGGTTCCATCAACAGTGTTTGCGACGGATTCTGCGCATCGATTGGTGCGACAGAGTTGCGGACGCGGAAGTGTTGCACCGTGGTGAAATGTATGCATTTGCATGCGTACTTTTGCTGAGACACTTGAGGTGGCTCGGTCATGTGTGGTGTATGTATTCGACGAGGATACTGAAGCAGCTATTATATGGTCAGCTGAGTGTTGGGAAGCGGTATGTGGGGAAATCGAAGCTTCGTTATCAGGACATGATCAAAGTGAGCTTATCACGTTCTAATGTTGAGTTCAGGTCATGAAAATCTAAGGGTTTGATCGGCGTGCATAGCGCGATTTGATCACGATGGCCGTTGCCGAGGTGCAAGAGAATGTCTTTTTGTATGCAGAGAAGAAGCGGCAAGTGTGGAAGCGGCAAGTGCCGATGGGTTGTACTCCATCGACATAGAGCACATTGTGATGTAGCATAAGCATCGCGAGTGCCTGAGTCAGGCAGACCTAGTGAGCCATGAGCGGTGCCACGTGAGCAGCATCGAAGCGTCGACGAGTCCTGCTGAGAACGTAAGGCGAACCCGCGCAGCTTTGGAAGGCACGCTGCATTCGATTTACTAACCCCGTGCTTGCATGCTGAGTTTCTTTATTTCAGGTGGTCGGTTTGCTATCGTGTCACAATGCATATCATTTTTACCTCATCTTAACATTTACCTGAACTTGCACATTTTGCTTAGATAATTGTGGTTAAGTTCGCTAACATTTTCGTCTTGTGGCATTGTTTAAAAATATATTTGCCGACACCTTACACTTTTCGCGGATTGGTTGGTAACCAATTTAATTCATATGTTATTTAGCGAACATTTGAGTCCGGATATCCGTATGCTTTATTCGATATATATTATGTGTTACTCTCATATAACGTGATTGGCTGTTGTTTGATATACCCGGTGTGGCTGCGCCTGATGTGAATGTTGACAAGGTGCCCACCTGTCTAACACCCACTACCTCGCTCATACTGACTCCAGGAGACAGTTGGTCGTTGCTGGAGGGGACAGGGTGCACGGTCCTTGTGACCGTGCTAAGCTCGAAGAATAGTTCGATGCACTCAGTTTGGAACGGACCACGATCCAACCACGGCCTTGTGTGTGCCTGATTCCCCGAAATACAGTGTGCTTGTGTTTGCCTGTGAAGGAGTGTGGGCCGACTCCGTTGCTGAAACGTGACTCCTATTCACCTGCCTCCCGGTCTCTTATTCCTTCGAGTTTATACCGGATTTGGGGTGTGTGTATGGAGCTGTGGATGGTGTAGCGCATGCTAGCCATGGTCTCTCCGTAGGTACAGACATCATGTGGCTATCCACTTGGAGGCCGCATTGAAGGCAAATAGGGGACAGGATGCCGCCAGCCATACATACCTCTGAGTGTTGTTAGAAGTGTCTCATACTGAGGTTTATGTTGTATTATTGAATCTTCACCGCAGTTGGACTAAACCAACTTACACATAAACTAGATCTCTTTAACCTGAATAGAAATCATTTCACTTTATTTGGTTCGCTCGGTTCTGTTATTGTGCTGCGTATTCTGTGGAAATTTTGCGGTTTGCTTCCCCTCAAGTTCCATGTTGTCTATTTGATATCCCCGGTATGGCTGCGCTTGGTGTAAATGTTGACAAAGTTCGTATCTGTCTAATACTCACCAACTCGATTATTAGCTTCAGGAGACTGTAATTCGTTACTGGTGGGATAGAGTGCACAGTCCTCGTGGTCGTGCTAAGCTCAAGATGTGGTTCCATCCAGTGTGGAGCGGACTACGGTCCAACAACCGCCTGTTACGCATGATTCCCCATATACCCAGACATTAATTCTACTGCTGTACATGTTGAAGGAGTGTGGGTCGGTTCCGTTGATGAGACGTGCCTGTTCCACATGCCTTCCGGTCTTATTCCTTTGGGTTTATACTGGATATGGAGGTGTGTGGATGCAGTTGTGGGTGTTACTAGCCACCCATGATCCCTCTGTAGTCACAGGCGTCTTGTGGCTGCCCTCATGGAGGCCACAATGACAAGGAAATCCGGAACCAGTTGGCGCCAACTAGGTGATGTTGTCAGCATCCAGTTCCGAATTTGCCTGTCACTGCGGCCTCCATGACGGTAGAAACAGAACACATGCGTCTACATAGGGACCATGAGTGGCTTGAGCCGCATCACCCACATTTGCATCAACACACCCTATATCCAGTGTAAATCCGAAGGAATAAGACCAGGAGGCATGTGGATGGGAGCCACGTTTCATCAACACGTTTCTTCAACGTTTCTACAACATGCGCAGCAGCATTCCGGTAGTTGTAATTTAGGAAGCATGCGTACCAGACGTACACAAGGTGGTGTCTGGGCCGTTGCGTAGGAGAGGTTTCACAGGGATACTTCTCAGTGGCTATGTCGAAGTGTTTCATGGTAACGATCGGCCAACGGCCGGAACCAGCATATACGTGATCCCGAAGCAGAACAAAGTGGGAGAATATCGTGTGCAGTATGTGCCATGAGAAGAGCTCATGAAACCGAGTGAGGAGGTAAAGGTTCCGATTGTGATGTTTACATTTGATGTTGTCTCGCATTTTACCAACGTCCCGCTGATTGAGACATTTGCGACTGTATAACCCAGTCAAAAATAAAAATGTGTATACCTACTCATGAGCTAAAAGCCTACTGTTGCGCTGCACCTGGGATGTACAGTTCCTATTTAACGGCAAATACTACCGGCAGAAGGACGGCGTGGCCATGGGATCTCCCCTGGGTCCACTGCTGGCGGATACCTTCATGGCCAAGTTGGAGAGAACAAAATTGCAGGCAGATATAGCCCCTTTTAACCACTACTATCGGTACATAGACAATATATTCGTTGTGGTGGATGAGCACGTTAACCTAGATGAAATTCTTAACCGTTTTAACTGAGCCAATGCAGCACTGCAAGTTACTTATGAAAAGAAAACCAACGTTCAGCTGCCGTATCTTGATGTTCTATTAAATAGGAAACCAGACGGCTCAATCCAGCGGCAGGTCTACAGAAAACCAACGTGGTTTGGCCAGTATACGACTTTCCACAGCTTCGTCCCTCTGAGATATAAGCGTAATTTGATTCACTGTCTTATCACGACAGCATGTCGAATCTGCTCGGAAGACACTCTAAATGCGGAACTGACGTTTATACAGGATGTGTTGCGCGAAAATGGATACCCCGACAGATTTATTGCAAGAAACCTAGAGGAAAAGCCTAAAAAAGTGCCAGTCTTAACAGCCGCAAAGAAAGAGTTATTCATACGACTACCTTTCGAAGGGGACGCTGTTACTGAGCGTTTAACCCGAAACCTTTTTGGTGCAATTAAGTTGAGCTTCGCAGCAGCTATGTTAAAGTGTGTGTTTTCGACTGAACCCCTCATTCGTTCACGAAACAAGGATAGGTTGCCCATGCTGACCGCCTCAATGGTTATTTATCAGTTCGAGTGCGCCTGTGGCGTAACGTATATCGGTCGCACTTGTCCAAACGCGTGAATGATCATTTCCTACGTTAGTTAAATCACGGTGGCACCGGGCCATTAGTAGTTCCATTCTGGCACATATTGTCGACACTGGGCATCAGGTGGATCTAAAGCATGCCTTTAGAGTTGTATACAAGGTTCCACTGCACCGATCGAAAGCTCAACGCCTTCGTACACTTGCGACGGACGAAGCGATTTGCGTTCGATTATTTCGACCGCCCTTATGCTCGCAAAAGAAGCTAGTCCAGGCTCTACAGCTTCCCTGGTCCGAGAAAATGGGGGATACTGAGGTCAACGGCATGAGGTCAAACTCCGTAACGTGTAATTAACTCTTTTCGATTTTTCATTTGTTTTACTTGTACTAACTGGTCGATTTTACTCTCTCCATTTTAGCCCTAGATGTGATTGTCTTGGTCCGATGATGAATCTTTGAAAGCAATTGCTCACCAAACAGTCTTCTGGTTCTCACTCATCCCCATTCTGTGGAAATTCCTCTGTGGTATTGGGAAATTTAACACCAATAAGGAAGCTACAATTTTGAGCGACTTATTATGATGGGGGACAAATGTGGCACGTATCTCTCAGGCGCTACCGGTACCCGGTCGTTGAACTGTATGATCGTGCACGTTGCATCCTTTTGCACGCAACGTGACAGTTTCATGGAATGTATATAAGCAGCGGGCCAGAATAGTCAATATGTTTCAATGCTTACTATTTGTATATTGGCAAAACGGAAATTTTGCACGAAACTTAAATACAACATTATGAACTTAGCGCCTATTATAACTTGCCTGTTTTCGATTCCCAGTCAGAGCGGACAAAACGAATTTTTCTGGTATTATTCCACGTGTAGAGTAGCCAATGGAATTCGGATGGGTGTAGCCTAAGGGAGCTAGCCACCAGACATTTGTGGAATGCTACTCAGATACCAGTCTGAAGTGATGACACGTAAGAGGCGTCAAATACGGGAATACGGAGAACAGTAATAGCGGTTGGACCCAAAATGCAATGCGAAGGGCTACAAGGAACAGAAGGCAACTGAGTGAGGGTAGAGAGCAGCGTAGACCACGACTACCCTAGCAACCACAAGCAATATGGATTGGTAATCAGTAAACGTAACGGATGGTTGAAAAGTACAAGAAATAATAAAATCCACTGATTTAGACTGATGAAAGAGTGAATGTTTCGGGTTCACTACAAGTTGTGCATGCGATCTGAAATTTGAGAGGAAACGCGTGACCTCAAACAATTGCATCGAGACCTAGAAATAATGGATTGCCGATGGCAAGAGTTCATTTGCTGACTCTGCCAAAGGCAAACACCTTCAGGGCCTTCGTATTTATAGCTCAGTAGTATGGCAGCATAAAACATAAGCTATAAAAGAAGATGGATGTTCGCAAGACACATGAATTGCCACGTAGTGACAGTGACCTGAAGAAAACACAGATGTGGTCATTGGGGCTTGGGAGGATGTATAAACCTGTGTAAACGGGGAATGCACAGGTGGGATCCTCGCTGTTTGCGTCGACACATAACAGCGGTTCCAATTAGAAGAGCTCAGCTGTTACCTCTGCAGGTTGTGCCGCCGCATGACGACAGTATTGCGGATTTGAGTTCAGGCGCAATATTCGTACGTTTCGAGTAGCTGTGCGAATCCCACCATAGTACCAGTGTAGTTGAGTTCCACCGGTCTGCGGGCCGAAAAAGGGATAAGAATATGCTTTTTGCAACATACTTGATGTGTAAACGCATGTAACTAATCTTTTCATTGTAACCAACAATGCAGTGTACTAATGTTTCTTCTAACTAGGGAGATCACTATAATATTTCTAATAAACCATCCTTCGGATTTATTATACAAAGGTTTAAATCCTGTCCGTGGCGATGTTTTTTTAATGCTAGCCCATAGAGAGCAGGAAATATGCTTAGTGAGTTATGTACAAACACATGCACACACATCTTTCACCTTGGCAGCTGTTAATTCATTAAAAACTTCTATGCTTACCATTTGTATCTAATATAAACTCGAACATTATTGTTTCCACACACCTGTATGCCTATGTTGTGAATGTATGAAGGTACGCTAACAACGTCCTAGTTTCGCTCCCTTCTAGACCAATTAGGAAAAGGAGTGTAGTGGAATATATGAAACCTTAATATCTGAAAATATGACTGTACAAATAGCAGGTGTTTGTGGTTCGAACAACTTGGTGTCTAAACGGAAGTTCTGGTGGCAGAAGCAAAATAATTTTCACATTGTTTGAGTTCTCCCATCGGTCATGAATACTTGGTTTCTCCAGAAAAAGTCCGCGAATGAAATACACAATGTGATTACGAATATTGTGGGAGTAGCGCCCTTCCGAAAACACTGCACATACCTGGATACCTCGTTTCAACATCGTCAATTCAACCTTGAAGATCTCACGGTGAGCGTCCCCAATCCTCAACTGGCTCAGCAACTGATGAGGCTAGGCATAAACTGACCACGCAGGACCAACATGTATCCATGTGAAAGATTGCCTAGATTCTGCACAACTGACGGTAGTACGCTGAGTTTCTTATCTCTATTGTCGGCGGCATGCATAAGCTTTCAGAAAAGCAGGTGCCGAAATGCTTGACCAGTGGTCAGAAATAGAAACGAGTTGAATCATCCGAACGCATTTTGGCCCATTTTGAAGTTGTATAGAAGGTTTTGGCAAGCATAGTGACTGCGTATGAAACCTGGCTTTATATGTACCATTACCGTAGTAAGGAACTGTCAAAAAGAATTGCTCTACAGTAGGTCCAAGCGGCCGAAGAAGCTATGCAGCCAAAAATCGGCCAAAATGTCATGGGGTTCTTTTTACAAGACCAAGGTGGACTGCTTTCCTCAGGGTTCCAGTATCATCGGACAGTATTATGATAACTTCCTGGAATAGCTGAACAACGCGAGTAAGACGCGACGTCGGGGACTGGTGATCCTTTTCCTACAGGTATGTATACGTCCAATGTTGTGACTGCGAAACTGAACACCCTGGCTCTTCAATTAGTATGCCAATTAGTATGCCATCCCCCTAGTCACTTGATCAGGCCACATTATCTCTTCCAGAACTTAGCGAAACAAGTGATGGGGCTGTGTTTTGAAGACCTTACTAACATCAAGCATGCGGTTGATAGCTGGTTCGAGGCACAACCAAATGAATTTTGCCTGACTTGTTTAGAAAAGCTCCAACTACGCTGTACCAAATGCATCAGTTTCAGGGGTGGAAGCATTAAATAAGTGTGCCACTTTATTAACCTGGCCCTTCGCTTTCTGGTCAAGGACAGAAACGTATCAGCAGCCTCCTTATTTGGCTATCACACAAAAGCAACAATGAAATCAACTAACATAAAATTGGCTTTTGTGGTAAGACACGGAGTGTTTTACATGTATAAAAAAGGATTCATCATACTTCCGTCCCATTTGCTTCTATGCATTTTCACGAGGCAGACTCATGGAACACTAAGCACCATCACATGCACCAATGTTGAAGATGTTTGGGCGAGCGACGTCGTGATCTTTCGTTACCAAAATCAGCGTTGTCCTTTGTCCTCTGATTGTGGTAAGTTGCAGTTCGCGCACTCCTCTTCTTGAGCGAACCTACGTCCACTGCAGATGGGTGTAAAACCCAGTCTCGGGAATCTGACTTTCCAAGCGATGATTTCAACCCACCCAAATCTTGATCCATGTGGCATGTAAAGTACGCCCTGCAAAGCGACCAACCAGCATCTCCGAATTCGGTTGGCTGATGATTGGGAAACAAGATACCGCTCACCTTGTAAAACTAAATGTGGGTCAAAATCCAGCTTCATATGGAAACGGCGGACCAACACGGTAGCTATCTGTCAAATAGTTTCCGGGTTTACCTATGACAGAGGGAGTAACCAAATGTTGCTTAGTTGCCACGGTGTAATTTCACAGAATCAGAATAGCATGAGGTCGATAACAGACGCACAGTGAGTGTTCACGGAGATTCATAACAGCTAGAATCAGTTAGGCAGCCATCACACTCCCAGAAAGGCCCAAGACCTTCGTTACCTCTTTCGTTCCTCCTTGACAAGTACGGCGGCGAAGGGAGAGTACCGCCCTATTTCAGCATTCACGGGAGCAATCAATAACTGAGAGGAGGAATGTTTCAGGTTCCGAACACATGTGAGGCCGATCTGTTGCTTGATGATGCGTAAAAACAGTGGAACAACGGTATATCACAGGTCAAAACTGGCGTGCTAAACACATCCCGTGGGGTGGTTAGGATGAGGACCATAAAATGGGAAAAGAAACATTATTCTAGAACGAAGAGAATTTTGGTGGACCCACCATAATGTTCACATTGAGGCATGCGTACCTCGATTTTGTAGGGTAATGCTAATTGGTGCATTGTTTGTTACGTTATATCGTCTCCCGATGTACACTGGCTATTTTTCCTTATGTGGGGTGAAAACAAAAGGTTAGGGGACATGCTAACTACATGAGCGAACTCTGTATCCTTTCGGACTACTTCGTCACCAAATTATCTCAATGCTCTCCTGCATCAGTTGTGTTCGCGAGCGACGGGCTGTGTGGTCGGCAATTCAAAGTCTTCGAAGGTGACTCAACCCGGCTCAACTGTTGTATCGCCACCGACTGTTCCCACCCTAGGACCGCAATGAGAACAGGAAGACGAGCCAGGACCGAATCGCATGCATGAGAACACTGCTTCCTTATATAGAATACAATAATGGGTGAAACAAACCTACTATAGAACACCGGGACCAACCAACAACACAGGTGACGTTGAACGAGGCAGGCGAATAAGAGGCGATAAAAGTAAGAGCCATGAAGTTAAAGTGCATGAAAACAGTATCATCTGAAATAAGACCCTGAGACGTATGCTGGCCTTTCAAGTTAGAAAATGATGCGTTTAAACAAATGGCAGGAAACAGACGATGGCGAAGCGAAAGCAGTAACTAAGAAGTATCACAAAAATTATGTGTCTAATGGACTTCCCTTTAATCCCAACTTAGGTCGACAACCGTAGCAATGTTAATAATGACCAACTAGTCCTTTCACGTGCAGAACTCATGCACAAAACCGATTAGGACAACGACATTAACCGGTTGGACACTTCATCTTTTTAACTGCTCTGAGCACCACGCTTCGTAGTAATTAGTTTCCCAACTAAGCCTTCTTCTATATGGGCGTTCAATTTTAGTGTCAACAACCAGTTCGACCCGGAGATCCAGTCCTCAATGACTCATCTGAGGTCCGAGGCGAAATCGCCCGACTGCGGACCATTGACCAGGAATTGTCGTTGATTCAGAAAGAAAATGCGGAACAAGTAAGTGTTACATTACCCTAGCGTAAAGAAACGTATTTTGTTATTAGGTTTACTCACACAGTGCATTAATAAATCGCGGATCCCTACATCTAACAGACCAGGGATCATAGTTGCGTAGAGCCACAATTCTCCGTTTCTAGGTTCTCAGTGGTGTGTTTGGAACAGTTCACTGGGCAGTGTCAAACTAACTTACTTACTTCAGAATACCCGCCCGATATGGATCAGCAAACCATAAGACAAACCTAAGTTGGAGAGTGTGCATTACTGCTAAGTGGCAGTGGTAACGCCTCTTCGCAAAAGCTACAGCTCTAGGATATAAACACACGTAATACATACTCAGTAAGTGACCTTGGATTGAGCACCTTTTGCTGTACAATGCAAACGCGCAACAGCCCTCTAACTGACAGCTGAACAGCTCAATGGTAAATGCGATTCGCTGCGTATAGTAGCTAGAGCATTTTTACAGGCTAAATGCACTCGCGTATCAAAAAATATTTTCAGTTTCTTTGCGTTTATTTATTCTGTTCAGTGAATGCCAGCTTCTATTAGCTTCTGCAGTTTGAGCAGTAATTCTGTCGATTATTTTTCGGAAAACGACAGGACCTATTACGTTTGTTTACCAACAGATTAATTGAGTATTGCTGGTCTTCTAAGCCATACACTATGATTGGTTCAAACAAATAAATAAATAAAATGTTTTTTCTGGACTGTGCGAGGCACACTTGCACAGACATGATCTTGTTAAGAGTACCAAATGTGATCAGTTAATGTACGGTGGAACAATGGGACTGTCGCATATGTTGTTATATGAATGTATGTAAGTGTGCATGTAGGCATGATTAGCTGCGTTTATGGGATTTTTAAATGCATTCCTACCTCAATGTGTCGCTAGGGTTAACTGGATGCTTGAAGTCTGCGGACTTAAAGCGGTTGTCCGGATAAGCAATTAGTCATTTACCGTTGTGTCAAGCGTTGCCCGCCTTGACCCGGTAGCCAAAGGGCTAGAGGTTTCGGCTACTATTTCAATGGTCGCGGGTTCGAGGCATACTACCTCCACCTGATGTGATAAAATGACACCGAAATGCGTCGATGTTGTGCGGTGCTTTCGGGCGGGCAGCACGCGTTTTTCATAAGCAGTGGGTGACTTTAGTTTGTGGCTAGTCACAACCGTCACGTCATAGTGTTGTTAAACGGACATTTGTGACTTTTTATAGGGGGAACGCTTGCTAGGTGGAAACCTACCGCGTCCTGGAACACTGCCACCGAACTACTTGCTGGAAAGGAGTAAACTCGAACCACGCAACTTATCATCATCTATACACGTTAGCTGAAGGTGAAAAACACCTCAGCTAATGTGCCGCAATACAAAAAGATAAGATATTAAAAAATACACTACAAATTACAATACAAATATGATGTTAAATGTTATATTATGCGTTTTGCATGGGCTCGGGTTTGGAGCGAGAATCTATAAAATGGGGGGATAGACCAAGAAACTCACAACACAAATCCACGGGGTCCGGCTACTAGCCATATCAGCAAGTGTGTCCAAGCAAACGTGTTCATCATATTTAGGACCCCAACCAGGCAGTCGGGATGCACCAACCGACGCCAGTTTCTAAGTGAGGGTTTCATCCTTTTTTACCAAGGCATCGCTTGGCCTCCCCTCCTCCTCTTCCAACTGCAACCCCGACGCGCAAACAATGCACCTCGTGGGAGTCGATGTGCGGGCGTGCGTAACCCGTGGCGCAGCCATCGGAGCCTGGTGCATGATATAATGGTGTTGGGCGGCTCACGCGCTTTTCCTGCACCAAATACGCGACGCCGAACGCGCTTATTGCTCAAACGGTTCTCCCACCAGACATGACCTAGCTGCGAAGTCAGCGATGATCGGATGTGACAATCCTCTTTATGTCTATCGACTTGATTGGCCAAGTTTCACAACCATATAGGAGGGTTAAACGAACCGCTGCGTTATAAAATCCTCCCTTCAGAGTGAGAGTAATATCGCGGTCACGCTACAGGTGGCGGAGATTGGCTAAAGCACCACGAGCTTTTGCTATGCGGTTCGTAATCTCAGCTTCGATCCAACGGAGGATAATATAGCTGCCCAGGTACTTGAATTCCTGAACGACTTCTAGTTGATCACCACAAAGTGCTAGCGCAGGGGCGGGTCCCTGCCAATCTTAGAGAAGTACTTTGCATTTCGATGGAGCAAAGCATGGGCCAAAACGATTGACAGCCAGTGCTAATCGGTCCAGTGCTGCTTGACATATACGGGAGCTGTCACAGATTAGGAAAATATTGTCCGCATATTCTAAGTCAAGAAGTCGCTCACCAGGAAGTAGCTCCACACGTTCTAGGTCGTGTCCAGCGAACGCTGTTTCTATTACTACATCAGTAGCGAAGTTGAAGAGGAAAGATGACAGCGAGCATCCTTGTCTCACACCGCTTGCGATACTGAAGGGCGGCGACAGTTTGCCATAAACCCTCACCCTGCCCGAAATATGTGCGTACACCGCTTTGATAATGTTTACATATTTATCAGGCACACCTCTCCTTAGCAGACAGTCCCAAAGGGCACA
Source organism: Dicrocoelium dendriticum (assembly GCA_944474145.2). Classification (NCBI taxonomy): domain Eukaryota; kingdom Metazoa; phylum Platyhelminthes; class Trematoda; order Plagiorchiida; family Dicrocoeliidae; genus Dicrocoelium; species Dicrocoelium dendriticum. The sequence continues at coordinate 472,235 of OX104062.1, forward strand.
TCGATCGACTGAGTCGAAGGCACCTTTTATGTCAAGAAACACGACAACGGTGGGTTGCCAATAAACATGGCGGAACCCCAACAATTGGCGCAAGGTGAATACGTGGTCGATGCAGCCCAGACCTCGACGAAACCCGGCTTGCTCTTCACGGATTTGGCTTTTTCGAGTGCCGGTCAATCTGTGGAAAATGATAGACGCAACCAATTTACAAGCAATTGTGGTCAGACGAATCCCTCTATGATTGCCGTATTCCGAATTTGAGTCTCCCTTGAAAATTAGACCAAGGACGGAGCGGGTTCAGTCTTTCGGGACAGTATCCTACTCCCAGATTTACGCCAGCAACTCGTGTAACTCATCTATTAAAGCAGTCCCCCGAGTTTGAAGAGGACTAGGGAAATTCTATCTGCCCTTGCGACCTAATGCAATTCCAACGGGCTGATCTCACCTTCAACTTCTGCGCGTGAGGGCGGTTTCAAGGAGACGCTCCAGGGAGAAAGGCGCCCAATGCCTGAAAAGGAAAGCGATATCTCAGCTGGGTCAAATTGCCTTGCAAAGTGTTCGGCCCAACGCTCCAAGGGTTTCGACAGACTGTGGATCGGCTGCCCCCTATCGTCGCGTATGGTCTCGCTAACACCAGGTCTCTTGCTGCCTGTTTCCCGTATCAGACGGAATAAGTAAGGATGATTAAAACGGCAGCGGCTGTTCCCATCTCCGAGGCATGATGAGACCACCAGGCTTCGCGGTCTTTCTTCAGGCTAGCATGCAGTTTTGCCCTGAGATTTTTGCGAGTCTCATTGTATTCGCTTCCAGCCGGAATACGTCGGCGGGCATAAATAAGTTCAAGAGACTGTGTAGAGACCCAATGTCCAGTTAAGAGATTTGATTTGCTACATGAAGACATGCCTGCTGATAGTAATGTTTGACGAATATGCGACCAGTGGTCTTCTACGGTATTCAGTGGGCGCTTACTCAGCCCAGATGTCAGCGCACTTTGATACACAATCAGAACAGCTGGCTTCGCCAGCTGGCAGGTGTCTATCCGTTCACATCGACGTTACAGATGCCCACCGAAACGCACCCTGAGGTCGGCGTAAACAAGTGTGTGGTCAGAGTTAACGCTCGTGCCCCAAATCGAGCGACAGTTTTGGACACAGCCTCTCCAGCGGTAACTAATCGCCAGATGATCGATTTGCGTCCATGGCCGGTGCGAAGCTGGTGGGCGCCAAATCGCGCTTCTACGGTCGCTGTGTCGAAAGTTTGTGCTCGCGAGTAAGGGACATGCATCTTCACACAGCTTTAGCATTCGCCCACCGTTATCATTACGGGAGCCTACACTATATTGGTTTCCCAATTGAAGCTCATCAGAGGACAATTTTCCGACGTGGGCGTTTAGATATCCAGTCAACACCACAGTATCCGTACTTCGTCTGTAAATAAGGAGATCCTGAAGTTGCTGATAGAAATCATCTTTCACCGAATCAGTGCTACAGTTTGTAGGGGCATAGGCCGCAATGACATACAGGCACCGTTTGTTCCCGCGTGACTTCCTAGCATGGAACGAATCAGCTAATCTAACGGCGCACATCCGACTGTTGACTGGGATCCAATTGATCAAGGCAGCTTCAGTCCGGCGACTCAGAGTAATGTCCATGCCATTCTGACCGGCATGTAAAACTGCATCATCCCCAGACAGATGCAATGAGAATGTGCTGCCAGTGTCGCATGTAGGGATCGCAGGTTAAGCACAGAACTCGAATCTTGCAGGCGGGTTTCTGATAAATAACAAATATCTAAAGATATGGTCTCTAGTTTGCGGGTAAGTGCTGCCTGTTGACCAATCTGTAGCAAAGTGTGTACGCTGAGGCAAGCCAGTCTTAGCGAGACGCGAAGAATCCAAAAGGAAACGGATGAACTGACGTTGTCCGCTTGCTTGAACATGGACTTGTCGATTGGATTGGAGCGATGCCCTGTGATTTTGTGTGTGTTAACACCAGAAGACAAGCGACTATTGAAGCAAGGTGGGGTGGGCCAAGAATTGAGGGATTGAAAATGAGCGGGATAAAAGCAAACTTGGAGCAGGACGATAAGGATGAAAACGCACAAGAGGGGAATAAGAAGGCGGGAAGGCCTGAGAAGTAGCATTTAAGCCCCTATCTACCCTGCTCGAGACAGCAGATACGGCACCGTTGATTATCCTCTGCGACGGCCAGAGCATCAAGAAATAACTAGAAGAGCTTTTTATTTTATTTCTTGTGCAGATTACTGTCAGATTGCCCAGGCCTGGACAGGAGAACGATTGGAGTTCTCAACCAAAGCCTTCGGTTTAAAAACCTTACCGCAAGGCAGCGGGGTTTTCGCGCTGGACTACAGAGAGCCCGTTTTATGGAGTAAAGAGCCACCCTCACTCTAACCTCAACCTGGAGGGCCAGGCGCCTGACTTTGTTTGGCGTCTAACCATTGACCAGTTTGGTATGAGTGGCTCTGATGGTGTAAAAGGAACCACCCAGCATAGATCAATGGAACACTGAGGCACACAAACCACCGCACCATGTTAAGGTCCAGTTTGTCTCCTCCAGTTGACACCACGACGAGGTTGTTCGGCTAACCAGCCATTATTTAGATCATTTAGGTTGGGATAAATGCGACTTGAATGGACTCCGTAAAGAACGGATTGCCGGTAGCCGCCTCCAGCAGCGACTTTCGTGTGTGACATATTTCTCAAATCGTTGAGGACCAGCTGTCGGGTTCTCAGTAGCCGATTTTGTGTGGACTGTGACTCTGTTGGATAGTCATCACAAATTGTAGGACTCATCCGGCTCTTGGAAGCCCCAATGAAGTATTAATGATTTCCTGTTCAACGGTATACAAGCAGGCAACTCGTCCTCCTTCCCATTGTGTAGATGAATCTAGGATAATCGTTTAATGTTTCTGAGTAAGCTTAGAACCGACTGAAAGTTCATGATTTCGGAAGATTTATGATGCACATCGGCTTCGAGTAGGTTGGAATTAGGACTGCTTTTCCCTTTTGGCGTAATAGTGAAGGTGTTACATTAAGTTCAAAGCGTAGGCACACTGACTTATATTCTAAATCTTCCTACTTGACGAAACTATACTGAGTTTCTTTTCCCAAAATTGGATAGTAGGTGAACACGTGGGATGTGATCAAAAGACCGAATTGCACCATGCTTCAAACCAAGATCCTGAGGCTATCCACATCCGAATATCTAGTTGTTCGGTTTATCCTTGAATCAAAACTAAGTCCATCTCACAAAATGTCCACAAAAAATCTGACCTCAGCTAATCGGCAGTGTAATACTCTTTAGGGACTAAGACGTAGATGGCAACCATGTTCATACTTTTATCTGTCTTTGAACGAAACAGCGCACAAATGGACCGAACGTGCGATAAAATTGGGAGATAGGGTCACTTTCGTTGCTGACTATCCTCAAGCATTCCCAGTTATTAGTATCTCCTTGACTGGGTGGGATAATCGAAACTCAGTGTAAGTGAATATATGTTTGGGTTATGATTGGGGAATTGGAAATGAGCATGGAACATGCGAATACGCGGTCACCGACTGAGCACTCTGGACACTACGGAAGTACTCATTAGTGCAACATTCTTATTTGAGTCACAACAAATAACAGTTCTGGACTGTGTATTACCTACCTCGGATTCCAACGCGTGTACACAACTGACGTCAGCTCACGCATTGCAAAAGCCAGAGCTACCTTCTTGAACCTGCGGTATCTTTGGCGACAGTAGGGTTTCTCTCCGTCTGAATGGCCGTGTACACAAGGCCACAGTGAGGGCCGTCCTGCTCCATGGTAATGAGACTTGGCCCCTTCCGTCTGAAGACCTGAGGCGCCTTCAAATCTTTGATCATCGTTGTCTGCAAAGCATTGCTGGAGTCGGAGGGCACCAACGTGTCCGCAATCATGATGTACGTAGGCGAGTATTAGGTAACGATAATCATGATATCTCCCTAGAACAACTGATAGCATTGAATAAGTTGCGTTGGCTTGGACACGTGTTAAGTATGCCTGGTCACCGCTTACCTAGGAAAGATTGTTTTGTCTGCTACGATTAGGGTGGCGCAAGGCTCAAGGTGGACAGAAGTTGACTTGGCAGCGTGAAATGAAGTCACTGATGATTAAACTGGATGCCGTTGGTCCGTCTCGCCTTCCGGGCTGGAGTCCACGTGACTAGACTTGTGCTTGGCTCCAGACTTTACAGGACATGGCTCGCAGTAGACACCAGTGACGCGTCTGCTGCCGCCTCCCAGTCGGATTGCCTGTTTAAAGTATGTTTGGTGCTGAGTTATCTGCGGAGCAATGGCTGATTATGGTGGCTGACAGTGAAATCCGCAAGGAAGCTGTAGCGTAGATGCCGTGTTAGCTTTGCACCATAGCCATCTGTTTGTTACCGGTATGTTGTCTACACAAGATGTAGGTGTCTTGACCCTGAATATTTGCTTAGGGTATTCAGGTTTTCAGGTAAGTCCCCCTTCTCTCCCTTTTCCTGTTCTTTATTTCATTGGTCCTCATGGTTGTATGGCAGCGAAGTATCAGTTCAAGGGGCTGATGTCCTGCTGTTGTTGATCGATTGATTGATTGACGCAACTTTATAGTGCACAATGAGCTGTGTTTAGGCTGAGGGTTAATTCTAACCAAGCGGCGGGCGATACAGCCTAAGGTTTACCAACCAGGATGGCATCCCTATACTAAAGAAAGAGCTTCGTGCAACGGGCTGTGATAGTGATTATTATAACAAACACAGTGAATCGACATTTTTGCCAAGAGAAACATTGTTGCGAGTGTTGGATTACTGAACACCATTTGGTGACATTCCGTCACGTATCAGATACAAGGGTTTTGAGTGTTAGGACAGCTGGCCATAACTACCAAATCAGAGGTTCTAACCAGCATGCCTATCGCCTACAGAAGCAAACGCATTGTCAGCAGTGTGATTATGAGGTAAAACACCGTTGGAGAATTGTAAAGATGATGTTGTAGCGGCTCAGCAACCATGAACCGACAAGTACCTGTATTTGCCAGAGACAGAACAGGAGGGCCATATCTCTCAAGTGTCATATATTGTGCCGCAGGCTATTCAACAAATGTTTTGTTGTCACCGCTTGAGAAATTTCACACTGCAGCACTAAATACGCTTTCCCATTTCCCCATCCTCTACCCCTCCGTTCATCAATTCCCTGTTTATACCGGACATTTTGTTACTTGCGTTTGCTCGTTCGATGTGTTTTGTGTTCAAGCTTATCGCCATTTTCGCACTGTTGTTGTATTCTGCTTGGATACTTCAACGTCGAAGACTGTTAGCACCTCTATAACGTTCTTTGTACCAACGGCACACACACACACACGCGCCTCACCTTGCCACACCGCACTAAAGCACTTGGCACGTTTCAATACATATGGTATGTATCACAATTTAAAACATGTGCACTAGCTTGTCGCAAAACTGCCTGCTATTCTCAACTAAACGCAACCAAAATGTACCAGATTTGACCCAAATCAGCCGGGCACCTTCCGTCATTCTGTAAGGCAACCGGTGCCCTGAGTTATTACGTCTTACTCACCGCTCTGACCTCAAAGAAGGTGCCCTGACAGAGGAAATTAATATCGCTTAAAAATCGTCGAAATGACTACTAATTACGGTGTCTAACACTGCTCTGCTTGCGGGCTACGAATATGCACGATTGACAGCCGATGGTTAACTGTTTGGTGCCAGATTTGGATTAACTCAGCGTTTAGGTTTATGCTACCCCACAGCTTCATCCTGCTTCATTCTGTTCTGAAAATCCGTTGTGATAAACCAAATGATACCGGGGTAGTATGATGCAAAGCCATCAGCACTCAACCACAAGGGGTTACGTTAGACAGAGGAGTGATACTCCCGTTGTTTCACTTCATGTGGAACTACATTGTGCGTGGTTTCTCATCCGATAGTCTAGTCAAACAGTTTCCTTAATGCTTAGTGTCATCCGGTTTCCAATTTGCCTGTCACTGTGGCCAGCTAAAGGGGGACTGCGCCTACAAAAGGACCATAGGTGGCTTGCGCTGCACCACCCACAGTTCCAAATACACACCACATAACCAGTGTAAACCCGAAGGAATAAGACCGGGTGGCATGTGGATGGGAGCCACGTTTCCTCAACGGAGGCGGCCCACACTCCTTCACAGGCAAACACAAACACGCTGTATTTGGGGAATCAAGCGCACACAAGGCGGTGGCTGGACCGTTGTCCGCTCCATACTGAGTGCATGGAACCACTCTTCGAGACTAGCACGACCACAAGGACCGTGCATCCCGTCCCCTCCAGCAACGACCAACTGTCTCCTGGAGCCCGTATGGACGAGGTAATGGGTAATAGACATGTAGGCACCTTGTTAAGCACAGCCACACCGGGGATATCAAGCAACAGCCAATCATTTGAAAGGACAACATCAAACACAATAAATCAAATTATGCATACAGATACGCTGACCTAACTAACTAAATAAATTTGTTTATTTCTTGACTGTGCTACACTGACCAGTATGTTAGTCCAATCGAAGTGTACAAGTGTTTCGCAAATTTGTTATTGTTACAGATAACTGAAAAAGAGAACGGTCATTCAGACCCTTTAGAAAACCAGCGACAATCATATGTCGCTTTTTAGATTGCGAAGTTATTTCACTGTAGTTTTTTGTTCGTGAAATGCTTACATATGCTCGGCACGCAGTATATACTATTATAGTACAGTAGTCGGGAACGGCTTGTGGTTGATTGTTTCGTCATGTAGCAGAACGCAATCCATACGTCAAGCATCCAGGCGTGCGGGAATATTTCACCGCAGCGTTTGGACGAGGCTCGGAGGAGGGAACATTTTGGACAGATATAAAGGTGGATAGATTAACCGATTCGCATGCAGAGAAGACTGCCGTAATTATGTCAAGTTTAGGAAATTTAAAATATTGTGAAGAAAATATGGTACAGGTCATGGATAATCTGATCATCAGCATAAAGTCTGTAAACATAGCTAAAGGAAGCATGCATGTTAACTAATAATATAACATACGAGATTGTCTTTCATTACAATGGAGCAAGCTTGCACTCCTATGTATTGCCAATATGCCCGCCACTATTTCGGTATCTGTAGCGTAGGCGGTACTCAAACACTGCTTTGGGTAGGCGCATAGCAGATCTATCTTTTATGGTGCCTTGATACGCCCACATGTGTAGCTGTGACAGCGTTAGCAATAGAAACCATCGCTCGGTACGAGGTGATTGAAAAGGAATAGTGTAATAATCGTCGGGTAGAAGAGGTTGAGTACTCGGTTGACCTTCTTCATAGGCCTCTATGTGGTCATGGTGCCCTTGAGATAGACATGGCCGGTTAATGAGGGGATATAACAGGGGTCCAAGGAGTAAAAACGAGGACTCAGTTTACTTTCCATCGTCGACTTCCATGTGGGCATGAAAGCCATGAGGTCGGCATGGCCGAGTAAGGAAATAAATATGACATTGGTCGGATGAATGAAGAAGAGGACTCGGTTTAACGCCACTCTTTAGCCACCATGTTGATATGGAGACCTTGAGTTTTGTATGGCCGGGTAAGGATAGCAAGCGACAAATTTTGGAAGCGTGGGTATGAAAATTTGGTTCTTTCCTTTCTTTTTTACCTTCTGTGAAGTCAATGAAGCTTTTTAATGTACCACCGGAAAGTATAACGGACACACATTATATGGCCTTTGGTCCCTTCTAATAAATCTCTGTCTCAGCTACATACAGTTTGAAAAGTAACATAGCTTTTGAGATTGTGAGAAATTTATCCAGCTGTACACGAAGCATTTGAGAGGATGTGCATGATCTAAACAGTGGAGACTGTTCCAAACCAAAGCATATCTAGTGAGGAACAAGTTTGCCCGCATGTTGGTGCGCGGTTTTGCAATCTTAAGTGTGCAATTTTTATTACGGATAAGGTAACGTTTATTGTGTTGCAATTGGGGAGTATCCAGGTGTATGAATGCGCCCATGAATTATATTGAAAAGCCGCGATATGTTTAGCTTTATTCTACCCAGCTTTCAGAATAAGTTGTGCTCTGAGTAGAGCCCAGGATCTGTCTTATAAAAGCAAGCTGAACACGCTCTAGTGCGCTGTGTCACTGCTTTACATTACCGAATACCTTACAGCAGGTCTAACATTGGACGTGTGCAAGTCTTGTACAATGTAAGTTTAGCATTTGTTAAGGTAAATAGTTTGAGAAACAGTGTATTCTTTTTATTGGCTTTAGCGACAGTGTATTGCACATGTTCGGAGAAGTTAAAGCTTCTGGTGTAGTGAAGCCCTAAGTCTCTTACTTATGTTGCCATGTTCTAGGGGTGTACCGAAGGTTGGCGCTTGAACATTAGTATGAGATGACATTACACTTTTCGACGGAGAAATTCATTTTGAAGTACAACACCATACTTCAAGTGCATTCAGGTCAGTTTGTATGGTTCGGAACACGAACTTTTGATTCCTGGGATCAAATGTGTACACAACTTTTATATCGTCTGCAAATATGTAGGGCCTACCATATACAATAAGGTCAAAAATGTCATTTATATACATCAAGAAGAGATGTGGTCCCAGAACGCTGCCTTGAATGATGCCACTTGTCACAGGGGTGCGATCTGATGTGTGATTGCCTATCTTGACTGCTTGGGTTCTGTCTGTTAGGTATGCGAAGAACCAAGAAATTAGTGGGTCAGCAATGCCATACCCAGCTAGAGTGGTCAAAAGTCTACCATGGGGCACTTGGTCAAAAGCCTTTGGTATGGTGAAGTCAAAGGGATTTTTTATAGCAGCTGAGTAGTTTGTTGATTTTTCGTTTAGAAAGGGTGCTGACTCGAGCGTCCGCAGTAACGTTGGGGCGTTTCTTTAGCAAAACTGGTGCGATATTGTCGAAGCATTGGTTTATATTATGATAAAACTTTCCAAGGCAACGTCTGGGTCACATGTGAAGAAGAATCTATCCCATTACATTGACCTTAGTAGCGTTGCGAACGCGTCCCAGTTGATTGAACGGTATGGCCGATAGAATATATCAATATACTCGGCCTTCGATGGTTGTGTGGGCATAGTGCAATTGGATAACACCACATTATGATCACTGCCCGGAAGTTTGTCCAGGATCTTGACATTACCATCGAGAATTCCCAAAGTGTAGACGAGATCTAGAATGTTGTCATTTCGTGTTGGCGACGAAACGTGCTGTGACCAGCCTTGTGAACAAATAGTCGATAGAAACTCAGACAACCTAGGTGGGGATGTATGTGCCACGATAGTTCTGGCATATTGAACTTCCCTCCGACTAGATTGTACTTAGTCAGATGGTCGGATATGCAATTGAATATGTCCGCGAGAAATCTGATTACAGTTTTGTCAATATGTGGGAGACTGTAGATGCACCCTATGAGGAAACTGCGCTGATTTATCTCAGCCGTGATCCAAACAGAGTCACCGAAGTCGTTAAGCATCGGCTCAACCAAAGGTGAGGTGGGAATTGTTTCATCGATGTATGTCACGCAACCTCCTCCCCGGCTATCGCATCAGCTATTTGTGAATTTAATATATCCGTGGACATGGCAATGTGGTTCTGGTGTCTGATCAGTAAACCGCGTTTCATTAACTAGAATTATTTAAGGGTTCGACAAATATGTAGCAAGGCGGTGATAATGCATTTTATTGCTTAGTGAGCGAGCGTTAATAAGAAGAATGTTTATAGCCCCGTGGATTTTAGGTAGGCGTACGAGCTGACAGAATATCGGTAGTTCAAGGGCTTTTGAGGAGGAGGAAGAGGTACCCCTATTGGCTGGATCATCCCGTGAGGATCTATGGTATTCGCAGACAAGCAAGCTAAGTACATAAGATGAAGGAAGGAGTGCATGGTGTTCTGGTGCATCAGAACTTCTCCTGTCGGCGGCAGCCCCGCTGACGAGTAACCTAAAAGAAAGTGTGTGGCTTTAGACGCTGCGATGGATGGGTTTGTAGAATTCGGAAAAACCGATGACCCGGGGAATGTTTGTACATTTGTTGCTGGTAGAGCGATATGCTCAACAGATTGTGGTGGATCGACGTACCGGTAGAGTATTGGAATAGTAGTAGGCGCGAAGTTTGCTGGGGAGTGACTTTCAAGTGAGAGCGACCTCCGTTACGTCTGTAGCCTGCATTACACGCACGGTCAATGTGGATATGGCTGTAGTACGGGGCCTTAGAAATATGATTTACTATTGGCTCAAGTGAGTTCCGAGAATCAGGGCATTATGCCATATCAATCCTTGTACGCGAATCATCTTTGCAAGATGTGGTGGTCAGAAGGATTTCTTATACATAGCTACTATAATTGGATCACACATATCATTTTGGATACGATCAAAGTTTATTCCTGGTGTACCGTTTGAATGGTCCAGAACGACGTCCAGTAAGTGGGATAACGATACTGATGAGTCAATGCTATGCGCTGGAATCTGGGCGGATTGTCCCTTCAGCATGGAATCTTTATCGCATTCAGTTGAAGCACATGACGCGCCGCTGCTGACAATGGTCTTGTAACCTTTATTTTGACTTCTTTCAGTAAGTTTCTTGCATTTCGAAGAATGAGAAGGTGCCTTAGTCGCATTGTTAGACCTTTCAGCACTGAGGGTAGGGGTTTCAGCCAACGATTTAGACGGATTATTTGCCGAACTGATGTTGAGAGGAGCTGCTCCGTCTCCTTTGACTGGACTCCCTGTGCCGCTAATTGGCTCAAGCAAAATGTCGGCATTCGTGGTAAGATCTATGTCGGAACTATCGGCTTGAGGGCCTTTCGGTGTCGACAGTGGCTGATTGCGCCAGACTTCTCTTTGCATTGGTGTTTTTCAATCGATATCCTTAGGGTTTTAAATGTGGTGTTTTCCGCTATCTGTGCGCATTTTTTGATGAACTCTTTTGTCGTCAATGTGTCGCTAAATTGAAAGAGTACGGGAGAGCTTTTAGGCTGAACATTTTTAAGGAGCCTTGTACATCTGCACTGAGCGTGTACCAAATTACCTGCTTTAAGCAGGATTTTACGCAGTGTTTCTACCGACACTTAATCGGGCAAATTGAAAGTCACTGCGTTTTTAGCACATCCTGTTCTATTACACACTTTTGCTGCAACAGCATCAACGAAGTTACCGGCGCCTTTTAAATAATCTCTGTTTGGGTTTGCGTCGTCTGCAATAGAGCAGTCTGTGGTTCCAGCATTTTGTGTGTTGTCGCTAATTGAACATAGGATGTCAATTTTATTTTAAGTCCTTCCAACTTCTCATGGATACATTTGAGCTTAGAGAGTGCTTCGTTCGGTATATCAACCGGCTTTCCCGAGTGACTTCGCAGTCCTGGTGGTTTAGTGGATTTTGGCAACTTAGGGGATTTAAGGGCAACTGACATTTTTTGGGAGATCGTATATGAGCATGCGCGTCTACCCGGCACTACAGGTGACGTTTATGGTAACAGTACGACGATAGGACAAACTGTTATAAAACCACTCTACAGTGCCTAATTTAAACTGCAAAGATGTAGAGAACACGAATGTACAGACTACCGTTTTGACTTTCCACTGTCGGGACTATCTTGATGGGCTGTCCATTTTTGTTCTGTCCTTGTAGGCCAGACATCGGCCGTCCGGGGGTGACGAATATTTATCGGTCCGCTGAATGAACGTACGAAATAAATTGGCTACAAAAGATCCGCGAAAAGTTCAATACGTCAGAAAATATATCTTATGGAACTGCCACAACGGAGAAAACGTTATCGAAGTTAACTACAATTAGCTTAAACGATGTGAGTTTATAGAAGATAGTTCAGGTAGATATTAATATAAGATAGGTGGCATTAGGACAATATAGCAAACCCACCACCTAATATAGAGACAGCATGCAAGTGGGCGTTCAGTAACTGGAATGCAGTGTACCTACAAACGCTACGCGAGTTCTGCCTACCTTCTCTGCAGGACGCGTCGTCACTTCGGTGGTGGCCCCGAGTGGTCTCGCTCATGGCTCACTGGGCCTGCCTGACTCAGGCGCTTGTGACCGCTTGTGCTACAGCACCATGCGCTCGATGTCAAGGGAGTACACCCCATCCGCATCTGTCGCTTCCGCAATTGCCGCTTCTTCTCTGCATGCACGAGCGCTTTCTCTTGCACCTCGGCAACTGCCTTCGTGATAAGATCGAGCCATGCACGCCGATCAACTGCTTTCGATTCCCTTGACCTGCAAGCAGGATTAGAACGTGATAGGCTCACTTTGATCATGTCCCGGTAACTTAAGTTCGGTTTCCCCACACGTCGCTTCCCAATACTCAGCTGGCCATATAAGAGTTGTTTCGGTATCCTCGTCAAATACATACACCACACGTGACCAAGTCACCTCAAATATCTCAGCAAAAGTATGCAGCTGCTGCATATATACCACTTCAGCGCAACACTTCCGTGTCCGCAACTCTGTCGCACTAACCAATGCGCAGAATCCGTCTTAAACGCAGTTGATGAAACCGCTCGAGATATTACACATCTAGCTGCACATCGTCCACGCTTCGCTGCCGCATAGAAGGACGGACAATCCCATGGATTTGTACACCATAAGCTTCATGTCAACGGTAAGCTGATGGTTGTTCCACACTCGGTACTCCAGCTTCCCGAATGCCGCCGCTGCCTCAGAGTCGAGGATACGCAGCTCACTGTGAAGCTGCTGATCAGTCGACATCACACTCCCAATGTAGCAGAAGCGGGAGGTGGTTTCTGAAACTTCAGCACCAATGCTGATTTGCAGCAGTATTGAAGACTGCACCTCCGGTGAAGTCTGAAAGAGACAGACAGTGTTGTTTGTCTTGAGGGTAAGCCCGAATTTGGTCGCTGTCGATGCCAGAGCACTTGTCATGTGCAGTAACTCATCCGCGCTGTGTGAAAATATGCGTCAGCAACCTGTGTATAGTCGTCTCACATACTAGGGTTCTCGCACCGAAACGACGGAGGTTCAGCGACCCACCATCAATACAGTGCTTCACACGAACACCGTAATCACAAGTCACATCAAAAGCACAAGACATCATGGCATGAAGATAAATATTAAACAGGGCAGGAGCTAAGACACAGCCTTGCTTCACGCCAGAGACAACCGCCAAATCATCCGAGGTTTGACCACTCAGCTGCACCCATAATGCAGGATCAAGTAAATACATTGGGACAAGCATCAATGATCTGTTTTAGGTGAAAAAGCGGATGCTTGCCTACCCCTGTAGGATGGATGGTGTGAAAATTACAACCTTGAAAGATATGCGAGTCATCTAGCTAAGTGTCTACAGAGTTACGTGTGTTTCCGAGTAACAAGTGTACAATACGATTTGCTTACAAGCACACAGTATCATATGAGGCGCAGTACTAGTTGACATCTTGTGCGAGAATAATAATCGTAGGAACGCTGAATCATGTACCACTTCCATGGGTCATGTGACACATAAATCCGGTAGCGGGACATAATTGATGTAATCCACAATAGTGCAACATAGATTATGACGTGCTGGGTGCCAAGAGCGAAACCAATTCGGTTTTCGAAAACGTGCTAATTATAGGAGGAGATAATTGAATTTGGAAGAGAGTTCCAAGGTTAGAAAACTCAAAGAGAATGGTGCTCCCGTCGACATTCCAGATGACTGTATTGTTTACTCAGTTTCAAGCAGTTATCTCTAAGCTTGGTGTTCTGCAAATATCGGCATACGTGGTTGGGGTTGCTAAATATTTGATACAATAAAATGAGGTCGCTGTGTAGCCATTGGTAGCGTCCGCTGAAAACTCCATCCACTTCAACCTCATGACATTCATTTTTGTCCTGCATTGTGGTGTTTCTAAAACCTCTAGGTCACACTTCAACCAAGAATGCTTAAGTTGCATAGCGTGTGCAACGTGAGTGTGCACGTAGGATTTGTGAATCATTGTAAATATTGATGAGTCAGTACACCCGATGATAGGGGTTAACGTTTGATATCGTCATTTGAACTCTGAACTAGTTGCTTTGGTTGCATAAATTATACCATTATTCAGAACGACATCTTCAGCGCTTAACTTGTCCGTAGTTTCGCGGCACATGCTTAGCTTGAGATAAACCCACATCAGTTTCCCACAGCCACTACACACCTGGGAAAGCATAAGGCGACCGTTCCGTCATTTATGGAGGAGCCAGGGTTGTATATTTCATCTAACTGGTTAGGCGTTGAAACTACCGTTACCTCACCTTGACTCTGTGGCTCAGACCGCCGGTCTCCGGGGATTAAGTAACGCACGGTGAGGCAACACAAATCATGCAACAATGTCATGTTCATTTACAATGTGCAGCGGATACAGTTGGATTCCAGAGGTACGCTTGCAGTGGCTGAACTGGCAAGTAACCGAAAACTGCAATCTAGCGTGGGCACTTAGGGAGGAATAATGGCTAATCGCTTGCAAATTATCCTCCTTGCGGTGACCAGCAAGATGCAACTACACTCAGGGATAGAGCTTGACTCAGGCCGTATCACAGCTGTTTACCTGATCAGGAGTCTCTGACGTCTCCCTGGTTCGACAACATTAGCCACTGACTGGAAATTAACTGGTCGATCGTTCCAAATAAACTACCCACTATCAGTAAGTCTTAAAGAACGGTGCTCCAGTGTTTTCCAGATGCATAACGGTTGTCCGGCTGATTGCAGCTGCAAATGGTTATGGTAAAACTTATCACCCTCATTACAGATAAGGTAGTATCAATTGACCTATGCGAGGTTAAAGTAGGAAGCTGTTCTACAGAGAGCTGACGGCCGGTGGCCGAACGGTCTGCGAGCCTGCGTTGCAACCATAAAGTCACCGGGTAAATTCAGCGTAGGAGTGGGTGTCCTCGCGGCATACTCAGCCCGCGCGACAGCGAAGCGCCGTTATGGCGTACAGCTAACACATTATTTATTATTACAACTAAAGTGCGCTGAGCAGCTGTGCGCTTGTTTGACTCCAATCGTCGCTGACCCACCTTGTTGGATTACAATTTAAAACTACAAGATGTACGAATGTCATGTACTAAAAAATAGTTGTCCCGGCTAGATTATTACATTATACATTCTCCTTTTCCAAACTAGAAATTTACCTGTATTCATAATTACTGAACCAACATGCACCTATCGAACTTGTATTACTATGGCACAATTATCGTTGCGCTACCATACCCATTTCATCCTTGGTTTGAATCCACTGCCCACCCTATTGTGCCATTTGTACACCGCTGAAATTGTTGCATCTCACGCCTCATGTCAAACATCCACTTGGCCTTCTACACCGTTTGAGCAATGATGTAAGTGCAGCGCACCAATTCCTGTTCTTCGTCGCACAGCAAATAGACGATATGCAATGGACACTGTTGTTTGGACACTTGATATTTTTGATGCTATATTTGGTGGCCATTCGAAATAATTTGCAGTTTGTTGGAGGCACATATTGTGAGGCGCGTACTGCGTTACTTCTTAGTCTGGTTTGTAAGTGGCACTACTTTCGTAGCCTTGATTTGCATTTAGATTGGGACTGGGTAAGATACGTCGCTCAAGACATTTAAGACGAACTTGTCACCAATACGACCAGTCATAGCCACCATGCATTCGAGTGACAGTGCCCAACAACCTTCGGACGCATTCGCTACCCATATTGAGTCAAGTCTGCAAGATGCAAACCACGTGAAGCTGAGAATGAGGTCAAGAAACCAATGCAGAGTCCCTTGTTCATGATGATATTACTTCTTGTTTTGGAACGCAGGTTAACAGTAAGAGTGGGCGGGGAATGTCCCCATCAGTGCTTTGGTAGAGTTGCTATTGACAATCTAAGTTTCCAAGAGGGATTGGAAGTGGTTTTTTGAGTTCTGGCGGATTTAGCTGCCTCTAGAGCCTTAAGGACACAATTGCTTCGATCGACAACTTACTACGAGCACTCCGCGCCATTGGGAGCTGCGTAGCTGCAATGGTAAGGTAATAAAAGAAACGACTCAAGGATTACTTTTTAAGTTGAGTTGGAGCAATTCTGGTGGAGTTACAGCCAATAAGCAATCGCATACATGCCTGCTTGTCGTTGCAGCACACATGTGTGAATTTTCCTATCCCATATCCCTTCTTAATGTCGAGATTTATCGGATACTCCAGCGAATGATTAGATAGGTGCCTAAAGGAAAGGATGAATGGATACATAGACAAATAGTTGAGGGAACGCATGCATACTAGAAGGCATGATTGAATAGACGGCCGGAGGAATGGACGGATAAGTGAATAAGTAGCTAAACTAGTAAGACGCTGAGTGAGCAACTGATCAAATGAGGGAATGAGTTAGTAGATCGATAGGTGGATAAATACACGCAAACACTATACAACGTAGCTAGAGATGGGAAACACCTCAGCTACTGTGCAGCAACACGTAGAAGAAAAAGAGGGAATAAAATGCAACAGGTGCAATCCAGCTGAGCTAGCGGTAACGGAGGGGCATAATTCCGGTTAGCGACCTGCCGGCTACTATGTAGCAGGAAAAAAACATTTTACTACGCCAAATTATAAAACGCTAAATAATGAGATCATAGTTGGAGGAGGTGGCTAAGAGGGATGAGGTAGGACAAAGAAACTCACAGCACGAACCCCACTAAGGTCGGCTCCTAGCCATATCAACAACTGTATCCAGCCAAACGCGTACATCGTCTTTCGGACCTCAACCAGAGAGCCCAGAGGCTCCAACTGGGGCCAGCTTCGAAGTGAGGAGATTCATCCCTCTCGACCAAGTCACCGCTTAGCCACCTCTTTTCTTTTTCCATTCACACCCCTGCGGCGCAAACCACGCACTTCGCAGGAGTCGGTGGGCTGGCATGCGCAACACGTGGCCGAGCCATCGGACCCTGATGTGTTAAATAACGGTGCTGAGCGGTTCATTTCCTTCTCCTGTGCCGTAAACAAGGAGTCGAACACGCTCGTTGCTCACGCCATGTTCGCACCAAATGTGAGCCAAACTGAGAAGGCACCGATGGTTGAACTTAGCTAGAATCCACAGGTTTGCTGATCTTAGGGGACAGGTTTCACAACCGTACAGAAGGGTCGAACGTACCGCTGCACTGTACACTCTAGTCTTCACAGTGAGAGTGACGTCGCGCCGGCGCCATAAGTGCCGAAGGTTAGAAAAATCCCCTCGAGCTTTTGCTATAGGATTCGTGATCCCATCTGCAAACCCACGGGCGTTGATACAACTTCCCAGGTAGTTACATTTTTGTGCGAGTTCTAGCAGATCACCACCAAAGGTCAGCGAAGGAGGCGGTCTAGTCCAATCTTGTGGGAACGCTTTGCACTTCGATGGTGCAAAGTAAAGCCCGAAGCGGCTGACAGCCAGTACCAATCTGTCCAGTGCCGCTTGGCACGTCTGAGCGCTGTCAGAGATTAGGGCAATACCGTCAGCATACTCCAAGTCAAGAAGTCGTTCTCCTGAGAGCAGATCCACACCTTCTACGTCGTGCCCTGTGAGCGGGATTTCCAAGGCTTCGTCAATAGTGAAGTTGAAGAGGAAAGGTGATAACAGGCATCCTTGTCTCCTACCGCTGGAGATATTAAAGGGCAATGACAGCTTGCCGTAAGCCCTCACTCTGCCTGAGTTGAACTAAATATAAACGTGTGCATCAGTGGACAGATGAACAATTGAATAAATGAATGTGTGTTGAACCAAGGAATATATGAATGAATAAAAGGTTAACCTCTGGATTGATTTCTGGTTAGGTAGCTGAACGGATTGATTAAAGATAACTGAAGTAATATGTGAACCATTAAACAATTCAGTACTCTGGTGAGGTTCTGCACCTGCAAAGTTGTGATAGAAAAAACAGAAGGACGGGTCAAAAATCAGATGGATGAATCAGGAACGAAAAATGCACAACTCATCTAATGAACAAACTTATAATTAAGTGGAGGTAAAACTGAATGAACCAACGGATGTGTGAGTAGTTTGGCAAAAAGTAACATTTCTCGTCATCTACTGTCATGCTTGTTGAACATACAGTGGACAATGTTGGCCCCGGTGCTACACTCACCAACTGTGGTGGCATGGATGTGATCGATTTCGGAGTGTCTTGAGTCCGCGCGCGACTGATGGTGGTCAAGAGGCAGCGAAGCGTCAATACTACGCACCGGTGCATTGCCGATGGTTTTCTTGCAGGTGTGCTAATAAAGTGGCACCGGCAGTATGCCGATATACCGTACCGACGCTTGGGTGCCACGCGAGCACCGTCAGCCGAGTGAAGGCTAAGGACTCTTCGAGGGCTGTCCGGTCCCCTACACAGGTTCGAACGTTTGACCTCCGGACTGCAAGGCAGACGTTTTATCCTTTCGGCCACGGGCTGGTGGTGAGGAGAGGATATATTGTGATTTGAAGACTTCTCACGTTTGGATTATTCCCGACAGGTGTCACCCAACTAGAAAATCGCTAGAAGACCGTCTCGTTCTATTGGAACTCATCAATTAACAATGAATTCATACGGGTTAAGGAGCTTTGCTTTACAAGTCCCGTTGGGTAGTTGTTGGGGATATCAACATAACAATAATGATGATAAGGGTAGTAAAATAGTTAATAATTTAAATATGAAAATGAGGACTTATCGTTTGCTCCACTTTAGTCCTGCGATCCTCTTAGATTCACAGCACCCACAGTTAACAACAAATAATTCCATGGTATACTACAGGTGTGGGATGGAGACGTAGTGTTAATTGATAAAGTGTAAGTGCATGAGTGCATCGTCCAACAGTCTTTTAAATACTGTTAGTGTCGGTGCAGATAAGACCAATTATGGGAGAGCATTCCACGGGTAACAGACACGGATGGAAAAGAAATTTCTGCGGCACTCCAGACGACTGTATTGTTCTGCGAGTTTTACTATATGGCCCCTCAGGTTTGTATTGCTGCTGAGTTGCAGTAAAGGGCGGCACACATGATGTGGGTCCCGCAGAATCAAGCATGCGATAATCAGGTCGCCTCGTAGTCTGCGATAGCTTCCACTGAATATCCCTACTTGTTGCAGCCTCTCCTGGTAGGAAAGATTGCGCTTTCCAATTGCACTCTTAGATGCCCGGCGTTGTGGCTGCTCCAGAGCATTAAGGTCGTGTGTCAGCCATGGATGCCAGGCCTGAATTGTGTATTCGACATGGGGGCGAACATACGCAGTGAGCATTTGTCGAAATATGGAGCTGTTTATTTGTTCAAACGCCCGCCTCAACAGCCCGACGTTTTGGTTCCCGGTCTTCGAGGCCTTTTGGATTGCCTGGAGCAACCCAAGTCATCTTGAACCAAGACACCCAAGTCACGTTCGAGAGTTGATTGTTGTAGTATATTCGCTCTTATCCGGTATGAGTAGCTGCCCTGATGTCGGATGGAAAGCACCTGGCATTTACTGACGTTGAAATGCAATAAGTTTTGGGTCGACCATTGATACACCGTATCTAGGTCACTCTGAAGCACAAGTTGGCCGGCGTTCGTCTGGATCCTGCGCCAGATCTTGATATCGTCTGCAAACATTAGGAAGTTTGAAGAGATTCCCCGTGCAAGGTCATTAATAAACACCAAATCTGAGCTTGCGGCACACCACACACAACTTGTATGGGGTTCGATAAAGAGCTCCGAACTCTGACCCCTAATTGCCGTTGGAGTAGAAAGTTGGCGATCCCGCTTAAAAGGTTCGCCGATTCCGTAATGCTACAGCTTGGATAGTGGTATCCGATGGTCTAGGCGATCGAAAGCCTTGGAAAAATCCAGGTAGATCACATCAACACCTTCTCCAGCGTCAGCTGCCTCGGTTCAACTACTGCATGCAATTAGTAAATTTGTTGTAGCGCTAATTCACTGGAGATTGATGGATCGGAACTCATGACTTTATTGTTACAAGCGAATGAGTTATCTCTGTGAGCTATAGGGAACACAACAGCCCCTACTACTCTCCGGTGAACAGTACTCACCCAAAAAGGTTATATGCTACCGCGGTCGGTGCAGGCTCACATGGGCATTTGCGGCACTGAGGTCCATCCCTGTCTTCTGCATGTTCTTAACAAGCATAACGGTGGAGGATAAACCGCTTCAAATCATATTTATTGATCAATTACTATGGTTCACCATCGTCGACCATTACTCAGTGACTTGAATCACTTGTTCGTAAGATTACTCTCAAGGTGCCAGATGCAACAGATTCAGGTTGACGCCCGCAACTGAAGTATCCCTACAAGGCAAAATACTATCTTTAGCGGGAGTCCAGATAACAGTACCGAAAGGTAGATCAAGTTGCAGGGGGGCTCTTTTTGTACAATAAAACATTCCTTGTTGGCGTAGCTACCAGAAAACGATATCCTTGCTGCTGCTAGCTAGAGGGAACACAAAACGGCCCCACACAAGAACGATCCTTTGTTGCAACCGAAACGAACGCCAAGTGAGGGCGGTGCTCAATTCGAGCAATCGGGCTCAAGATGCAGTTCAGCCATCCGCACCGCCCACCTAAGTGAACGATGAAATAGTAATTGTGGTAGGAATTCAACACAGGAAACTGGGGGAGGGGGGAATAATCGGCCCGCTACATGTCTAAAAGCTGTAGAAATGTATGGATGGATAACTAGGCGGATGAATTGCTCGATAGTTGGATGGATGGATATGCGACTGATGGGTCGGATGTACTGACTGATAAACGGACAATGGATGGATGAACAAATGGGTAGTTGACAAGATTGATGAGCAGCGATAAACAAATTAATTAACAAACGTACGGATAAACAACTAAAAGTTCGATGGCTGGGTGAGTGAAATGAAGATAGCGAAGATAGGTTTGCTTATCCATCAATTTTCCTAAGCTGCACTCTGAAAAGTATATATTCACTTGATGGGTAGCACACTATAACACAGACATAAAGGGAATGATTGTCTCATCTAGGTACAAACAGCAAATTTTTGCCTTGAACACGGGCATCAAGTAGTAATTTTGTGCTACGAACCGATGGTGTTCCTGTCCGGACAGTTACAGGCCTTACGCCATTAACTAGAGCTCACATCAGCGTATGACATGCGCTCATCGCTGTCTGTCTTAGTAACGTACCAAGATCCTTGTCCTCTTCTCGCTTGGAGGATGGGCTACGATAGACACATGCCATTATGTCTAATCTACCCCATGCTCTTAGAAAGCAGGATTCCACCTGAACGCTTGCAGTACTCATGGGAAATGGATC